>CM040121.1:345554741-346064055 GCA_022559845.1 Amorphophallus konjac
AAACATGATGAGTTTCTAGTCATGTTAACGAAGTAAGGCCATCTACATGCATAGGAAATCATGAATAGATGAATAGTCATGTTTTAATTTCTTAATTTGGCTAAGAGGTGCATGATGTGCATAGAACAAATAAAACATGAAATCAATGCTCTATAATGCATGGAATTCAATCAAACCAGAGGGCTTTTAGTCCGATCATGCTATTTTTTCCGTTCATGAGATAACCTACCTCTTACTTAGACTGTAGTTTCTGAATTTGGTTGAGAACCTTGCCCTAGATCCCTTCCTTCTCTTGTGACTTTTTCAGCAACTTCTTTAGGCTCTAACTCCACACCCTCTTGACCTAAAGATGTGAAATTCGGAGGGGAGTTAGTCTAAAGTATTGTAAACAAATACCTCTAAATAACTTACCTGAGATAATGACTCCTTACCTTGCTTCTTTACGTCCCAAAAGTAGGGGTCGCACAGTTCAGAACTATGCCCTCTTTATAGAGTTTAG
The DNA here is from genome assembly GCA_022559845.1 of Amorphophallus konjac. Taxonomy (NCBI): domain Eukaryota; kingdom Viridiplantae; phylum Streptophyta; class Magnoliopsida; order Alismatales; family Araceae; genus Amorphophallus; species Amorphophallus konjac. Next base: position 345,555,241 of record CM040121.1, read on the forward strand.
GCTAGGGTTTAAGGATTAGATCGAGTTTAGAGTCCTTATTTCATCAAATCCCAATCTCTAAGAGTCCTTAGTAACATTACAAGCCTTCCCAAGTCGATCCATAGTAGATAGGAACATCAAGTTCCAATCTTTTCATGAGTTCCTTCACTCACGAAACTTACAGGCATGTAACGGTCTGGAGACCACGCGTTACATGGATGTAGCGGTCTTACGATAGACCGTTACAGTCATCGTAGGTAGAATTTCTAAATCATTAAAACTCTTTTATTAATTATCCACATCATTATAATTAATACTTATCCTAAAATCCGTGGATAGGCATGAATACCTTCTAGAATATGGGCCTAACTTAATGGGCCTGAGTGAAAAATCTTTTAGACTTTAATTAAGTGGGTTGGGTTAATTGATCAACACTACTTGGCCTTATAATGACTTATTAATCAAATAAACTATTTATAAATTTATTTAGGCCTTTATTATTTATGAAGTTCTGGGGCACTACACCCTCCCCCACTTAGAAAGAATTTGGTCCCCAAATTCAATACATGGATTGAGGAGAGTGTACTTACAGTCAAACAATTCTGGGAATCTTTTCTTCATGGCTGATTCTGTTTCCCATGTTGCTTCATAAGGCCATGTTTTCTTCCATTGAATCTTAACCATAGGAATGACCTTATTTCTGAGTTGACGTACTTCTCGTTCCAAAATCTTCATTGGCGTTTGTTCATATGTCAAGTCCTTCTGAATCTCTAGATTGTCATAAGTAATAATGTGATATGGATCATACACATACTTCTTCAGCATCGAGACGTGAAATACGTCATGAACTCCTGCTAACTGTGGTGGCAAAGCCAATTTATAAGCCACTTCACCGATCCTTTCGAGGATTTCAAATGGACCGATAAATCTTGGAGTTAGCTTTCCTTTAATGCTAAATCTTCGAATACCACGACCCGGAGAAACCTTTAGATATACATGTTCTCCTACTTGAAATTCCAAGTAGTGCCTTCGATTGTCAGCATAAGATTTCTGCCTATCTTGTGCCATTTTCATCCTTTCCTGAATGAGCTTGATTTTCTCTCTAGAATCCCTGATTAAATCGGGGCCTAGAAATTGCCTTTCCCCTATTTCATTCCAACATATTGGTGATCGACAACTTTTCCCATATAGAGCTTCAAAAGGTGCCATTTGTATGCTTGCTTGATAGCTGTTGTTATTGTTGTGCCCCTGTGGTTTTGATGATGGTTTTAATGGTGGTTTTGATGTTTGGCCTTTGTAGTGAGCTATTCACTGTGAGTCATCTTGTGTGAGTCAAATCGCTAGTATTCACTTTCTGATCATAATGTAGTTCTTCATTAGTTCTAATATGGCATTGCATAATTGATTATGTTCAGTCATGTTATACATTGGTCTTCAGGCGTCCCAAGTATGCATATTGTTTCAGGTTCTCCAAGTCTATACAATGAAGTCTGATCATTGCATTTGCATTCACAATGTCTTCACATTTGAAGTCTGTACATCGGACTGCTTCTTTTGAAGTCTATACATTGTGGCCTTGAAACTTCAAGTATATACACCTTCAGTTGAACGCAAAGTGTATACGTTGCAACGTTAACTCATTGGGCTGCAGCGTCAACTCAGCAAGTATGCACATCGCATTCAGTCTTTCAAGTCTATACACTCCATCTTCATAGGTTTCAAGTCTGTTCAGCATGCCTTGGTATTCACAGCCTTTAAAGTCTGTACAGCGTGAAGTCTAAACATTATTTTCAGGGCTTGTCTTCGTGTCGTTTTGTTCCATTGCGTGTAGAACATTGCAGCACCTCGTGTTGCTTTCTGTGCCACCTCGTGTCGTTTCTTCAGTATTTAGTTGCTCATCTCGAGTCATCCTTTTTATCTTTGCTCTTGTGTTTTCGTGTCATTTACTGTAGTTACTCGAGTCATTTTCCTACTTTCTTTGTTTTATCACGTGTCGTTGTAGCCGTTCCTGTCTTCTGTCCTCGTGTTGTCTTTCCTAGACCCCGTGTCTTTCTTGCTTTGTGACCACACTTCGTGTCAGTTTCTATTTTCGTCTTCGAGTTGGTTTCAGTCCATGTTGTTTTCGTGTCGTTTTCGTCTTCGAGTTGGTTTCAGTCCATGTTATTTTCGTGTCATCCTCATCTTCGAGTCGTTCGTACGATTCGAGCAACTTAGTACTCGAGTTGTTTTCGTGTGTATTCAAGTCTTTTTAGTAAAGTGTCGTTTCACCTCGTGACATTCTCTTTGCTGTTTGTTATGTCGTGTTGTTTTTGTATTCATGTCTTCGTGTTATTCTTGTGTTTATGTCCTCGTGTTGTTTGTTTCTATCTTCGTCCAGGTTCCCTCTGATCGCGTGTTTGTCTACCGTTTCGCTCCGTGAGACTTCCTTCTCACCTCGTTCTGCTCTCATGAGACCTTGTGTCGTTCTCTTTGTAGTGTTTGTTTTGTCACCACTGTATCTCGTGTCGTTCTCAGTATAGTGCACCTCTTGTTGTTCCTACATACCTCGTGCAGTTTCAGCTTGCGTGTCAACCGACTCATTTCAGGTAGATATATATATAGCGAACCCTGAGTATTAATGGTTTTTATCTCCTTGCAGGTCCGAGGAAGATTATTCCCCAATAACTGGGCTGCACGTGATCCAATACTAGAGGAACAAATTCGATAAGGGCACGTGGCAGGAAGGTTCTGGATCGAGCGTGGGAGGCACACGCACTTTGTACCCTATCCATCTGCTGCTGCTATATATTGAAGCCTTCGCCCACAGATGAAGGTCGATCGAAAGGTGAGAAAGAAAAAAGGCAGAAGTGCAGAGAGTTCGATCCAGTAAAAAGAAGAGAAGAAAACAGAGAGGTGAGAAAAAATTGAAGAAGAGGAAGAAGAGAGAATAGCAGAAAGAGTGAGAGAGAGAGAGAGAGCTCGAAGCTGAGAGTTCATAAAGAAGAAGAAGAAGATAGATTCTGGTTTCAGGATCAAATCCGAACCAGTTTGCTCTATTGTGAGCTAAACTCCGTGTTTCATCGTTCCAGCATTCAGTCTGCTGTATCTTTTTCGTTTCGTGTTTTTTTACCTTTCTTTACTGTCCTTGTTTTGTTTCCGATCCTCTGGACTGAGGTCGGGTTCCTCCTGTGGTCTCAGGAGAAGGGAGACTAGTCTCCAGTTCTGGGCTTGTGGGTTGCAAGTCCAGGGGTCCCTCCGGTTAGGAGGAAGAGAGGCTCTGCCTCTGGTGGGTTGCTGGTAGCAGAGTGCTACTGGCTGGTTCACTGGTAGTGGGGCTGCTACCAGTGGGGTTCCCTCTTGGTATAGAGGAAGAGAGACGCGAGTCTCTGGTTTTTAGTGACCGTGGGTTGCTAGAGGTTCCCTCCAGGTAGGAGGAAGAGGGGAGTTTGTTCCCCTGGGTAAGCTGTGTATCAGCTTCTGTTGGCAAGCTGTGTTGCCCAGCTGTTAGTGAAGCCACACTTGGTTTGAGTGTGGGGTGGATGTAGGTCTGGAGGACCGAACCACCTAAAAATCTCTTGAGCAGTGGTTTGCATTGTGAGTGTGCTTCCACTAGATGCTTGAATAGGCGCGTCTCATGTGTTTGCTCATTGGTTTAATTGAATTTGGTTTTATTCTGAGATTGCGTCCAGCACTTGAGTTTTTATTTGGGCATTAATTGTAGAAGGATACATTCACCCCCCTCTGTATCCGGGCATTGCACCCTAACAATTGGTATCAGAGCAGGTGTCTACCTAGAAGGTCCAGCGACCTGCAGATCCGATCTTGTAGTCTTCGATGCTTATCTATTTTTAGTGCATCAATACTCTTGTTGCCTCGAATCTACTTGCTATTTGTTCCCATGGCTAATCCACCGATTTTTAGTGGTACACACTTCAGTGCATGGCTTGCTAATCTAAAGAGTTATGTTAAATCTATTAATCCAGACCTGTGGAAAGTAATTTCACACGGTCCTCATGAACTACCAAAGAAAAAGTCCAAATGGACTGACAGGCATACCTCCTTGCATGAAGAGAATCAGAAAGCTTTTAATCTGATGAAAGCAGCTATTGACAGAGCCTTATGGTCTTGTCTTCATGATTGCAGTTCTGCTAAAGATATTTTGAACATGCTGAAGTTAATTCAGAAGACAAAGAAGGACAGCTGCATGATGGCTGATAGAAATAATCAAGGCAGCATTCAAGATGAAGATGATGAGGTAAATCCTTTTGAAAATTATACTGTAGATGATTGGGAAAATGCATATGCTGAATTGCTAGAATCACATAAGAGCTTAAGAAGTCAGTATAAAAAGTTGAAAAAGAATACTGGGTTAGAAAGGTCTAGATCCCCATGTGAAAATTGCTCCAGTATCAAGCAACTTCATGATACCTGTCTATCTGATATTCGTAGGTATAAAAATCAGAACGAAAACTTGATGAAGGAATGTAAATGTGTAAAATCTGATCTAAATAAGCTGAAATCTGAAGATAATTCTCTTAGAAAGTTCTCCAAAGAAAATGAAGAAAGTTTAGAGAAACTGAAAAAAGAGAACATTCTGATGATTGAGAAAATTGAAGCCATAAAATTTGTGAATGTGGAATTACAGAAAGATATTGAAGAGAAGGAAAAAGATTTGAAGAAATTTATGGCTGGAAGAAAACTTGAAACTAACTCAGAAGATCAGATTTTAATAAATGAGTTAATTCAGAATGACAAGCTTAAGGAAGAAAATGAGAAGTTAAAAATGCTGAACTCCACTATGTCTGAGAGGCTTCTAGCTTTAGAAAAAGGAAAATCTGTTTACTTTGAAGAATCTGAAAAAATGAAAAATCTGGAACAAGAAGTTGAGGATTGCAAAATTGCAAACAAAGTGCTAAGCGGATGTGTAAATTGCAATGAACAAGAAATTGCCAATTATGAAATACACATCGTTTCTCTGGAAAATGAAATTGAAGATTTGAATAAATCCCTGTCAAAATTTGTGAAAGGACAAGAAAATCTGGACATGTTGTTAGGTGTTAAGGTCAGTACTCAAAAGGAAGGGCTAGGCTACAACGATATAAATAAAAAGGCTTTCAAAAATAAGCTAATGACATCTTTTATCAAAGCATCAGATGTAGCCACCACCTCAGAAAATAAACAACCAAATGTTCAGAAGAATCAGAAACAAACAAAAGTTATTGATAAGGTCAGTCATGTGAAGAAAGGATTGGATCACACTGAAAATGTGCATGCTGTAAAACACACTGATATACCGAGACATGCACATAAGAGGGAAATCATGAAATGTCATTACTGTCACAAGATATGCCATTTGATGCATGAGTGTGAATTAAAAGAACTGGATGATTTAAATGCTGAAATGATGGATGCTGGGAAATATCATGATAGAAATCCTGCTGCTCATTCAAAGAAAAGTGAATGCTCGCATTGTGGTAGATTAGGCCACACCTTTGTTCAATGTTGGTTTGCTAATGGAAAGAAAAAATCACTCTCACATCATGCTAAATCTTATGCTAATCAACATGCTCTTAATATCAACAAAACTGCTTCTCTAAACTAGCATGTCAAATGTTTTAATTGTAACAAGCTTGGGCACAAGGCCACTGAATGTTGGGCAAGTTTTTTTAGAAGAGAGTCTCCTTTCTGCTCCCATTGTGGGAAGCATGGCCATGCAGTCAAGGACTGCTGGCATGTCCAGGGTAGGAATAGAAATTTCAAAGAATTTGGTAGGAACAAACATGTTCTTAAAAGAATTCCTGTTTGCTCAAATTACAGAAAACTAGGCCACCACGTTGCTGCTTGCTGGGTGGCTGGTCATGAAAGAAAAAAAATTCATAATTATAACAGAAACCCTCATGCTCACTCTTATAATGCTCAAGTTCATGCTAGTGTACATAAGTGGAACATGAAACCTGCTAGTTCATGCCACTATTGTGGGCTGTCTAGGCATTCAATGCATAACTATTTTATCATGAACTCTGACGACTATTTGGCACAGAAAAGGATGCAGGCAGTCCCAAAAGGGGCCAATTACTATGCAAGACCCAAGACCACTTGGGTACCTGCTAGTGGAAAATAGGAAGGTGCCTGACAGGTGTGCCTTGGATGGAATAAAGGGGTAATAAACCAGGGCACATAAAACGACCCCATGCCTAAACGCTTCAAGTAAATCTACTGCTGCCTTCCTAATCTGAATTCAATTCTTAATCCATCAGACTGATGATTGTTGTTGAACATATAAACTGCCTGTTTTAGACTAGACATGATTATCATGATTAGAACAATCTTACTTGTCTGGCACGCCCTTTGTTCATCATGTTTGACCATTATGGTATATCAAATAGTAAGCTATCAAAGGCAGGGAAAATCTGTCTGGAGGTGCTTACTATGTGTGAAGTGGTCCTTCAGACCAAGTGCTCCGCCTAGTACCATAGGTCATTCTACTGAACAGGGCAGCCTGAATGTGCATGAATCACAAATTCATTTGTTTAGTTTTCATGGCAAACACTGCGTGCTCTCAGGGGAAGCTTCATGCTCATAGTCAGGGGGAGGCATGCTATTTTTGTGTCAATTTACTGACTCGTGCTCATTGCATTACATTCCACTTATTTGAAAAACCATAAGTTTGCTTCAACATATTGCATTTCAACTGATAGCATGCATGTCATTCAATAAATAATTAATATTTCCAAGAGTTGTGTGTGAGATGTCCTTGTGTGGGCTGAAAAGGAGCTTGTCAGGTCATCTGGTATCTGAAGAACCTTTGTCTGCCAATGTGGTTAATTGGTGCTGAGTTCAGTCATCTCATGAGGTTGCAGCTTATTGCTCAAGAGCACTCTCTGGTTACTAGATTGAATTTCCTTAGGAAGATTTTATTTGTGAGCTCCTTGGTCTTTACTCTCTAGAGTTATCTCTCACTTGCTACTTTGCCGTATGGAGTGCTTCTCATCTCATCTCATCTCTCTTCATTTTGTTTGTCACCTTCTTATCCTGGTCTTATCCCCTTTGGTTCAGGAATTCTCTTGAAGGAAAATTCCTTCTTATAGCTTTGTCACTCTTATCAGATTTGATCAGAATACCTTAAACCACCCAAAATCTATTGTAACAAGTTATACCTGTTAATAAAGAACTTTAATGTATGGGGGTTATATTTTGTCCTTTAATTCTTCCAAGGTATTCCGCAATGGTTGGTCAACACATTGTAAAAATTTCTGTTAAATGGAAAAGCCTTGCTGAGGATTTCGTTTTAACTGAAACTTATGTGAAGAGGGCTGTGAGATAAAAAATTGTGTTAAGTAAGGGTTCTGTCTTGTGTCTAAGATCTTGAGAGGTGCTAGCAGGGAGTACGCCATACCTTGTGGCAGAGCAATGGCAATTGTGGAGAAATAGATATTCTAGATCAAAGAAGTCTAGAGGTTCTGTCATGATACAATTAGCTATCTCTGTTTTTTATGGAAAAGTTGAAATAAAAAAAAAAGAAGGGGAAAGAATAGTCAACAAAAAATTCATTGGTTTTCATTGGCATAAAGGTAGCCTGTCCTGAGTAACCAGGGATTCTGGTGTCTTATAAACATGTCTCCTTGTGTAAAAAGGGACAATTCTACCTAGTGCTCAACAAATTGGTTGACTCTGTATGCCCTCTCTTGTCCTTTAAATGAAGTAATGAACTGTGCTTAACTATCTATTTGGTATTTCTTTGCCTGACAAACATAAGGAGTATTTTAATCGTAACCTTCTCTAGGCTAAGTACCTTTAACAGCTAGTTTTGTGATCATGTTGATTTAACGTCTTGAGGTAACTGACCAAGGTATTCGAAAGAATATAATATATCCATATATTGAAGAGCGTACTTTAACGGTCAATGGCTGTGTTACATATTGAATAAGGGCAGTCTGGGTAATTCCTGAAAAAGTTCGATAAGAGTATAAAGTGACCCACCAAAACCCTTCATGTCCCTCAGGTTTCATCCAAAAACCCTCGTGTGCCCTTGCCGCTTCGTGTTCCTCCTCGTTCCGCTTCGTCTCGTGTGCTCCTTCAAACCCTTCTCTCCCGCTCATTCTTCTTCACTAAAATCTCATCTCCACCACAGAGTTCTCCTCCGTTCTTGGCTCTAGCTTCATTTCCAGCAGCAACCAGCAAGAAAGAGTTGATACTCTGAGAGTTACGACAAATGGATCAGCCAGAATCCGTCGCTCCTGTGGAAAGGAAGAGGAAGGGAAAAGAAATAGATGAGGAGCCTTCGTCCAAGCAGCAAAGATGTCTTGAACCAGAAACAGCTGCGGAAATGTCTTCAGCACAAGGTACTAGGCCCTCTCAGTCTACCGTGTTTTTAGAGAGTGGGAAAATCATTCCTCCGAGGATAGTAAATTTCAGCGATGAATCCTTGTTTTTGAAGTTTCCAGCACTTTTGGAGATTATTGAGTTTCAGGAATTGAGAAAATTCCTAGAAAACCACCGTGTCTATTATCCTAGCCTGGTAATGGAATTTTACAATAATTTGTCTTTAAGCCGAGATAAGTCTGCTTTGATCTCGTCTGTTAAAGGGGTTGAGATGACAGTAACATGTGACTCTCTCCACAAAGCTCTTAGTATTCCAGAAAAAGGGGAAGTGGAGAGAGGATATAGATATAGTCTGCATGAAGCCTTTTCAGTCATTACTGGTAAACCCAGTAACATTCATGACAAGGGGCAATTGAAGCTGAAAGCTTACCAAACCTCGTCATTTCCCCCTCTTCACAAGCTTCTTCAAAACATCATTGCTTCAATAGTCACCCCACAGACTGGAGCTAGAGGAAGAATCACAGACACACAGAGGTTCCTATTGTTCTGTCTGATTCAGAATGTAAAGATCTGTTTGCCTGAAATTATTTTTAATGTCATGAAGGGGTGTATTGGATCCAAAAGACACCTGCCCTACGCCGCCCATTTGACAAGTATTCAAAGATTCCCTTGGATGGAGAGGCCATGTCAAAAGTTAGGGCTCGAAACATTTTTAACATGAATTTTGTTTCAGTATTTTTGGGGTTGGAGGGCTCTTCTCTCTTGGGGCAGGTTAAGGCCCAGAAAGTTAAGGAATCACAAGCTCAGGGGGAGCTTCTGGAACACACTCAAGATTCCGCCCAAACAGTTTTAGCATCAGCTTCTGAGGTTGCTCTACAGGAAACACCATCTGAACAACCACAGTCTACTATGTCTGCTGCACCCACTGAAGTATCTTTTTCTTTTCAGAGGCTTGTTGAGATTGCATCTGAAGAAGTCAGGATGTCTGAAAACAGCATTCAGACTGATCTAGATACAAACATTGATGGTCTATTTGATTCTTTTGGGAAGACATCAGAAGAAGTGAGGGTGCCCGTGGAACAGCCTGCTCAAGAGCAAGAAAGTAATGATCAAGAACTTGCTGATTTTGTTAATGTCATTCTAAGAGAAGCTGTGGAGAAAAGCTTGGAAGAGGCTGACAACGTGGTTACATCTGAAATTCTAGAACAGGCACCTGTTGAAAGTCCTACAGATCATGATCTCATGGAAGAAATAGTGGATGAGTGTCAGGAGAAAGTTCCTGTCATAGACCTAGAAACAGAATCATCAAGTGAAGAAGAGGCACCTGAAAATGTAGTTCCTGACAAAGTCATCCAAGCTGAAGATGAAGATCAGGCGCCAGCAGTAGACAACCAAACGCCAGTGCAAGAAGAAACAGATGAGAGAACTGCACCTGGCTGTGAATCTTTTGGTACACCTCTAGGTCAACCTCGACTTCTATCTGCTAGGGCGCCAAATATTGAAGAACTTCTTATAAATTTGACTCAGCAAATGCAAAGACAAGATAAGAAAATGGATGATCTGCTCAAGTATGCCACTCTCAACATCAATCAAGTTCATTCCAGGCTACTGAAGCTTGAAATTTCTCTCCTAACTGAATGGAAAAGGTTTCTGTTAAACAAGAAAGCTTCAGATGAGGCCAACAGGTCCTTGATGACAGGCTTGCAGGAGGCATGTTCAAAGATCGCAACAGCACTTCATGAATTACAAGATGCTCAAATTTCCTCCTTTAAGTCATCTGCCAGCATTATAAATCACTGTTTTGAGATCAGGACATCCTTAGAAGTTTTGAAGGGGTCATTTAGTGCCCTAGGTCCTGATGTCCAGAAGATCTATGATAAATTGATCGCTTTCGTAACAGAAATGACAACTCTGACTGACAGATATGAAACTGTTAATATTCGCCAAGAAGACATCATTTCTGAAGTGGCAAATGTCAGAAGCGCTGTGATGTATTGGCTAGCTGAATTATCCAATGACCTGAAGGAATTTCAATCTACCTTGGGTTCAGCCCCTGGTCAGGCTTCCTCTAGCAGAACTCCACCTCAAGAATATACCTCTGCTGCTCCTAGGGGGAGACCACCACAAGGCAGGCCGCGTGGCCCTTCCAGCAGACATACAAGATATTTTAATCCTTAAAAAGACAGTGATCTATATCTTGTTGCCCATTTTGAGGCTCTCTCTCACACTCTTAGATTTGTTAATTACATCTCATATCATTTGCATTTCTGCCTCCTTTTGTTTCTTTCTTTTTGATGTTGCTAAAGGGGAAGAATTGTGATCTTGCATTTTGAAATCTCCACGTGCATATGCATTCTTATCCTCCCATGATTCATCTTGGCTATATCAAAGGGGGAGATTGGTTTTCAATTATAGCATGCTGGTTGCTTTAATTTCTCAAACTATTTTCTTTTTGATGAAGTCAAAGGGGGAGAATAGTTTGAGTCATCAGATGACTCACTGTGTAGTGTTGCCATCATCTCAAATGACTCACTGTGTAGTGTTGCCATCATCAAAAAGGGGGAGATTGTTGTGCCCCTGTGGTTTTGATGATGGTTTTAATGGTGGTTTTGATGTTTGGCCTTTGTAGTGAGCTATTCACTGTGAGTCATCTTGTGTGAGTCAAATCGCTAGTATTCACTTTCTGATCATAATGCAGTTCTTCATTAGTTCTAATATGGCATTGCATAATTGATTATGTTCAGTCATGTTATACATTGGTCTTCAGGCGTCCCAAGTATGCATATTGTTTCAGGTTCTCCAAGTCTATACAATGAAGTCTGATCATTGCATTTGCATTCACAATGTCTTCACATTTGAAGTCTGTACATCGGACTGCTTCTTTTGAAGTCTATACATTGTGGCCTTGAAACTTCAAGTATATACACCTTCAGTTGAACGCAAAGTGTATACGTTGCAGCGTTAACTCATTGGGGCAGCGTCAACTCAGCAAGTATGCACATCGCATTCAGTCTTTCAAGTCTATACACTCCATCTTCATAGGTTTCAAGTCTGTTCAGCATGCCTTGGTATTCACAGCCTTTAAAGTCTGTACATTGGTTCAGACTCCTCAAAGTCTGTACAGCGTGAAGTCTAAACATTATTTTCAGGGCTTGTCTTCGTGTCGTTTTGTTCCATTGCGTGCAGAACATTGCAGCACCTCGTGTTGCTTTCTGTGCCACCTCGTGTCGTTTCTTCAGTATTTAGTTGCTCATCTCGAGTCATCCTTTTTATCTTTGCTCTTGTGTTTTCGTGTCATTTACTGTAGTTACTCGAGTCGTTTTCCTGCTTTCTTTGTTTTATCACGTGTCGTTGTAGCCGCTCCTGTCTTCTGTCCTCGTATTGTCTTTCCTAGACCCCGTGTCTTTCTTGCTTTGTGACCACACTTCGTGTCAGTTTCTATTTTCGTCTTCGAGTTGGTTTCAGTCCATGTTGTTTTCGTGTCATTTTCATCTTCGAGTTGGTTTCAGTCCATGTTGTTTTCGTGTCGTCCTCGTCTTCGAGTCGTTCGTACGATTCGAGCAACTTAGTACTCGAGTTTTTTTCGTGTGTATTCAAGTCTTTTTAGTAAAGTGTCGTTTCACCTCGTGCCGTTCTCTTTGCTGTTTGTTATGTCGTGTTATTTTTGTATTCGTGTCTTCGTGTTATTCTTGTGTTTATGTCCTCGTGTTGTTTGTTTCTATCTTCGTCCAGGTTCCCTCTGATCGTGTGTTTGTCTACCGTTTCGCTCCGTGAGACTTCCTTCTCACCTCGTGCTGCTCTCATGAGACCTTGTGTCGTTCTCTTTGTAGTGTTTGTTTTGTCACCACTGTATCTCGTGTCGTTCTCAGTATAGTGCACCTCTTGTTGTTCCTACATACCTCGTGCAGTTTCAGCTTGAGTGTCAACCGACTCATTTCAGGTAGATATATATATAGCGAACCCTGAGTATTAATGGTTTTTATCTCCTTGCAGGTCCGAGGAAGATTATTCCCCAATAACTGGGCTGCACGTGATCCAATACTAGAGGAACAAATTCGATAAGGGCACGTGACAGGAAGGTTCTGGATCGAGCATGGGAGGCACACGCACTTTGTACCCTATCCATCTGCTACTGCTATATATTGAAGCCTTCGCCCACATATGAAGGTCGATCGAAAGGTGAGAAAGAAAAAAGGCAGAAGTGCAGAGAGTTCGATCCAGCAAAAAGAAGAGAAGAAAACAGAGAGGTGAGGAAAAACTGAAGAAGAGGAAGAAGAGAGAATAGCAGAAAGAGTGAGAGAGAGAGAGAGAGCTCGAAGCTGAGAGTTCAGAAAGAAGAAGAAGAAGATAGATTCTGGTTTCAGGATCAAATCCGAACCAGTTTGCTCTATTGTGAGCTATACTCCGTGTTTCATCGTTCCAGCATTCAGTCTGCTGTATCTTTTTCGTTTCGTGTTTTTTGACCTTTCTTTACTGTCCTTGTTTTGTTTCCGATCCTCTGGACTAAGGTCGGGTTCCTCCTGTGGTCTCAGGAGAAGGGAGACTAGTCTCCAGTTCTGGGCTTGTGGGTTGCAAGTCCAGGGGTCCCTCCAGTTAGGAGGAAGAGAGGCTCTGCCTCTGGTGGGTTGCTGGTAGCAGAGTGCTACTGGCTGGTTCACTGGTAGTGGGGCTGCTACCAGTGGGGTTCCCTCTTGGTATAGAGGAAGAGAGACGCGAGTCTCTGGTTTCTAGTGACCGTGGGTTGCTAGAGGTTCCCTCCAGGTAGGAGGAAGAGGGGAGTTTGTTCCCCTGGGTAAGCTGTGTATCAGCTTCTGTTGGCAAGCTGTGTTGCCCAGCTGTTAGTGAAGCCACACTTGGTTTGAGTGTGGGGTGGATGTAGGTCTGGAGCACCGAACCACCTAAAAATCTCTTGAGCAGTGGTTTGCATTGTGAGTGTGCTTCCGCTAGATGCTTGAATAGGCGCGTCTCATGTGTTTGCTCATTGGTTTAATTGAATTTGGTTTTATTCTGAGATTTCATCCAGCACTTGAGTTTTTATTTGGGCATGAATTGTAGAAGGATACATTCACCCCCCTCTGTATCCGGGCATTGCACCCTAACAGTTATATGCAAATTCTACCAAAGGCAAGTGATCATGCCAACTTCCTCAAAAATCAATGACACAAGCCCTAAGCATATCTTCTACCACCTGATTTGTCCTTTCTGTTTGACCATCAGTTTGTGGATGGAAAGCGGTGCTAAAATTTAATCTAGTCCCAAGTGAATGTTGTAGGCTCTTCCAGAATTGTGATGTGAATCGGGGATCTCTATCTGATACAATAGCGACAGGGACTCCATGTAACTTGACAATTTCTTTTATGTATAGTGCTGCTAGAATATCTACAGACCATCGACTTTTTATTGGTATGAAATATGCAGATTTAGTCAATCGGTCTATAATTACCCATATTCCATCGTGTCCACCTCTTGTCTTAGGTAGTCCCATAATGAAATCCATTCCTATGCTCTCCCATTTCCATTCCGGAATACTTAAGAGATGTAATTTTCCCGCGGGTCTGAAATGGTCCGCCTTCACTTGTTGACATGTGAGACACCGAGATACGAAGTCAGCTACTTCCCTCTTCATATTGGGCCACCAAAAGTTTCTTTTGAGATCCTGATACATTTTTGTACCTCCTAGATGAATGGTATACTTTGATTTATGTGCTTCTTCTAAGATCAATTTCTTTGTATCTTCATGATCGGGTATACACATTCGGCCCTTGAATAGCATTCTTCCATCTTCGGATATAGAAAAATCCAGTCTTTGTTCAATATTGGCCTTAATTTCCAGTAAAATTGGGTCATCCTCTTGTAACTTGGCCAAATCCTCAATACATGTTGGTTGAGCTCGGATATTTGCCATGAAACAATTATCTTCCTTAATGTCAACATCTAGATTCAATTGAGCAAATTGAGGAACAAGGTTAGTCATACTAATCATGAGACTTGATAACATACCCATTGGTTTCCTGCTGAGTACATCTGCTACAGCATTTGCCTTGCCAGGGTGATATTGAATAGCGAAATCGAAGTCTTTAAGATATTCCAACCATCTCCTCTGCCTCATGTTAACATCGTTTTGAGAAAATAAATATTTCAAACTCTTATGATCTGAATAGATAGTGAACTTTTCTCCATAAAGATAATGACGCCAAATCTTCAAGGCGAAGATAACTGCTGCCAATTCTAAATCATGTACATGATAATTTTCTTCGTGACGTTTCAATTGTCTTGAAGAATAGCAAATCACCTTTCCATCTTACATAAGGACACACCCTAAGCCAATTCCAGATGCATCCGTATATACTTCAAATCCAGCACCCTCTATTGGTAGTGACAAAACAGGGGCTGTTGTAAGATGATTCTTAAGACTTTGGAAACTCTTTTCACAGTCCTTCGACCAGACAAAAGGATTTTCTTTTCTGGTAAGTCTAGTTAAAGGAACCGTGATCTTTAAAAAGTCCTTTATGAATCTTCTATAATAACCTGCTAGGCCCAAAAAGCTTCTAACTTCAGACACAGTCGTTGGTCGACTCCAATCCCTGACAGCTTTTACCTTAGAAGGATCCACAGTAATACCTTCTTTTGAAATAATGTGGCCTAGGAACGAGACTTCCTTGAGCCAAAATTCACACTTATTGAGTTTGGCATAAAGTTTATGTTCTCTAAGTGTTTGCAAGGCTATCCTTAGATGTTCTTCATATTCTTTTCTAGTCTTGGAGTATATCAGGATATCATCGATGAAGACGACGATGAATTGGTCTAAATATGGCTGGAAGACACTGTTCATAAGTTGCATAAATACTGCTAGGGCATTAGTTAAACCGAACGGCATCACCACGAATTCATAGTGGCCATAACGACTTCGAAAAGCCGATTTATAAATGTCCTCTTCTTTGATTCTAAGCTGATGATAACCTGATCTTAGGTCAGTCTTAGAAAAGTACTCAGCTCCCGAAAGCTGATCGAAGAGCTCATCAATACGCGACAATGGATATTTATTTTTGATTGTAAGCTGATTCAGTCGCCGGTAATCGATGCATAATCTGAGAGAACCATCCTTCTTCTTGACAAATAGAACAGGCGCACCCCAAGGGGATGTGCTAGGTCTAATAAAACCCTTATCTATAAGTTCCTGTAATTGCTTCTTTAGTTCCTTAAGTTCCGTGGGAGACATCCTGTAAGGGGCTATAGAAACAGGTGCTGCACCTGGAACGAGTTCAATGGTAAAGTTTACTTCCCTCTCGGGTGGTAAACTAGGTAGTTCGGATGGGAATACGTCAGGGAATTCATTTGCAATAGGAATGTTTGCTAGGATAATTTTCTTAGATTCGGTGACAATGACTGAAGCAAGAAAAACTTCACATCCTTTCGAGATAAGTTTGCAGGCGTGAAGAGAAGATATAATGGTAGGATGCTTCTTGTATTTGATGCCAAGAAAAGAAAATCTTGGAAGATCGAGTTTTCGGAAAGATATAATCCTATTTCGGCAGTTGATATAGGCATCATGGTCTACAAACCAATCTACCCCTAAAATGGCATCATAACCTTTCATATCAAGACATACTAAGTTTATGGGGAGATTGTGTCCTTCTACCACTACCTCACAATCAGGATAATAGTTGGTAAGCTTAGTTCCAGATCCTAAAGGTGTAGTAATAGCGAGATCTGAAGGTAGGGGAACTGATGCAGTTGGTAAGGTTTTTACAAAAGTGGTGGAGATAAAAGAATGAGAAGCACCAGTATCAAATAGCACGAATGCAGGACGAGAACATATTTGAAGAGTACCTTCCATGAGCCCATCATTTTGATCCCTGGGCGCTTCTTCTTGATCTATAACTGCATTGAGGTGAGCCTGCCTCCTACATCCTCCATTATTTGGTTGGTCTTTCATAAGGGGGCAATCTGGCACACGATGCTCTCTACTCCCACAGCGCAAACAAGCACCTAGGCGCTTCCAGCATTCTTCAGTCGAGTGGCCGAATTTCTCACAAAAGGTGCACGCCGAGGCGACTTGCTCCTTTTCTTCCTTCACCTTTTTACTACTCTTTTGAGAACTTCCACCGTTCCCGTTCCTTGATCTTTTCTTATTATCACGGCTTTTGTATGGTTCCGTGATACTGAACTTCTTCTTCTTATAATGCCGATCAGAGCGCCGGCTAGATTATTCTCCCTTTCCTTTCAACCTTTCGACCTTCTCTAAGGTCCTCTCGCGTAAATATGCCCTTTGAACCATCTCCGCATAAGTGCACATATCCTGTGTCCCCAGTTGTTGAATGAAACCGGGCCGTAACCCGTCCATAAATCGGTTTGCTTTTAATAAGTCTGTACTAATCAAATGTGGTGCATACGGTGCTAGCCTTGAAAACTGCAACTCATATTCTGCCACAGACATCATCCCTTGACGAAGGGAGGCAAACTCCATAGCCTTCCTTTCCTTTACATGCTTGGAGTAATATTTGGCACGGAATAAAGTGAGAAAAACATTCCATGTATGTGGCGCATCGGCTGGAGGTGCCGAAACCGATTTCCACCAAGTGCGAGCATCCTTGTTTAATTGGAACATAGCTAGACGGACTTTCTCTTGATCAGTGCATTGAATAACATCAAATATCCTATTCATCTCGTCGATCCAATTTTTTGCTTCGTCTAGATTGGAAGATCCATAGAAACGCGGAGGATTTAGACTATGCAAATTGCGATGAAGGTCTCCTGCCCTTGCTCCCGCACCACCTTGTGCTATAGTCTACAATGCCTGGGTGAGGCCGGCAACAGTTTGTTGCATACCATCCCAATCTACACGATGAGCCACGATAAGAATAATAAGGTACCTGAGAGAGAAAAATAACACTCGTTATTTCTCATGAAACCAAATCTTAAAGCTAATTAATTATCTTATCCCGAGCTCTACCCAATCCTCACATGGGTGCGGAATTTCTTCCTTAGTTCATAGGTATGGGTCCTTAACCTTGGACTTATCCTATGACATGACTCCTTCCCTAAGTCCTGAGACTTAGGCTCTGATACCAACTTAACTGTCACGTCCCGAGCCTTTATTACAGCGGAAGACTCGCTCGGGGAGCGTGAACAGCCGGCATGGTAAGCCTCTTGCAAGCAAGAATCAATCAGAGCGCAAGACAATCACACAAGTAAATGTAATTGCACAAGATTTAATCAAACTTCAACTTTATTTCATAATGCTCAATATTCAAGATACAATCACTAATTTGATTTCCATTCTACTAGACTCAAGAAATAGGAAAATTACATTGACTCAATCTAGACACTTTAACTTCCTAAGTCTTCACTCTCATCTTTATAACACTTTCACTCGCTTCCGGACCCACTACTAGTATAGCCCGAATCCGAATCTGAACTATTTCCATCTCCTGAAAAACATTGGAAAGTAGGTCATAAGCACACTTGCCCAGTAGGTATCTTCGCATCAACATGAATGCACTATTTAAGTAATTATCATTTTAGCTCTAAAGAAATAAGGTAAAATCATGCGAATGTGAATCAATCATGCGATCAAATCAATAGAAACAGGATAACCATGTAAGATAGAATGATCAAGAATGAGCTAGCAAGAATATAACAAGAACATGATATTGGCCTTCCATGAACAAGAATGTAACGAGATTGTACTAGCAAGCCACATATTCATCACACTAGTCTCTTTTGAGTACATAGTTCATGAATTTCTGTGGAATATCAAGTAAGAATGTCATGTCGTGCCGTGGATCTTCACTTATTTATAGAAATAGTACTCCCAGCGCAATGCGATGCCAGTAGCATCATACCCCATGGTTTATAAAATAGTATGTTTTCGGCAATCAGCCGAGGGGACTAGCATAGAGCCCTTGAACACAATCAGTGCTCGATCGCATCTTCAGTTATAAATTAAGCTACTTCCACGCAGTATAGCAGTAACGTATGGCCCAGAATATAGCACTTCCAATAATTCCATGATAACTAAAATCAATGAATGAATGCTTCAACATAAGAATGTAGGAGTCAAGAAATAGACTTTAAACAATGTCATGCTCATAGAAATAAATCGACAGCATAACGGTATTTTCCTTAACTTCCATTTCTTTTAGATCAATTTAAGCAATATGACAAGTTCTAGATCATCAAGGTTTGTCTAGAATCATTGGAATATCAAGCCTTGGTCAAACCTTGGGTTAACAAATGCAAGCTACGTAACGGTCATTGGCTGGGCCGTTACATTATGTAACGCGCCAGTAATAGACCGTTACAGTGATCCGAGTCCAGAAGGATAAAAATAGACCCAGAGGAATGTGACGGTCTGGCACTGGGCCGTTACGTGATCCTGATGGTCCAGTTCAAGGCCGTTATATTTCAAGAATCAAAACCAAGATAGAGTGTTCTAATTAATGGGCTTTCATTGGTACAACCAACTCGGCGTCCTAGTGGGAATCCCAGGCTCGCAGAGAATTACGGAGGCCTTAAAATAATGATTTCCTAGTCCATTGGAAGGAATATCTAATAGAGAGGTCCTCATGTCCAAGATGGTGTTCCTATAGTGCAAAGTGTGAAGTAATGACAACATACCGGAATATGTACCATGTACGTATAGAATTGACTCTATTGACAGAGAGAGATATGTATAATCAATGTGAAAATCATGATAAAAACTCCGTCAATACAATGTTAAAAAGTCATGCTTTATAGTATAAAACTATAGAATTTGGTTTAACAAAACTTAAGTAGAAGTGATGACAAAACATGCAATACCTATCACGAATAATCAAATATCCTCAAAATCACATGATTAGGTTTAAAACTTTGGTAACTAGGTTTTAACCATAATAAGATTGGCAGGTTATATTCTGTCATAGGGTTGACAGAACACAGGATATAACGGTCTGGAGATGGGGCGTCACTGTTATTGTGACGGTCAGGACCCAGCCGTTACATTAATGTAACGCATCTGTCCAAGCGCGTTAGAAACAACTGGTCAATTCAAATATCACAGAGTGTGTAACAGTCTGTCGTAGGGCCGTTACTTGAAAGCGACGGTCCTATGATAATGCGTTACAATATCTGCTAACAGAAACAATCATGAAAACTAAGAGATCAACTCACATCATGTCTTTTATCAAAACATGATGAGTTTCTAGTCATGTTAACGAAGTAAAGCCATCTACATGCATAGGAAATCATGAATAGATGAATAGTCATGTTTTAATTTCTTAATTTGGCTAAGAGGTGCATGATGTGCATAGAACAAATAAAAAATGAAATCAATGCTCTATAATGCATGGAATTCAATCAAACCAGAGGGCTTTTAGTCCTATCATGCTGTTTTTGCCGTTCATGAGATAACCTACCTCTTACTTAGACTGTAGTTTCTGAATTTGGTTGAGAACCTTGCCCTAGATCCCTTCCTTCTTTTGTGACTTTTTCAGCAACTTCTTTAGGCTCTAAATCCACGCCCTCTTGACCTCAAGATGTGAAATTCGAAGGGGAGTTAGTCTAAAGTATTGTAAAGAAATATCTCTAAAGAACTTACCTGAGATAATGACTCCTTACCTTGCTTCTTTACGTCCCAAAAGTAGGGGTCGCACAGTTCAGAACTATGCCCTATTTATAGAGTTTAGGCTAGGGTTTAAGGATTAGATCGAGTTTAGAGTCCTTATTTCATCAAATCCCAATCTCTAAGAGTCTTTAGTAACATTACAAGCCTTCCCAAGTCGATCCATAGTGGATAGGAACATCAAGTTCCAATCTTTTCATGAGTTCCTTCACTCACGAAACTTACAGACATGTAACGGTCTAGAGACCACGCGTTACATGGATGTAGCGGTCTTACGATAGACCGTTACAGTCATCGTAGGTAGAATTTCTAAATCATTAAAACTCTTTTGTTAATTATCCACATCATTATAATTAATACTTATCCTAAAATCCGTGGATAGGCTTGAATACCTTCTAGAATATGGGCCTAACTTAATGGGCCTGAGTTAAAAACCTTTTAGACTTTAATTAAGTGGGTTGGGTTAATTGATCAACACTACTTGGCCTTATAATGACTTATTAATCAAATAAACCATTTATAAATTTATTTCGGCCTGTATTATTTATGAAGTTATGGGGCACTACATCAAAGACGTGAACAGGAGACAGATAGAACAAAATATGGAGCAAGGAAAGCTTGAGTACCTACAACCTACACACTTAGCAAAAAGATTATGTATCTGTTCTCAAAATACAATGTAAAAGATTAATATTTTTAGATTTTTCAAATTTCTTGATTTTTCAGATTTTGAAAATGATTGAAATTTTGAACAATATTTCATCATTTTTTTTGATTTCTTTTTTTTTTTTGACAATATCTCATTTTTTTAGATTTTTGATAATATCTCATTTTTTTGGATTTTTGAAATAGCAATTTGCAACACCCAAAGACAGACACGAACTACTGGCCAGGGATCGCTGTCCCTCCCTTCTCATTAAAGAATTCCCTTGAGAAGGACGTGCATGTGAGGGTGGCTTATCACAACCAACTGCTTCTAAAGAACGGTGCCCCTACTAAGGTCATACCCGGGATACAACCCAGCCGAAGAGGGAGAAGTGGAAGAATAATTAGAGACAAGCCTTATGTAGGATGGGAGATATCAAGGTTCGAATTCCTTTTAGGGCACTACCCCTCAAAGAGACAGTCTGTTACGCCGGGGCTTTGTGTCTTTGATTTTGAGACCTATATTTATCAGGCACGCATGCGACCGGGCTCATGATGTCCCGCGGGGAACTGTACTGCCACTCTTGCCATGCCTTCCAATCATAATTTTGCATGTTGATTCATTTTCTCATTTTGGTAGCCCTTATTGGCCAGATATGAAAGCTTATTTTTGAGGGTCAAGACTGCCCCTATTTGAGACCTCCCTCGTATTAGGGAGTGCCTAGGTTGGTCATCTTATCCATCCATCTCTTGCCCCTGCACTTGGCCGAGCAGAGAAGAGAAAAGACCTTTGTACATACCCAAAGTATGGCCAAAGCAATAACGGTGTTGCCCAAAGGAATCGGCTATGGCTCGCCGTGTAGTGTATGAAAAATCCATACTCAAAGGTCACCCTCGACGATCGGAGAAAGAAACTAGACTCCTAGCGCGGAGTTATCACCAGCCTAAGGATGCTGCAGAAGCTAACTTTTTATTTGACACAAAGTTAAGATCTAATTAAACATAGACTCCTAAAGCCACTCAGTCATGTTAAGGAATCATGTGCAGAAATAATAGAAACAATGGAAATGAAAGCACGTTCTTGCACAAAATAAAGATACCTTTGTAGATCCATGACGTGGAAACCAGCATCCTGAAGCGACTTCGATCATCGACCTTTGAGGAGCGCGAGTAGCTTTGCATTCCTTGCTTGCCAGGATAAAGGATGAAAGGAGAGCAAATGATTGGATTCCTCGACATAGAGGAGTGGCAGACATCATACTGGACGAAGAAGGGATAAAAAGGAAGAGAGACAAGGGCTAGAACTCCCTCGTTAAGGCACTGAGGCCCTGATAACAAGGAATCGAGTACAGAATAACCAGTGATTAACTAAGATCAAGGCGGGCTAAAGCCTCGAAAATAGCAAGAAAAAGGGTAATGACCCTGAAAGGGTGCGACAGAAAGAACAGAAAGATGACGAAAAGATAACTGTGAAGATAAGGAATATGGATAATGATGATCCGACGTGGTCGGAGAAAAGGAATAGCGATCACCCGACAGAGGCGGGGAAGAGAATGTATGAAAACCTGACAAGGTCGGGGAAAAGAAATGGAAACCACCTGACAAAATCGGGGAAGGATTAAAAAAATCACCCGACAAGGTTGGGGAACGAGCGCAAGGGATCCCCAACAAGGTCGGGGGAAAGAGACGAGCAGTGAAATCCGGACGTATCCGGGAAGAAAAACTAGAAGATGCCCCTGACTCAGGGGAAGAGGAAGACATAGGCCGCGGCCTAGAATGGTGAGGATAGGAAAAGATGGTGGAAATATGGTCAGGTGGTGGAAGGTACACCACCAACGGATAAGAATTGAGTAATAGAAAAGACGGATGGATGGAAGAAGGAGATGAGGCAGTGGACCCCTGAGTGCACAACTGACGGCCCTTGAACATACGTCACCGCCTCTTCTTAGCCGCAATCTTCTTGAAACAGCGCCGCCTGGCGCGGGCTCGGCTTCCCGGGCTCCTCAATCTGTAATGTCTTCTCAAATAGTGGGCCCACCTGGAAGATGGCCTGGCCCGGTCATGAATATGTAGCTTCGTTAGGGCGGCTGCCCCTGGCTGTGCGGTGCTAACTATAAGTAGACATTCTTGAGCAAACAGCTTCTCAACTGAATGAATATCATGAAGCCACAAAGTTTTGTCTTTTGGCACTAGAACATAGAGGTTTGGCAACTCCACTCGGCAATCAGACTTGAAGCATAACTCCCGTACTAGAAGAGCAGGACAAAACTGAGGGAGATCAATGCGCGGCGTTGACGTGGCCGGCATGCTAATAAATTGAGGGAAGTTGCACAGCAAGTGCAGAAGGTCCTTGGAAAGTGCAGAAGATATAGCCAATTGCCCGTTGAATAGGGAATCCATCAGGCCCCGGGCAGCCGTATGTGTTAGCATAATCTGAGTAGAGAACCCCTCTCGGCCAGTGAACTGAACAGTAATCGAGCGTGAGGTAATAACAGCATTAATGATGAACTTCCCGACAAGCAAAGAGATTGCTACCAGCCTCACCTTTGAAGAAACTGGCACCAACACAAGGGAACTCTTCTTTGCAACCGTTCTCGTAGTAAATGCAGGCTCATTACCCGTAAAATGGCCAGGAACCAGGACTTGGACCGGCATGCGGCTAATGAAATCTTGAGGCTTGTAATGCATAATCAAAGCCTGGCTCGGCTCCTTTTCTCTCTGGGGACTAGACCCGAGGGGCACCAAAGGTAGCGTGTACCTGCTTCGTGAAGTGGGAAGTGGCATAGGGAGGTTAGAAGGAAGAGGTTTGAAGGGCGCGGGTGCCGATGGTGCAAGCGATGGGGAAATACTGATGATGATGTGCATGGGTGGAGGTAAAGGAAAAAGTGGAGGTATGGGTTTAGGGTCGGCCTGCTCGGGCTCAGAGGATGATGGCGAAAGAAGTGACATCGGTGAAGGTGACGGAATAGGGATTATTACAAGGGTAGGTGATGAAGACAGTGGTGACGATAATGGGGATAATGGAGAAGGTGATGATGGAGATGTGGCCAATGGAGGCGGCGAAGGTGGAGGTGGAGAAGGTGGTGGCAAAGGGGGTGATATGGTTGATGGAGATAGTGAAGGGGAAGAAGGAGGAGAAGGAGGTAGTGGCGTAATGGAGGAAGTGGCGGGTGGTGGCGCTCTTTGGCGTATCTTTACAACACGTCGAGAGGTGTTGGGGACAAGTGTGGTGATGGAATCGGAGGGTGAAGGATAAGTTGCCCGAGCGGAGGCTGAAGTAGGTAAAGGTGGTGGAGGAGATGGGATAGAGGAAGAAGTGGGTAACGGAGCAGGTACCTTATCAACTAGAGAAACACCAGGGTGCCCCTGGTCTTGAAGTGGACACGGTTGCCTAGGCGGCATGACTTGCTACTGCTGCTGCTTGCTACTGAATTCTGAAATAACTTGGCGCATGATAGCCCAATCAATCATCTTCTTATCTTCCAGACTGTAAACAAGTTCCCAGAACTCGGGGCAATTTCAATCAAATGCCCCTGTTGACGATGGAATTCACAGAAATGGAGCAAATTTCTCGACCGCAGGTCGGCAAGGCATAACCGGAGGGAGCTGCAATGCATGGGTGGCCATCAAAGCCCTGAAGATGTCAGTAAAAGACTCCGGCAACGGGGAGTGAGAAGCCCGCTTCGGGCAATGTGGATGCCGAGGGGTGTGAAAAGGTAATGGAGATGGTAGCGGGGGTTGCGTATGCAAGGGGGACTGCGTAGGCAAAGGCGGAGGGTTATAATGATGTGGAGGCGTGAAGGGAGTGGGAATGTAATGAACGGCATCTACCCGTTCTGGGTGTAGTGTTTTCTTGACCGGAGGTGGAGGGGTGTGGTGAGATGAAATAGCAGAGGGCTGACTCATGGAGGGATGTAAGTTGGAGCACATGGAGGTATAGGGGTGTGTGGTGGCGGAAGGCCGACTCGTGGAGGGATATGTAGTGGAGGGCTGACTTGCGGTGGAGGGCGGAGGGAAAGTGTATGTAGAAGGTGACGGTAGAGGAGGTTGATGGTCAAAGGAAACTAGGAGTTGTTG
Organism: Amorphophallus konjac; assembly: GCA_022559845.1. NCBI lineage: Eukaryota > Viridiplantae > Streptophyta > Magnoliopsida > Alismatales > Araceae > Amorphophallus > Amorphophallus konjac. Next base: position 345,579,848 of record CM040121.1, read on the forward strand.
GTTAACAAAGCGGGCTCTCTTGTAAAGTTGTTGCCAGGATGTAATATCATTCAGGGCTAAAATGCACCTGAACTCGGGCGTTGCATTAGAAATAACCATCTTGATCTGCTCGCCCTCCAGAATATGCCCCGGGACTTACGTGACTAGGCGACGCCAGCGGTCGGCAAACGTGGAGAATTCTTCGCCGGGCTTCATCTTCTCTTGGGCCAGATCAACCATAGAATATCTGGGCCCCACCTGGTCTCGGTACTACTGAATAAACCTTGCTTGGACGGCTTGAAAATTCATCATCTGCTCTTGCGGTAATGTGAAGAACCAATCCTTGGTTGAGCCCTCTAAAGATAGGCCAAACAAATAGGCCATCAAGCGTGGATCATGCTGGAACTGGGCCGACTCATATAAGAACTCCTTCAAATGGGCATAGGGGTCACCAACTCCACCATAGCGGCGATATGCGGGAATCTGTGAACGCGGTGGAAGTTGAAGACCTCGAAAGGCAAGTGGGATATCCGAAGATGTTTGAGGATTGATTCGGCGTTGCAGTTCATCAAGCTGGCGTTGGGCCCGAGCGAACATCTCCTCGGTAGGAAGAGTCCGAGAAGGACATGGGCCAGCTTGAGCAAGAGATGATGAATTTAGACCAGGATAATGTTGATGGGCCTGATAAGGGGACCCAACCTGAGAAGAAGGAAAGCCCATTCCAGGAATGGAGGAATGCGTGGGCTTGGAAGAATCATGTATGTAAGAATGAGGATGGATTGGGCTAGCAGCAGCACGGGCGGGGTAAGAAGGCCCGTTTAAAGAATGGGGTCCAATGGAGGAATAAGGAGACGGGCCTGCATGGGAAGAGGAATCCACGCGGGGGTAAGAAGATGGAGAGGTGCAGGAATAAGGTACAGGGGGGAAATGCTCCATGGGGAAAGTAGAGACTTTATACAGTGAATTTCAAATGAATATAAGAATGGGAATGAACCTAAGATAAATGTAGCTAAATAGAGACACACAAAGATGAACTAGACCTAATGAGCCTAATCTGACCAAAAGATGCGAATGACGACACTATGCAACATACAATGGAGAAGAGAGATGAGAAAAGAATCAACCAATTAGCCAAACAAATTCCAAATGATGCGTGGAGAATTTTATAAGTTTTCTTAGGACCTTCGTGGATTAATTAAAATGTGAGTTCACTCAACCACAAGGTACCTAAATAGGGTGAGAATGGAGAACTGGCAGACTCTAAAGGACTCTCTCTCGCACGAATGCAGACCCTAGACTGGGGGGTGGAATGGTACAACCTGCCCGGCGTCCGTGTGGAAATCCACGGCTCACGGGGGCTTACAGAGGTCCTCGGCAAGGCCCCTAGTTGGCTCCAAGGAGTATGGAGACGAGAGGAAACCCTACCTCAGTAGGAATGCAGCTAGATGTGAATGAAATGCATGAGTCCTATGTGCACCAGAGTTCATGCAAAATCTAGCCTAGAAACTAACAACCAATGACCAAGATAAACATGCGAGGATGAAAACAAGTAGACAGTAATAACATATAAGCAGGGGAAGATCAATGGATGGCACAAAGGAGAACAAAGACAATATAGATATGGCAATCTAAGCAACCTCGGGTGCACAGTGGCATCAGAAGGACGGCCTGTAGGAGACCGCACAATAAGATAAACGGTCTATGGTGGACCGCATAATCCAGGGAGCAACAGAACTACAGAATAACTGTAAAAGAATCACATAGTGCTGGAAATGAAGGACGGCAGAGATGAGAAACGAACCAAGAAGAGCGATCTGTATATAGCCGCGTAAGCTCTGGAACGGATCCTCACAAGCCATGTACCTATAGTCAGAACACCCAGAAGCATACCTGTGCCAGAAATATGGACGGTCAGGAACAGACCGTTCTGCGGTTTGGACGGTCGATGGGGGGCCGTCTATGACAGGACGCTAGCAGGAGAACTGGCGCTGTTCGCAAGGAAGGATGGTGGATGATCAGCCGCCCAAAGTGTGAACGGCTCTGTGAGAACCGCTCACGTTCCAGATGGCAGAAAATGCAACTTAACCTGCAATCACTCCAAAAGGGGACTAACACAACGAAAGAGGGGTCAGTAAATCACAAGAACGATGAGCGCTAGGTGTCCCACCGTGATCGCCACAAAAGAAGGGTGTAGATATATTTTCTCCTCCCGATCCGTTTCTTTTCCAAATGTCTTCCCAATTGTCTATTCTATCATATCCGACATGAGAAGCAAATGGAGATAGAAGAAAAAGGGGGAACAAAAACCTGTGATCGCCACCAAAGCGCCGAGCGTGATGAACACGCCGTGCTTTGGAAAGAGGGGGAGACACTTGCCTGGATGCAGCGCTGGGAAGATAAACGGTTCAAGGAGAACCGCCTATAGGATGCACGGTCTTACGATAGACCACCTAAGGGCGCTGCAGAAGGTGCGGGATGAAGGACTCCTGGCTGTTGAACGGCTCTTTCTCGACCGCAGGAAGAAGATGGACGGTCTAGTCTGCACCGCACGTCTTCTTGAACGGACTGTGTAGAACCGCGCAAGACCACCAAGCCAGAAGTCGCAAAGGGGTCCAACCTCCACCCTCTCCAGCTGGCTAGAGGGGATGGGCCTCGTGCTAGGGATTGCTGACCTGCAAAACGACGTAAAAACACAAAGAAACAACCTAGATTAGAACTGAATGGTGTAGTATATGTCAAAATAATAAGGAATGAACGTGACTAAGTGGAAAGGGGGATACCTGGAGGATTTTAAACCCCTAGGGTGGCAAAAACGCAGGTGGATGTGTGCATGGCAATGAGAATGAAGAAGAACGTGGGAAGAAAGTAGTGAAAGTAATGGATGCAATGACCAAAGGTGACGAAACCTATCAAACACAAAAGACTCAAAACTTGACTACTCCCTGAACCGGAGGCTTGTATGGACGTAGAAAGCCTCCCTCCTTGGTGCTAGGTCACTCAAGAATGTGGCAGGGCTTCGCCGTCGACCAAAAATCTCCCCCCCCCCTTTTCCAACCCGACCTTTAGGGTCTATTTATAGAGCCTAGGAAGCCTAGCTCGAAAATAGGGTTTAAAGGAATTTTCAGATCGAGATAATCAAAGGAAAATCGTAGATAAATGAATTATCTTTCATCCAGTCGAAACGGCACCCAAAATGATTGATTATCCGTGGAGAAAATGATGGAAGAAGTCAAGGATAAAACCACGAAAAAAAGGATAAAATCTGATGAAATTCAACATTCGAACGGATGAACGGTCTTACGATAGACCGCTCAACTGGATGGGCGGCCTGTCAAGAACCGTCCAACTCTAGCGGTGATAATTCCAAAAAAAAAGGATAATCATCCCCTTAATTATCCATTAACCAACCGAAATGGTCGCCGTTGGACTCTCATAGTTGAACGGCTATGATAGGACCGTCCAATGGAACGAGCGGCCAAGGTCCAACCGTTTAACTCTTGTCGGTGATAAATGAAAAAAATGGATAATTATCTGAGAGATGTTTAGGCTTTAGGACTCTGGAAGAAGAACGGTGCACTGCAGACCATGCATCATATTGAACGGCTAGGAGTAAACCGCATAAGCCTTTGTCGGTGGAATTCAGAAAATCATCAGAAATCAACCATAAATGTATGAACGGTCTATATCTAACCGCCCAAGTGTTGAACGGCTGAGGATGAACCATACATGCTCCTGGACACTTGATTTTCATAAACATGTTCAATTAACCAAAAACCAACGCCCATTAAGCCCTGAATTGATACGGACCCAACCAAGGAGGGAGGTTACCCATAAAATTGGACCATGATTTACCAGAAAATGCCTAGCGAGTGATGGACAACTCGAGACATCAACAAATGGGAGTAAGAAGAACGACTCAACTTATCGGCAAAAAATGGGTGTCAACAGTCTCCTAATGGGGTAAGTACCAAAGTGGATTCCCTAGGTGGAGTGCCCTTTCCTTGTGGTAGGGGGGTGGTGTAAAACTCATCGGGCTCGGGTAGAAACAATAAGAGCTCACTCGTGCAAGGACCCTTGGTGTAAATGGAGGTAATGGACCCGATAGAGGGGTGTGAGAAACTAAGGTACCCCATGTCGCTTGTTCCTAAGGCCAGCATGTTTGTCACCTCTATTTGCCTTAGTATAGCCTTAATCAAGTCCCTCGGGGTTCCTACAAAGCTGAACGAATGGTAGGTTGTGTGGAATGGTGGGGTGGGCACGATTGGGTTGTGGTTATCCATGGAGGGGCGCGTGACATGGAGGAGGAGGTTTTGCTTTAGCCACTCAATGAGGGGTTCCCCTAAAGTCACATTTCTCATGGAGGGAGGGGTGGGGGGACTTGGTTGGTCATCTTGTAACTCTCGGGGAAGGGTGCACCCAGTTAGGCTCAATGGGGTTTCTTTGGATAGGGATGAGTTCTCTTGACCCAACTCTTGGCATTGGGCTTCATATTCCTCTTTCCAATCTAGGGGAGCCTAAGGGACTTCGGTCACCTCCTCAAGTTCCCCTTGGGTAGGGGTAACTATTTCTTCAATCAGTATGTTGGACATCTCTCGTGAAGGGCATTGATTGATGAAGTGTCCAAAGCCTCTACACTTAGAGCATTGTTGTATATTTCCCTGAGTGGTCTCACCTACACATGGCCCATTGGAACTCCCTTCTCGCCGGGGTATGGGTTGACTAGGGGTGACTCTTGTTGGATGAGGGGTGGGAGGAAGATGAGTGGGCCGAAATGGGGTACTTCCATTTGGACTTGGCGTGGGGGTCTTCAAAGAGGGGCTGGGTCCTATGTCCTTGGGATCATCCGGTCGTGGAGTGAACCTAGGAGGCCTAGAGAACCGCATCATTCTTAAGGGATGATTATCCAGATTATCTCGGGGACGCCTTACCTCATGCCCATAATGTCGGGGCCTCTCATAGTTATAATAAGGATCATAGTCCATTTCGTCCGTATCAAACCCTTCCCATGGAGATCGAGCTCTGAGGCCATGGTTCCTAGGTGGTGGTTTATTGTCTTCCCATCCAAATTCATCCCGTGGTGACCGAGCTCTAGGGCCGTGGTTCCTTTTTGCTTCAACCCGGTCAAGTCGGGTGGTGATGGTATCTAGCTGATCAAGAAGGTTGTTGATGGCATCATCAAATCGGTCCATGGGTACTTGGGGTGTCTCCCTAGGGTGGTCATGCAAAGGAGCGATGGAAAACACGATGCAAGGGAGACCCAAATGCCAATGCCCTAGGACTAGACTCGTAAAGACAAGTCTCAAACTTGCTCTGATTCCAAAATGATGTGAAATGACTTTGATGAGAATGCAGCAACTAGACCGAGGGTCCTTGGACCTACCAAGCAAGCACAAAGCACAAGAGCAGAGAATCACATAAGTTGTCGAACCACCGTGAACACATGCTTCCCAGGGTGACTCGGTGATGCCGAGTGGAGGTAGTGGAACAAGGCCCTTGCTGGTAGAGGGCCAGTAGGATTATGGTTGCCCTCCCAACAGTACGGTGCCCACAATCAAGGGCCTGGCTAGGTGCCTAAGGGCACCGGGTCACTCTCTCGCACAAGTCCACGGTGACTGCACGCAAAGTGGAAGCTTCGGGGTCGGGCACTCTCTCACTGTCCAATGGAGCAATTCCACGGATATTAAATGAACAAATACTGAAATGAGAGCAAGTGATAGAGTTTACCCGGTCGGCTTGAACAAACCAACCTCGTTTGGAGACGTCGGCGATCGGGGAAGTGTGGGTTCCCTGCACACTGCGTCGACGAAGCTTCACCCTGCGTAGATATTTACATGCACTACTCCTCACACATGAGGGGGAACTCGGGGTGGGGAGAGTAAGGGTACAAGAAAACACTACCTCCACACAGGGAGGGGCGGTAAGCCGGCCAGGCAGGGAGGGGAGTGAGTCTAAGGAAGAAGCCGAATGACCCTTCGTGGTTCTGCCAGCCCGTCAGCCCATCTGATAGATGCTCACTATTGACGCTGCCGAGGACGCTCCCGAACTCAGAAGCCGACGAAACTAGCGCCAAATCGTCACTGACTGGCTCAGGTTGACTCCTGAGTTTTCTCAGGAAATATTGTCATCGCTGACGGCCGAGGCAGGCGCTGGACCGGTGCTGTTTTGTTATAGTTCAGACTGGTTCCAGTACGCTGCAGCAGGTTTACAAAGTCCCCACGAACGCTCCCGTGATCCGAATGACGCGGGACCAGGATGGACGCGAGTGTGGTCGACTCCTTTTCGATCAGCAATGAAGAATGGCAGCAGGAGAGGACGGGGTAGAGAGCAGTGGCCCGAAGAGTGGGGGGGGTCAGGACTAATTATGCCTGACCTGACCTGCGTCCCTGAGGTTGAATAATTGGAACAGGATGTTCCGGACTCCAAACGACGTCCCGCTTGTTGCGTTGGACAGGCGACTGGTAGAGCTTCGCCTCGGTCAAATGGCATGCCATGGGGAGCTGGGGTGTGGCCGCAGAAGCTTCTGAAAGTTGCTTCTGGTTGCAGGCCGGACCGGTTCTGCGCAGTCAGTGAAGATCGGCTCTCCCAGGCAGCTCCGAACTCGGATTGAGGCGGGATCACCTCGCCTGCGAAGCCGACTGGAAGAGCTTTCCGTCTATGTATGACACACCACCATGGGCTGCAGGATGTGGTCGAGGTCGGCACTGCAACAGGCTGTTGATCAGCAGGTCTTCAGCTGCACACAGATTAGTAGAAAGAAGGGTTGAAGGGGGTGGTTTCTTTGGTGGAGGGGAATAGGATATGGAGGTATTGGTGGTGGGGAAGGGTTGGGAGGTGGGAAGGGGAAGTGGGGGAGGTTGACTGGGGGCGGAGCTAGCAAGGGGGAGAGGTGGGGGCGCTGGTGGCTTTGGTGGAGGAGGGGAGGGGGGGCGCAAATGGGTCGGAGGGAGGGGGAGGGTTTCCTCCTTATTTGAAATGGGTTTAATGGAGAGTTTAATTTTAGTCTAGGGAATGGAAAGGGGTGTCTTGGGGGTGTGAATGGGTGCTTGGGTGATGGGATTCTCCCTTGGGGAAAGGAAGGGGTGTATGGGGAATGGCAAGGGTCACCTAGGTAGGGGGAGGGAATTGATGGGGGAAATTAATGCTTCATGGGAGGTGAAAGGGCTTGGTGATGTGGCAAGTGGAGAGTGGGGGAGGTGGTGATGAGGTGGCAGGGGGATGGTGAAGGGGCAAGTGTGCCCTAGAGAGAGAGAGGGAGGAGAGAGAGGGGGGGTCGCCCCTTTAGAGAGAGAGGGGGAGAGAGAGAGCTAGAGAGAGAGAGAGTGAGAGAGAGATTGAGAGCTAGAGAGAGAGGGATTCTCACAATTGCTTTGTGGAATGCTGAATTCAAATTCTTCATTCGTTCTCCAAGGAGGGATTGGGGTCCTATTTATAGGGAACCCACAATTTACAAAAAGTCCTTGACATTTAGACTAATGACAAATCACCAAGGGGGGAAGGGGGCCCCCATGGGCCAAGCCCAATGAAATGAGCCCTTTGACCCACTGGACCACCTAATGATACTTAGACTTAGACTTAGATATATGACTCACTAACCTAGGTACTTGACTCAAATAAAGGAAAATTACATAACCATGACTCACATAAAATAGAAAAATTACATGACTAGACTCAGAAAATCAAGATGAACACAATGGCTCATGCCAACAAACATTCCATGCTCCCAAAAAAATTGTGAAGGGCAAGTGATGCCCCCATCATACAGGTATGAGCCCGTTTGAGATTGTTACAAGTCGTAGGCCTAGGAAACCAGTGGATCTTGTTCCCATGCCCATTCATGCACGAGTGTCAGAGTCTGCTGAGTCATTTGCTAGGCATGTTAGGAGTCTGCATGTCGACATCCGTCGTCACATTGAGGCCAGCAATGCACGGTACAATGAGTTAGCCGATGCCCACAGACACCACCGTGAGTTCCAAGAGGGTGATTATGTCATGATCAGGGTTAGACCCGAACGGTGTCCCTCTGGAACCGTCAAGAAATTGCAAGCTCGTGGAGCCGGTCCATTTCGAGTGTTGAAACGCATCGGATCCAATGCGTATGTTGTGGACTTGCCTGAGGAATATGGGATAAGCTCTACTTTCAATGTGTCGGATCTAGCTGCTTATAGAGACCCAGCGGTGATCCCCAGTGAGCCTTTTGAGCCATCTCCCCCTCTTGAGAGTGACCCCACACCTGAGTGTCCACCACCAGTCTCATTTCCACGGTAGCGTGAGTATATAGATCATATACTGGATGAGCAGGTGACTATTACCAAGAGTGGATCCTACCCGCGCTACCTAGTGAGATGGAGAAGGTGACCCGCCACCGAGGGTACGTGGATCACCAGGGCAGAGTTACAGAGGATAGATCCAGACCTACTAGAGCGCTACCAAAGTGATCCCGACCCTTACTCGATAGGGTCGAGTTTCTCCCACCCGGGGAGAATTGGTGCGGACACCAGAGCAAGCGAGAAGCATGAGTCGGCGAACCATCGGTACCGTACACGCAGCACCACTCGAGCGACACCGGCATCCCTTTGGCTTGGAGACAGTTTGGAGTCTCCGTCTTGAGTCTGGGTATTTTCTAGTATTTATTGGGGTGTATTTGGTATTTATTGCATTGCATTAATGTATTTGTAATATGTGTTTGTTTGGGTTTTATTTGGGCTCCTTTCTAAGGCTATTAATAAGCCATTGGGTCAAGTTCTTTTAGAGTCCATTAAGAGGTTATGTTCATATTGGACCTTAAGGTCAATTAAAGCCCAATTGGGCTTTTCCCTCTCTCATGGGCTTCCTAGCTTGGAAGGCCCTATAGGCTGGTCAAGAATCCATGGGCCGATTGGTTGGTCTTTGGCCCAAGTTGCCATTTTTGACCCATGAGGAGGGCGCCCCTTCTTTTGGTCATATTAGGCTAAATTATTTATTTAGCTTTGACCACATGGGGAAAATTCGATTTTGGCATTCCCAAGGTACCCCTCCCAAATCCTAGATCTGAGGGTAAGGTTGGTCATTTACCTAGGGTTCCCATTCCATATAGAAACCTTGTATTTTCCATTTTCACTACAATTAATAGAAGAATTTATGCATCTTGCTTGAAGAGCCAAGGGCCGCCCCTCTCTCTCTCCTCTCCCTCCCCTTGCAGCTGCGAAGGCTACCAATCTGAGGTGTGACGCCTCTCGTATCAGAGTGTGAAGCTCACCACCGCCGCCGCCACCGCCATCGAGCCGCCGCTACACCGCCACCTCCGTCGTCGGAGTTCTGTCCAACTCAGGATAGCAAGCCAAAGGCGGAATTTTGGCTCTCAACTCGTAGATCTGACGAGGCTGAAAATTTAAGGGTGAGTTCCCAAGGTTGATCCCACTTCCCAAAAAAGTTTTAGATTTTTCCCACTTCGTTTTCCCATTTTTCCATTTAGATTCCCACAGCCCACAAGATTTGCCCCTATGCAGACTTGTGCTCCAGCAACCTAACACTTCGCCCATGAGACCCCCTTTTCGATTTCAGAATGAGCTAAAATTTGAACTGGGAGTTCTGTCTACCTAAGCCATCGTCCATAATTTTTTTTTTGTGATTTTAGGAATTTTCTTTCTCATCCAAAAAACCACTGCATTTTCCTAAATTTGTGCTGCCCCCTGCAGTCCAGATCCGACCTATCTCTGTTAGAAAATCCATTTCCCATATCAAACCTCCACCAAAAATTACCAAAAAAATATCCTCGTGTTCCTTACCTCTTCCTCCACCTCCCATAAAAATTCCACCTCCCAGATCTAAGGTTTCAGTTGTGGTCAATGCACTTCTTCGGGCAGATCTCAATCTGTCCGGCCAGATCTGAGAGAGGAAACTTTCCCCTTGGAAAATCTCCCATGAAAAATACGGCTACAGAAAAATTCTTGTAACACCATATGGTTGAAGGTCTCCAAGTCAACTTCGCATGGGCACTAGTCTCGTGGCATTCTGACATCGGGGCTGATCCAAGCACTTTTTATCATCGGGTCGCGCAAGCCTGAAACAACAGATCAAGTTCGGGGCAGTAAGCTTCAACACTTGACAAATCGGGCCGCCTCATCTTCCACAAGGCGAATCAGGGCATCCCTCTCCTAGGGATCATCCCTCCAGGAGTCCCCTTCGTAGCGGGATGAACCTCGCCTCAGTCGGCCGCCCGAGCAGATCGTGGACCCCACAACCATCAACCCGCGCTGTTCGGACAGCATCAAGTTGCAGAGTGTCGGCACCGACGGAGTGGTTCAAAATGCTACCCGTCAACCCAATTTTGATCCTCCCGGGTCCCACATGTTACCAATTACCTCCCTTCATGGAGTGGGTTTAATTATGTAATTATTGATAATTGTTAACCGGGAGTACGATCTTGGTCGGGATTGTCTTCCCCACGCCCAGAGCGTGGAGGTAATAGTCTCTCCTTCTTGGCATTTGCTTACTTAGTATATGAGTATATGCCACTGCATGAGAACGTTAGAATTCTAGCTCGTTAATTCATGTTCATCACCGCTGTGAGAAAGAGAGTGAACCCGTCTCGTGACTCGATTCGAGCACGGAAGTGTAGTTTGACCACCCTTGACTCTGCCGGTTTCTCAACCGCGTGGATCCGCGTTTCCCTCACTTGGGACGACGAGTGAGCTCGCATTTCTATTTAAGGCATATATCCCATAGGAACTCTTAGTGTCGAGGTGAGGTAGCTCTATTGTTCAAGTGTCGCTGGCCGCGTTGTCACTTAGAGTCCAAGGTTCACATCATTTGGCGTCGGGTCCCTCATTCATCCTGCATCACTAATGAGGATTATTTTACAGATTAACTCGGAGATTTATATGCATTTATCTCTTTTGCCACGTTTATTAGCCTAGTGGTCTATCGCGCGACTATTAATGGACGTTGGCCGTCCTTTGCTAGACCGCTAGGCAGACAGAGAGTCTCGTTATGTTTCCTTGGTCTTATCTCTTTGTGATCGGCTGAGCCTAGCGCTCTATCGATCGACTATTTTCCATGCCTTGCGGTCTATCGCACGATCGTTAGGGGAGACAGAGAGTCCTGCTCTGCCTGATTTTTCTCTCTCCGTCCGCGGCTGAACTAGAGTCCTTGATTCGGTGTTTTCTCTGTGAGTCTTGATCCTCAGAAGCTTCTATTTGTTTCTATGGACTCTTGGGAGTATTATCTTCGAGATTTATCAATGTTTAGCCCTATTTTCTTGCTATTATCCCTCCAACTTGACCTAGGGTTTTGGGGGTCTATAAATAGAACCCTTGACTTCATGGCTTGAGAAGGAGATTTATGGAGCTTACGACGAAGTGCTGCCACATTCTCGAATGAGTACCAACTAGGGAGAGCTTGCTTCTGCATCCTAGAGTCGTCTGATCTAGGGAGTAGCTGGTTCTTTTATTTGTTTTTGTGTCTTTTCTCCTCTTAGTCTCTTCATCTTAGCATCAATTCTTCTTCTTCCACGTTCTTCTGCATTCAAAACACATTTTTAAACATCCTCCTATTGTTTTCACGCCCCACAGGAGTTAAAAAACCACCAACCCCCAAGTATTCACCCTTCCTTTTCATGCATATTAACTTTATTACTTTATAGATGCTACACTTCCCTAGGGCTAATTGGGTTCATTTCTTTCTGTCTCTACACTCTTTTGCAGGTCTATAGTACTCACCACACGAGGCCCAACTCTTCTGGTCGGCCAGAACTGGCGGAGATTTGAGTTCCATAACTTATTTTCTGGGTGTGCTTGGCGGCTGTCTCCAGACCGTTTGAGTTCTCTTCCAGTCATCTTCAGACCATTTTCTATCGTCTGGCGATCGTCCGAGAACCGTTTTTACGTCTGCACCCAGGTCTTTCTCTCCCGCGCGCGAGTGTGCTTCACTCGGCTTCTTTCCAAGGTACGTAGTGTGGTGTTTGCTACATTATTTACTTTGGTGGCGATCACATCTTATTATCTTGAGTATTTGTCATCATATTTCTTTATCTCTTTATTTCTTTTGCTCTTTGGTTGCTCCACACCTGCGGTGTGTGTTTGCTTTTTTCCATCTTTGCTCCATGCCCATGCCGTGTGTTTAGTTTACTTCTTGCTTGCTTCTGCACTATTGAGATGACATACCTACATGCTCCATATTTGATGTTATTGCTTGCTTGAGTTAGCACATATCACGCATCATATTTCCATCTCACTCACTTTTTCACACACTCCATCACATTAAAATATCAACAACCTCTATTTTTTTTAGCGATCACGGAGGGACATCTAGTGCCAATCATGTTGAGTGATTGTTTGACCTACTCTTACTTGTGTTTCCCACTTCCCCTGTGTTTTCCTCGGTTTTCCCATTTCATTCCCTGTTGTTTCCGCTCTCTGGTTCCCTGGCAGTCTCCTCCAGGACGTTTACGGCTTAAAAGCAGTCTAGCGATAGACCATCTTATCTCTCTAGCAGTCCTCAGACGACCGTTTCTCCAGTACAGGTACACATCCCGAGGATTGCAATTGTTTCTACATTTTTGTTGATTCCTATTGTTCCTGGGTGCTATATGGTCTCCTCCTTTGTTGCTATGCATAATTATATCATTGATTGCATATTGATTGTTAGTTTTAGGCTAGAAATTGCATGCACTTCGGTGCACATAGGATCATTCATTTTTCATATCTTAGTTGCATTCCTACATTGGTGTGTGATCCTCTCGGCTCCATATTCCTTGGGGTTGACTAGGTGATCACATCCGGGACCTCCGTAAGTCCCCGTGAGCCGTTGATTCTCACACAGACGCCAGGCCAGTTGTACCTTTACCACTCTGTGTCTAAGTTGCATACGTGAAGGAGAGCTTACACCTAGAGTCAACCAAGTCCCCACTAGGAACCTATTGTTGGAGAGAATATTTTATTCAAATCACTAAGGTTCTAAAGGGGAAACAAATAAAATTTATGCATCATTATAACTTGATTGACTTTGGTTGTCTCTAATCTCTTCTTTATTTGCTTATTCCCATTGTTGGGTCATTTTGTTTGGTTGCTTCTTCGTGGTTGTTTGTGTTGTCCTCATTTGATAGGTGCCACATTGCATGTGGAGTTGCTTCAAGTCCATAGGTTCATCTCCTAGGGGCAATTCGTCCTTCATCTCCTATCTTAATCCTTTGTTTGACTCCACCATGTCTTCCTACGATTTCCCCCATTCCACGAGGACTCTCTTCCTCAAGGGCTCCTAGAGGACCCGTCTAGGGTCATGCCACTTCGGGCTGGAGAAGGGTCCGACCCTCCTCCATCTCTTGTTGCCATAGAGGGCGGTCAGCCCTCTCGTTCAAATTCTTACACCAACAATCCTACAAGTCACATTCTTCAAATGATCGCCCAGTTGGATCTTGCCTAACTTCAGGCCCTTTATCAGACCTTGCAGGAGTCAGTCGCCCCGTCCTCCACTACTTTACAAGGTCCATCCGCTACTTCCATCTCCCAATCTAGGGTTGATGGGCTCGGGGCTCCTCCTGCTCCTATTGATCTTACCCCGGTCCAACCCAGGGTCCTTCGCTTCTCCAATCTGTAGGCGGGCCAGTCCTCTGGTTCGGCCCCTCAAGCTCTCGATAAAGTGAAGATCGCTCTTCCCTCATCTACCGAGATTGATCCCTACAGGTCCGTTCTTTCGGCGCCATAAGTCCTTGTGGGCCTAGCTAATTTTGCTCACCCTCAGCATGGGGCAGCCCATCATGCTTATCCCAATATGGGTCATCCTTTGGCCCAACCTCCTCCTTATGGGCCTCCCCTTCCTTCCGTCTATCCATCGGCTCCCCGTTTCGAGCCCGCTCCTTTTACTCCACATACTCCATCTCGAGAGCAGGAACTCCTTGATAAATGTGCTGCCATGCAGCAACAACTCGACTTCCTCCATAAGCACGTCGGCCCACAGTCCTTAGCTGATGTTCCCATTCCTAGCTTTCACAACATTCGATTCCCTCCTCAATCCAAGCTCCCCACATACCGCAAGTATGACGGGAACAGCAATCTGTATATTCATGTGAGGGATTTCATGCATGAATCAACGCAATTCCAATATGATGATTACCTCATGGTGTATTTGTTCCACCGGTCGCTGGATGGAGTCACGTTGGAGTGGTTCTATGCTTTACCATTGGAGGATGCTGAGAATTTTAAAATTGTCAACGAGAAGTTCATCTAGAGATTCCCGGACTGAGTCGGCACGAAATATTCTTTCACAGATTTTGTTGCCGAAAAAATGAAGGCCGATGAAAATTTTGCTACCTACGCCGACAGATGGAGGCAAATGGCTACCCGTGTGCCCGGCCACATTCCAGAGGAAGAGAAGGTCAAGTTGCTCATTTCTAATACCACACCTACCTTCCGCAACATTTGGGCCATGAATGATATCGCCAATATGCACCAGTTATACAACCGAGCGAGGTTTATCCAAACCCAATTCAAGGACTCCCCCATCCACACTCACTTTGAGGCCCAAAAGCCCAAGTACAATAGAAAACCTTAGGGGCCCGTCACCGAAGGAGTCCAAACCAATGAGCAAGTGCAGGCCGTTGCCTTCCCCTTCCCCAACCAATACACTCCACACCGCTTCTCGCAACCTCCATGTAACCCTCAATTCCCTGCTCCACAAAATGCCCAGCCTGCCTTTCCCGCTTCACAAAATGCCTTCCCCACTCCTCAACAGTCGCAACAACCCACACAATACCACAACGTCCCCCCTCCTAACGACTATGCACCTAAACGCCCGGCACCAAAAAGGGCCCAGTACCCTCCTTTGCCCGAGACCCTCCCGGATATATTTTCATCCCTCATGTCCATTGGTGCACTACAACTTCCTCCGGAATGGCCTAATTGGAACCCGGCCATTGACCAGCCTAGATATTGTATGTTCCACCAGCAACCCGGGCATATGATAGAGACTTGCTTCCAATTCAGGGATTTTCTCTATGATCTACATGAAGGGTAGCGTATAGACTGGGATGAAATGCACAAGGTTATGACTGAGATCAAAGAAAAGACAAGGCAAGCGCCGAGGCAGCAAGTGCAGTAACAAGAACCACAGCCGCCGCCACAGCAGCAGTAGCCTGTGCAGGATCTGGGGATCCATCAAAACCCCATGCCAAATCATTCACCCGCTCCGCAGCCTCAGCCACCGGCATCGGCTCAGGTTAACCTTGTTCAACGCCTGGATCCCGACGCTGGGTGGTCTTATGATGATGAGTCTTCCGTCCAGTGGCTCATGGCCCTCCACCATACCTACTGCAACCCTCCTCCACCTTCTACTCCCGTTATCCTCCCAAGAAACCAGCAAGCTACCACCACCACACCGCCTACGTCTACTGTTCTTCACAAACCCCTTATCCTTCCGCCTAATTCCCCCGTTGTTTCGCCCGCCTTCACTCCCCCACAAGTTCACATTCCACCTGTCCTTGCTCCCCTGCAAGTGGCCCCATCGCCTATCATTACCACGCCACCATCCAACACTTCACCAGTCATCCTCCCAGCACGACCCATCACCACCACCACTACCCCCATCACCCCCATCGTCTCCACTACACCTACCCTTACACCTCTTATTCACCCCATCGGGCCCATCAAACCACCCACCATGAGCCCATTTGATGGTGTGTCGGCTCAGAATCTCACCCTACGAATGTCCGGCTCGAGAAAAGTGCAATCGTCACGGGAAGACCGTAACATATGTATGCCGGGGTATGGCAAATTTATTGTTCAGAGGAACGGAAAATGTTCAGTTAAAGCTCGGTTAGAGCGATCGGAAACGAATAAGTTTGTCGGCCCGGTGCCAGATCAAGCTGCGACCATACTGCGGTGGGCCCCCCGCGGTCGCAACAAGACTTGCATGAGCATCATTAATATTTTCGGTGCCAAGGGGCAACGGGAGAGTGTGCCTTAAATCAGCTGGAAAGCCCTATGTCTAGGGAAGCAAACATTCGGAACGTGTCGGTCGTTCGGGGGATCGTTCAATATTCAGACGGGTGTCCGGCTTGAGAATATTGCAATCGTCGTGAGCAGACCCGGAACATATGTATGCCCAGGGTACGGCAAATTTATTATTCCAAGGAACTGAAAACATTCAGTTAAATCCCAAGTAGTGTAGTAGGAAACCGCTGAATTTATTGGCCCGGTGCGAGATCAAGTCAGGACCATTCCGGGGGGGCCTCCCGTGGTCCAAACGAGGCTTGCGTGGGCATCGTTAATATGTCCGATGCCGAAGGGCAACGGGAAAGAGTCCCGGGGCTGGATTCTAAAATGAAAACGTGTACAGAGACAGCTGGCTATAGGCGGAGGATGTGGGTCGGACAATGATCATGATTAGGGCGAACCCGCGGTCTCAGCGCAACCCACAAATGTCTTATCGATGTTCCCATGCGTAGGGTTCGGGGAGGACGAGAGCCGCCTCATTCCATTCGGATTTTGTCGGTCATACACGGACCATTTTATGTTCGGACAAAGGTCCGTATAGAAAATAAAACGGTGACGGGAGCGAATCTGTGCAAATGTCTGCCATGAGTATGGAAAGTTTAATGCAAGCGCGGGATTAGATCCCGGTATATATGTCAGCCACTAACGGACCATTCGTCGTTCGGACGAGAGTCCGCATTTGAACCGTCGAAGAAAACGACAAAACCACACGGATGTCTGCCGTAGGTACGACAAGTTTAATGTGGGTGCAGGATTAGATCCCGGCATATATGTCGGTCACTAACGGACCATTCATTATTCAGACGGAAGTCCGTATTAGTAGCGTCGAGGATGACGATAAAATCGTGCGGATGTCTGCCGTGAGTATGGCAAGTTTAATGCAGGTACGAGATTAAATCCCGATATATATATGTCGGTCACTAACGGATCATTTCTTATTCGGACAGAAGTCCGTGTTTGTAACATGAAAGACGGTGACAAAACCGTACGAATGTCTGCCGCAGATACGGCAATGTTAATGTGGATGCGGGATTGGATCCCGATGGAGGTGAGTCAAGCTGATGATCTATTGGCCCGAGGTGGTAGCGGACTATGGCCATATCGGAGTTTCCGAGGACCACGTCTGATGCCACGGGGTGTCATTGCTTTTCTCTTTACGCACAGTCCGGGGAAGTGAGTCGTTAGGTGTGGAGCCCGAACTCGCCATCGTGTGCCCTCGCACGCGGATCGACCTACGCGGTCAGGTCGCGGGGGTCAAGGGGGCAGCGCCCCTTGCGGGGGTTTCCGGGGGCAGCGCCCCCGGAACAAAAATTCAATTAAGGCGCGGGTGATGGAGTTCCTTTCACTCATTTTTTATTAATGTCATTGATCTTTTGCACTCCTTTATTTTTTTGAACCTTTCTTTCTTTTTTATTTCCTCCCCTTTTATATTAAAGAGAAACAAAGGGATGGCGCCGCTTCAGGATGGACGAAAGGGGGACTTAAACCGGCGCGGCAAAGGGGCGCGCCGGAATATGGGGTGAACTTGGAGAGATTCTTGGGCGCGCCGGATGTGGCCACGCCATTTTAAGGGGGAATACAAGGGGGGGCGCCGGGTGAGGGTGGCAAGGGGAGCGCGCCGTATTAAGCCCATGCAAGGGGAGAGGGGCGCGCCATTTTAAACGTCGTCGGATTGGAATCAAAAGGGGTTTCGAGTGTGGTTAAAACGGCGCAAGAGAATAGTAACCGCGCCGGGATAGGAGGAAAATGGAACTTCTGAGTGTGGATTTAAAACGGCGTGGCGGAACAGTAACCGCGTCGGGATAAACTCTTCTGATGGTTGTTTTCATTACCGTTGACTGTGTCTTCTTTCCTTTCTTTTACTTGAAGCCCAGTTTGGTGTTTGTTTGTTCACTCAGTTAATAAATTAAGTTGGTGACGAGGAGGCTTAAGAGTTTCAAGTGGTTTATTAAGATAGATTGGTGTGGATATTAGGTGGTTTCGTTCGAGTGGCTTAGTTCACAGGTTTTACTGTGTGTGGTTCTTGTTCTCAGAAGTGGTTCGTTCATTTGTTCTTGAGCATTCTTGGCCATGTCAAGAATCTGGCAGCACCTCCCCCGGACCGGGACTTGCCAGAGATAAAGGAGAGTCACCAATCAGATTGCTCCGGGGTAAACTCTCAAAATGCGGAGCGGCCTCACGGCGGTCCATTGGCCCGAGTGTGAGTGCGGAACGTTCGAGGGATAGCCTTCAAGAACGACCACTGCTCGCGGGCGAGGAACTTTCCAAACGGGATAGGTATTTGCCACAAGGGCCATAAATGTTCATCCGGCGGTGGGTACCTTTGAGGGTCATGCCATGGACAGGCAGCCCTCAAGGGCCCGGGATGATCGGAGAATGAGCAGACGGAGCAGAGACTTGAACGGAGAACACAAGAGTTGTGAAAACGGCTTTTCTTTTTTTTATTCATCCACACAACGGGGAAGGAGTTTTGCATAGAAAGAAATTCATCCCATAATACAAATGGACTACATCAGAAAGGGGGGGGGAGAAGATACTGTCGAGGAAGAAAGAAAAGAACACAGAACCCCCCCCCCCGGCTCACCTCTCACACTCACCCCTCTCTCTCTCCCTTTTCTTCTCCAGCACCAGAACAGAGCTTGCTCACCCTTCGGCCTTCTTCAATGGAAGCTCCCTAGAGGAGGAGAAAAAGAAACTCTCTCACCCCTGTTCGCCTCAGAGAGCCACACGAGAACCAGAGCCACCCCTTCTCCTTCTCTTCTTTTTTGATCCTCTCCTCCTCTTTGCTCCTTTCTTCTCTCTCGATATATATATCCATCGAGCTGGGAAAGAAGCCTCTTGAAGTTCAAAAATCCCTTCGCTTCCATTCTTCTCCCTCTCTGTATCTGACGCTGTTGAGTGGCCTGCAGGTAAAGGGATTCATAGCGTAGGGGAGGTGCCTCCACCGGATTGGTCGACGGTCACCGACGAAGCATCGACGTTCGGTGTGGGGCTCGAAGCTTGCCATTCCAGGGAGCTTGAGGAGCTCAGGTGGTTGCACGTTAGTCGAATGCAGGAGGCCTGACCATTTCAGGTAAGTTCTCTTTGTTTGCGCCCGAAAATAGGGGATCGGACTGATGACGGGATGGGATGTCTTGGAGGTAAAACGGCGCGGAGGGATGGTGATCGTGCCGGATTAAACCCAAGTGAAATTGGCGCGCCGTTTTAATGCAACACAAATGGCGCCATTTTAAGCATCAAAAGGGGGGAGGCCCCTTCGACAAGAGCGCGCCGGATAGCCAAAGAAACAAGGGGCGCGCCGTTTTAAGCAAAAAGGGGGGGGGCGCCGTTTTAAGGCGCGCCGTTTTAAGGCCCCTTCGTGCCGTTTTAAGCACCAAACGGATTCTTTTCAAAGTTGCGACCGTTTATATGAATGTCAGCATTCCCAGAACGTTCCGATTGCAATGTATGGCCTCCGCAATATTCCGTTTGTAGCCTCTGGGACTCGGTCCCAGATTCTGCGTGACTTTCGGTGCATGCCGAGACTGTGTCGGAGTTCCCGACTTTTCTCTGATTCAGCTCTTGGCATGGCCGGTCGGAGAGTTGTAGCTGTATCTTCCGCCTGGGGGGCTTCCTTAACGGGTAGCGGACCACCAAGCGGGTTCTCGTCCTGATCGGGCGAGGCATGAGGTTTGTTCGGCATTTCCATCTCCGGCTTGCTCTCAAGTGTCGAGACGTGCATGCCGTATGATCCTCATTGACATTTTTTGACGTCCACAAGGTCTTGGCGCTCAATTGCAGGGGGGGACCAAGCCGGTCTCCAGGGGCAGAAAAATGAGCAAAAGGGGCATCGGATATCAAGATTCGTCATTATCTATCCTCAGTGATGCACTGCCATTGACTTGGGATTACCGTCAGCGTTTTGTCAGGGGCCCAATGCAGCCAGGTACTTTGAATGCCACGCCAAGTCAGACCAAGAAAAAAGATACTGCTTGCACAGTTTCTGGCCCGCCATTGTTGCCTAGGGGACCTGTTGAGGACATGGAAGATTTCAGTGAAACCTTTGCCAGAATGTTCTATGAAGAGGACCATCTAAGAAACCCGGAGGTGCGGCTTGTGCAGTACACGCAAGGAAAGCTGACTTACCATACGCGGGAAGAGGGGAGCTCACCCATTGTTTTCACCTAGTCTCCTTCCTGTTTAACGTCTCTTTTCCAAAGGATGGATTTCATACCCTGTTCACCTCCTGTCATGAATGATCCCTTGTTGCGGGAAACGCCAACTGAATTTCTGACTGTAACTTGTCCGTGTGGGTGCTGCCCACTAATTGATCTTTCGAGCATGTGGTTCTCCTCCTCTGATCCCTTCTTCGGTACCTTCTGCCCATCCATTTACCCACTCGCCCTTCCTCTCCCTTCCCCATTATCTCCATCTTGTTACGTACTCTCCACTGATCTCCAAAAAAAATGCCAATTTTGAAACGGAGATTTCAGTGGAAGATTACGATGTGTTCCGTTCATCCTCCTCCCAGGGGCATGAGGCCCCTGCTTCCCTTCCATTAGACTTTCTCTCTTCTAGGTTAGATTTAGGATCCGTCGACTCTAGGGAAGTAGAGTCTGTTAGGTCTAGAGAAGTAGGGTCTTGTTCTAGGGCATCCAACCCTTTCTCCACACCTGAGCCGCGCCTGCCGGTGCCTCATTCCAAATCCATTTCTGATAGGTTCTTAAAGGATCTAGCTCAGTGATGTCATGCTCTCCTCAAATGCCCAGAATTCGTTGAGACGACCATTGTGCTAGAAGAAGATGAGGAGCAAGACATGGTGTGGAGCGATGACGGATTAGGAATTTATGAAATCGTGGATGAAAAAGACCTGGTCGATCTTGAGGATAGTGATGTAGATGGCACCGCCGACTTGTATGCACAAGATTTGAAGAGGTTTGATGAGCCATCATCGGCAGTGGATGAACCTACAAAGGAAATTAATTTGGGAACTAATGAGGACCCCGAGCCTATCTTTATTTCTGCTAATCTCCCTCCTGAGGTTGAAGATGAGTTGATTAAGGTTTTAAGGGAGTACAACTATTCCTTTGCCTGGTCATACGAGGACATGTCGGGTCTTGACCCCTCCTTGGTGGAATACCGACTTGTGCTTAAGCCAGTGGCAACACCCGTAAAACAAAAATTAAGGAGATTTCATCCCCACATGGCCTTGAGAATGAAAGAAGAAATTGATAAATTGCATAAGACTAGATTTATTCGAGTTGTTCTATATCCTCAGGGGGTGGCGAATATAGTCCCTGTTATCGAGAAGGATGGAAAAGTATGAATTTGCATTGATTTCAGGGATCTAAACAAAGCATGTCCCAAGCATGATTTCCCGCTGCCTCACATAGATGTGCTAGTGGATAACACAACCGGGTATGAAGCTTTATCATTCATGGATGGTTATTCAGGATACAATTGTTGTGCCTCTGTGGTTTTGATGATAGCAAACACTATGAGTCACTATAAGTCACCATTACATGATTACCGAATGATTGCATATGGTCCTTGCATGCATACATTCAGGGTCAGTGCAGCCTCCTGATACTATATCTGTCTGCGTTGCATGAAGTCTATGCATTCATTATTATTGTGCATTTCAAGGTCAGTGCATTCACTTATGTTCAACAGACTAGGTCAGTTCACTTTAGTGCCTAAGTCAGTACAGGGTTGATTGTCTAAGGCTAAGGTTCGTGCATATCTCAGTAGGCTACACAACAAACTAAGTGCATGTTTTTGTTCATAAGCATAATGGTCTGTGCGTCTTGTCCTTGCACGCTACCTTGCAATTTATAGTCGGTGCAACCTTTGTTGCTGCACGCGACTAAGTCTGTGCATGCTGCATTCTAGGCGCAGCAAGTCGATGCAACCTTTGTTGCTGCACGTGACTAAGTCCGTGCATGCTACATTCTAGGCCCAGCAAGTCAGTGCAATCCTCGTTGCTGCACGCGACCAAGTTCATGCATGCGTAGTCTAGGGTCAATAAAGTCGGTGCAATACCTCTCGTCACACGCATTCAGAGTTGGTGCAACATCCATCTCTCGCACGAGTAAAGTCTGTGCAGGACAAGTCACAGCATACTATGTCAGTACAGCTCATGCATACCACATATACAAAGTCTGTGCATATATCATGTGATGCATAACGGAGTTTGTACAACCTTTTTCTCTCGCACGAACAAAGTCTGCGCTAGATAGGACTTGGCATTTTACGTCAATACAGTGTGTGTTTTTTGCACACACCAAGTCGGTGCATTCAGTGCTTATGCACACACGTAGTCTGTGCATCTCTTGGCTCTTGCACCGAGAACATGAAGTCCGTGCACATTACCTTGTTTGTGCTTATCTCGCATACTGCATATCAAAGTCTGTGCAACTCTTGATTCTTGCACGCGCAAAGTCTGTGCAAGACTGCTCTCGGTATTCGTAGCCTATGCATCTTTTAGCTCTGCATTTGAAACAAGTCTGAGCACTTGTTCCCTGCGTGAACACTGAGTCCGTGCATATGTGCACTTATGACATATTGTGTCTATGCATGGTTGCCTTAATGTCTCAGCAAGTCTATACGATCTCCACACTTATCTGATGTTTATATGTCTTGACACACTGACAGGTCAACTGCTCTTGATTATTAAGAAGGGCACGTGATCCAAGGTGGATCATCTCTGACAGATGACTACCACGTGGAAGCTATAGTACCCAGAGTTGTGACACGTGGCCAAGACATTCCTGAAGCTTCCTGGCGGGAGTGTTCTCTCCACACTCCTAGGGCGAAAGCTCGTGAGTCTTAGACTGAAGGAGTATATAAGATCATTTCCTGCCATCAATACAACTATTCCTGAATTATTTCCGAGAGAAGAAGAAAAAGGATAGAAGGACAGGAACCATCTGAGAGTAGTAGCAGAGCATAGCAGAAGTGAAAGAGAGAAAGCTCGTGAGATCGAGAGAAGAAGAGAAAGAAAGACAGAGAGAGAGATAAAGAGATCGAGAGAAGAAGAGAAAGAAAGATAGAGAAAGGAAGAGAGGGTTCGAGGAGAAGAAAAGAAGCATCATCAGAAAAACCTGTCCCTACTGGAATCTGGATCAAATCCAATCCAGTCAACTCCATGGGAGCCACATCTGTGTTGCTATCATTTACAGCTTTCAGTTGCTGTGTCTTCTTATCTTTTATTTTCGTTTGAACCTTATTTCAAGCTGTTAGCCAGCGGAGCAAGCTGTGTTGCTCAGCAGTTGCAGAGGAATATTCCTCTGGTCGGCTAAGCTGTATTGCCCAGTGGGTCAAGCTGTTTGGCAGCAGATGGCTAAGCTGTATTGCCCAGTGGAAGCAAGCTGTGATGCTCAGCAGTTGTAGGCAAGCTGTGATGCCTAACAGTTTAAGCTGTGTATCAGCGGAAGCCACACTCAGATTTGAGTGTGGGGTGGACGTAGGTCTGCGGACCGAACCACCTAAAAATTCCTTTGTCTACTATGGTTTGATTTCCTTGTTCGATTCGCTAGATGTATGCATAGGCCGATTTATATCTTTTGTCTAGCGTGAGTCTTGGGCTGCATACTCTCTACTTGATTTTGGTTCCGAAAGATCCCATGTGTTCAGGTGCCGTCACTCTATGTCCAGAGCAGTAGGTGATTGCACCTTCTAAGCTTGATTGAACTCATCTCCATTCTTCAGACTCGTTATGATCCTAATTTATTTTATTCTGTATCTCTGATTGTTACAGTCGATTTTTAATTGGGCGAAGTTTTTAAGGGGATTCATTCAACCCCCCCCCTTCTGAATCTGAGCCTAGCAACATAACAGTTGGTATCAGAGCGGGTCTTTGTGCATCCAGATCCAACGATCTGCAGAGGATCCTACTATATCCAGTGCTTTATTGGTTGTACGATCCTGCGTTCAGTGCATCACTGTCCTTTGCATTCTGCTTCAAAATTTCATATTGATCTGCATCCATGGATCATCCTTCTGTTTACAATGGGTCTAACTTCAGTAACTGGCTAGGCGGCCTATGTGTTCACCTGAATTCCATTGATCCAAATCTATGGAATCTTGTATCAAAAGTCCCACATGATTTGCCTCGAAATAAGACTAAGTGGTCCATTGAGGACAAATCAAAGAACCGTGATAATGTCACAGTTTTTAAAATTTTGAGAGATGCAGTGAATACTGATAAAATTTCCTTCGTTCTCAGGTGTGCGTCTGGAAAAGAAATTTTGGATAGAATCACTGCTGCAAATGGGGAGCAAGAAGATAAATGCTTGATGGCCAATCGGAGAGAGAATGATGATGATACAACTTCTCAAGTAAGCTCCGGATGAGAAGAACCGTCGTTTGATGAATTGGTTGTGATGTATGAAAATTTGTTAGAAGTGTCTAAGAGATTGAAATCTGAAAATAAAAGATTGAAAAAAAAGATCGAACAAACTAAATCTGAATTCTCCTATGAAGTTTTTCCTACTTTGAAGAAGTCTTATGATATGTGCCTCGTAGATGTTCATAATAGTAAGGAACAGATTTTGTGCTTGAAATATGAGAATCAAGAATGCTTAAATAAAATCTCTGGATTGGAAGATCAGCTGAAGACTAAAAATGATGAACATCAAATAAAATTACAGGAGTTGAATAAGATGAACTGTGATATGGACAAACTGAAACTTGAAAATGCATAATTTCAGAAAAATAATGAGAATCTTGAAGTTAGAATAAATGAAATCAATGGGGAAGTTTCACATATTGTGTCTGTAGAGTCAGATTGCAACAAATGCTCGTTTCTAAGAGAACGCAATGAAGAACTATAGAGTGAAAATGAATGGCTGATGAAGTTGATTGTCTCTCTTAAAGAAGAAAACAAAGATTTATTGAATGAGAAAATTAAAGTCAAACAAAGAGAGGAGGAATTAATTGGAAGACTAGATTCTATATCCAGTGGTGAAGAAATTGAGAAGCTGACCAAAGAAAACAAAGAACTGAAAGAACAAAACAAGAAACTCATTGTCCTAAATGTTGTTATTTCAGAGAGGCTTCTGGCTATCGAGAGAGAAAGATCTACTAATAAGGAAATTCAAGCTGAAAAACTTGAGGAGGAAAACATTGAATTGAAAGCTGAAATTAAAAAATTAAAATGGTTAAACACTAGTATGTCCAAAAAACTTTCACCTTCGAAAGAGGAAAAACTGTTTGTAATGAAGAATCTGAAAAATTGAGCAATCTGGAACAAGAAATTGAGAAATATAAAACTACAAACAAAGTACTAAGTGAATGTGTTAATTGCAGTAAACAGGAGATCGCTAGTTATGAAATTCACATTGCCTCTTTGGAGAATAAAATTCATGATTTGGAAAACTCACCACCCAAGTCTGCTAAAAATGAAGGAAAAATGAAAGTTGTCATGAAAGGTGAGGATGATAATTTAAGAAAGGGGATAAGTTGCAGTTCTGATGTTAAGGAAATTATTAGAAACCAGCTATACACCACTTTTGTGCAAAGCTCTGATGTAGCTGGTACCACAAGTCAATCCCCAAAACAACATAAAAATCTAAAAACACCTTCATCATCAGTCTTTCAATTTAAGACTCAGAAAAATGAAAAACAAACAAAAGTTGTGAACAAGGGTAAAAAATGGAACAAAAATGATCAGAAAATTAAAGTCAAAAATGCTCCTACATGTACTGCCAAATCTGCTAGTTCTGAGAAATCTGACAGCACTAGGCATACTGCTCACAGATCCTTCACTAATTTGTATGCACATGAAGAGAATATTTCATGCCATTACTGTGGGAAGCTAGGCCATGATGGATGTTTGCCACTTGATGGCTGAGGATGAGCACCTCTGTGAAGCAATGCGTTCTAAGAATTCATTTGTTAGAAACCATGCTACTAGGAAATCTGATGCTTCATGCTATCACTGTGGTAGGCGTGGTCATTTAATGAATGAGTGCTCTATTATGAAATTCGATGATAGGATGCATGCTGGATATTCTGCAAATCATCATGGGCATAAAAGAAACAAACCTGTGCTTAACCAACACATCACATGCTTTAACTGCAACAAGCCCGGTCATAAGGCTGTTGAGTGTTGGTCAGGGAATTATTGGAATAGTTCTGGATCTAGAAGTAAGCACTTCAGGTGCTTTAAATGTGGAAAGTATGGCCATACAGTCAGAGACTGCTGGCATGCTCAGGGAAAATCTGATAAATCTAAATTTGCTAAATTCTTTGTAAAAAGAAATGTGTTTGGCAAGAATTTTATGAGGACAAACACTTCATGTTTCAATTGTGGCAAGCAAGGCCACAAGTCTACTAAATGTTGGTTAACTAAAAATGAGAAACAAACTGTTCATGTAAACAATAGACAATTTTATGCTCACGGACATAGGCCTCATCCTTCTATTAATGTGCATCATAATAAGGTCAAAAATTCTATTGGTACATGTAGATACTGTGGAAAATTTGAAAATTTAATGGATACCTGTTCTCTGATGAAATTTGATGATCATCTAGCTAAGAAACTATTTAGAACAACTGTTAGGAGTAATACAGGACCCAAGGCTGCTTGGGTTCCTGTTGGATCAAAATAATTTAATTTTTGCAGCTGTGCCTTGGAAGCTGATGAATAAAGGGGTTAATAATCCAAGGCACTCAAGAATAAAACCCCCAGGATTGCACTATTCAGGTTAGTTCTGAAAACCTGTCTTAAATTCTGTTATCTAAAATTGTTTGCTTTAGATGTTTGCATATCATATTAATCTGTCTGAGCTTAATTAACATCTTTTGAAAATTTGATTGCTCTCGCATGATGTTCATGCTGCTCATGACCAGTTTTGTTGCATAGTGCATATATATACAGTGTGATGCATTGCATATAATCTAAATTGAAAAATCCACCGAATATAGGTAGTTGCATGTCTTGCATATAGTCAGGGCATCTTATGTTTAACGAGCATGTAGGTCAGTGCATCTTATGTCCACGTTGCATGCAGGTCCGTGCACTTCGTGTCTTTTACATGTCAAGGTTGGTGCATTGTATGCTTCATGCATGATTCAAGTCAGTGCATCATAATGTCAGGGAAAGTGTAGTAATGTCTGAACTTGATGTATCAAGTAGTCTCTCTCTCTGTGTGATTGCATTGCATGTCTGATCCATAAGCACGAATCATAAAACCATGTGTTAGGTTTTCATTGAATACAATGCATTTAGTCAGGGGGAGTAGATGATTGTCTTTCAGAAAATTCATTTCATAAGATGACCCACTACATCCAGATAGGAGGAGCACTATTGACTCATTAATCCTTTACAATCCGGACTCCTCCTGTGCAGATATTTGAATTACTCTCTTACTCCTGTGTGCTTCACTCGAATTCTCTAATTATCATTACATGACAAACTGATCTGTCTATACTCCAGACTTAGCTACCATATTTTGATATGCATAACCTTGATGTTTTTTCTTGGTTGCTCTTATTTGGACGGCCAACTTTTCCCACTCACTCACATTCCTTCAAGCTGGTCGACTGGTTTGATTCCATGCTGTGAATATCATAGAATTCTTCTCTCTTGATTAATCATCTGCTGAAATTCTTTAAAAATCTGTTCAAATTCTTTCATATCAGAATTCTGTGCTCTGGTGTGGATAAGTTGTTCAGTTGCATTAATTGGACTGATTTGAGAAATCTAAGTTGTGTACCATGTTTATATGTCTGAAATCTTAGAAGAAACTCCTATCATACAGAGTTAAGAATGTCCACTGATTCAGATTGGTATAAGTCTAATGTATTCTTGAATTTTAATTTGAATGATTGAAAGTATATGAATCATAAGGTTTAATAATTCTTAACCACCCATGTCATAAAATATCTAGACTCTTTCATCTGAATTCTGAAAATATGAGATCAAGGCTACTTTGGTAGAGATACATAGAGCTAATATTATTTTTAAACATCATGTTGAAAAAGGTTGTCTAAGAAGAAAATGGTTATTAGAGCAATGACCTTGGTCACTGAGAAACTAGGTCCTCTATCAAAGAAATAGAGTAAATCTAAGTCATGAAGTGTCATAGTTATCTCTGATGGAAAAATGATTGAAAATCCGATAGAGCAATGGCATGATTATGTTGAGTAACTAAGGATTCTGGCCTCTAGTCAAGGTGTCTCCTTATGTAAAAAGACACTTCATTTGCTAACTCTGCTCTCATATCTGAGAGGCAATGTCAGTTATCACACTGAGTAACTAGGTCACTTCACCTAAGACGTTTTGTGTCTCATGTAAAAATGTGTTGATTAACTAAAATTTCTCAAGAAAAATAATGTGCTAATCAAAAGTAAATATTTTACAAATTCAGTCAACCTCACATTCTAGTAAAGGTGGTTAATCTCAATACTGCACTATGTAACTCTCAAAGGAGTCATTGTAATTATTTGTGTAAGATGAAGATGATTGATCTGGAGCATTGCTTGATTAGTTGGTTAATCCTTATTAAAACTTAATTTCAGATATGAGTAATGAATTTAATTGACAGATTCAGTATACATCATGCTTAAACTAGGTGGGTAATGTAGGTTAATTCATAACCCCTTATGATAGGAGGGTCTATTCTTGCATGGACTTATAACTGTGGTACCTGCTAGATAGTAATTTCTTTTAATCAAGTTCACCTCTGACAACTTGATCATCCACCTGTTGGTCACTTCCTGCTCTGTGACTGTCATATTCTGCTAAATTTCTGCTGAATGATTCTTGAAAATCCTGTGCTATGTTTGCACTCACATCACTCTATCTCTGGCTACCCTTATTGAGTTTACTTTACCAGTTTCATTCTCCGAACTATTGGAATCTTCCATCTTGTTTCGGTATTCCTGATGAAATGCTCTTGTAACAAGCTCTGGTTCTGTGGGCCTTCCAAATGCATTTTTCTGACCATACACATGTGAGGTGCCACTCCCAATATTACCTGGTTCACTTCCAGCCTTCTGAACTTCAGAATTCTTATGGTGGTGGATTCTAGATTGATTCATTGGTGAACCAGAGTTCATCCATGTGGGTACACCCGGTGTCTTGATATCACAAGCAATAAAAGGTTTCAAGCAATTTTGACTACATTTCTTGCTTCTCAATGTTGGTATCAAAGGGGGAAATTACATATCTATCATTTCATACTACTTTTATTTCATTCTAAAACTGGTTTCTTTTTGATGAAGTCAAAGGGGGAGAATCGCTTGACATGAGACAATGTGACTCATAGTGTTGTCATCATTAAAAAGGGAGAGATTGTTGTGCCCATGTGGTTTTGATGATAGCAAACACTGTGAGTCACTATAAGTCACCATTACATGATTACTGAATGATTGCCTACGATGATTGCATATGGTCCTTGCATGCATACATTCAGGGTCAGTGCATCCTCCTGATACTATGTCTGTCTGCATTGCATGAAGTCTGTGCATTCCTTATCATTGTGTATTTCAAGGTCAGTGCATTCACTTATGTTCAGCAGACTAGGTCAGTTCACTTCAGTGCCTAAGTCAGTGCAGGGTTGATTGTCAAAGGCTAATGTTTGTGCATATCTCAGTAGGCTACACAACAAAACTCAGTGCATGTTTTTGTTCATAAGCATAATGGTCTGTGCGTCTTGTCCTTGCACGCTGCCTTGCAATTGATAGTCGGTGCAACCTTTGTTGCTGCACGCGACTAAGTCCGTGCATGCTGCATTCTAGGTGCAGCAAGTCGGTGCAACCTTTGTTGCTGCACGTGACTAAGTCCATGCATGCTGCATTCTAGGCACAGCAAGTCGGTGCAATCCTCATTGCTACACGTGACCAAGTTCGTGCATGCGTAGTCTAGGGTCAATAAAGTCGGTGCAATACCTGTCGTCGCACGCATTCAGAGTCGGTGCAACATCCATCTCTCGCACGAGTAAAGTCTGTGCAGGACAGGTCACATCATACTATGTCAGTACAGCTCATGCATACCACATATACGAAGTCTATGCATATATCATGTGATGCATAACGGAGTCTGTACAACCTTTTTCTCTCGCACGAACAACGTCTGTGCTTGATATGACTTGGCATTTTACGTTAGTACAGTGTGTATTTTTTGCACACACCAAGTCGGTGCATTCAGTGCTTATGCACACACATAGTCTGTTCATCTCTTGGCTCTTGCACCGAGAACACGAAGTCCGTGCACATTACCTTGGGTTGTTTGTGCTTATCTCACATACTGCATAGCAAAGTCTGTGCAACTCTTGATTCTTGCACGCGCAAAGTCTGTGCAAGACTACTCTCGGCATTCGTAGCCTGTGCATCTTTTAGCTCTGCATATGAAACAAGTCTGAGCACTTGTTCCCTGTGTGAACACTGCGTCCGTGCATATGTGCACTTATGACATATTGAGTCTATGCATGGTTGCCATAATGTCTCAGCAAGTCTATACGATCTCCACATTTATCTGATATTATATGTCTTGACACACTGTCAGGTCAACTGCACGTGATTGTTAAGAAGGGCATGTGATCCAAGGCGGATCATCCCTGACAGATGACTGCCACGTGGAAGCTATAGTATCCAGAGTTGTGACACGTGGCCAAGACATTCTTGAAGCTTCCTGGCGGGAGTGTTCTCTCCACACTCCTAGGGCGAAAGCTCGTGAGTCTTAGACTGAAGGAGTATATAAGATCATTTCTTGCCATCAATACAACTATTCCTGAATTATTTTCGAGAGAAGAAGAAAAAGGATAGAAGGATAGGAATCATCTGAGAGCAGTAGCAGAGCAGAGCAGAAGTGAAAGAGAGAAAGCTCATGAGATCGAGAGAAGAAGAGAAAGAAAGATAGAGAGAGATAAAGAGATCGAGAGAAGAAGCGAAAGAAAGATAGAGAAAGGAAGAGAGGGTTCGAGGAGAAGAAAAGAAGCATCATCATAAAAACCCGTCCCTACTGGAATCTGGATCAAATCCAATCTAGTCAACTCCATGGGAGCCACATCTGTGTTGCTATCGTTTACAGCTTTCAGTTGTTGTGTCTTCTTGTCTTTTGTTTTCGTTTGGACCTTATTTCAAGCTGTTAGTCAGCGGAGCAAGCTGTGTTGCTCAGCAGTTGTAGAGGAGGATTCCTCTGGTCGGCTAAGCTGTATTGCCCAGTGGGTCAAGCTATTAGGCAGCGGATGGCTAAGCTGTATTACCCATCGGAAGCAAGCTGTGATGCTTAACGGTTGTAGGCAAGCTGTGTAGTCCAGCGGTTTAAGTTGTGTATCAGCGGAAGCCACACTCGGATTTGAGTGTGGGGTGGACGTAGGTCTGCGGACCGAACCACGTAAAAATTCCCTTGTCTACTGTGCTTTGATTGCCTTGTTCGATTCGCTAGATGTATGCATAGGCTGATTTATATCTTTTGTCTAGCGTAAGTCTTGGGCTGCATACTCTTTACTTGATTCTGGTTCCGAAAGATCTCATGTGTTCAGGTGCCGTCACTCTATGTTCAGAGCAGTAGGTGATTGCACCTTCTAAGCTTGATTGAACTCATCTCCATTCTCCAGACTCGTTAGAATTCTAGTTTATTTTATTCCACATCTCTGATTGTTACAGTCAATTTTTAATTCGGCGAAGTTTTTAAGGGGATTCATTCAACCCCCCCTTCTGAATCTGAGCCTAGCACCATAACAACAACCAGATCCATCTAGCTTCGGAAGATCAAGAGAAAACCTCCTTCACCACGCCCTGGGGCACTTATCGCTATGTGGTAATGCCGTTCGGATTGAAGAATGCTGGTGCCACCTATCAAAGGGCGATGATGGCTATATTCCATGATATGATGCATGTCTATATGGAAGCTTACGTGGATGATATTTTGGTTAAGTTGAGGACCAAAGAGGAACACCCCGCTATTCTGGATAAGGTGCTTCAGAGAGCTAGGGAGTACAAGCTGAAAATGAATCCCAAGAACTATGTATTTGGAGTGTCTCCAGGGAAGCTGCTAGGTTTCATAGTTAGCAATCGGGGGATTAAAATTGATCCTAACAACCCTAAGGCCGTTATGGACATGCCCCCACCTAAGAACATCACGGAGCGTCGAGGATTAATCGGACGCCTGCAGTTTATTAGAAGATTTTTATCCCAACATTCTCAGAGGTGTCGCCCGTTTTATGAATTGCTAAAGGCGGGGGTCAAATTTGAATGGAATGAAGATTGTCAAAAGGCCTATGAGGATTTGAAGGTTTATTTGTCCAATCCCCCGATTTTGCAGCCTCCTGTGTGTTGTGTAGTGGATGGCGGATCTAGAGGGGAGGGGTGAATAGATCTGCCCCTCTTTTCGCAGAACACCCATCTTTAAAGTTAGATAAAAAGAATTGCAGCGGAATACAACTAGCTTAACAAAGTACACTACAATTGGCTTAGCAAGATGAACAAGTAATATAGAGATTGAACCTAAGCATGCATCTAGCACAAAGCAATCGCACAATCAAACCACAACACACGAGATTTTAAGGTGGTTCGGACTGAATCCCCAGTCCTTCGTCCACCCCTCACCAAATCCGGTGAGGCTCCACTAGTGCAGTGCACCAAACTGCAGATCGAAAAGACCTCCGATTGCTTTCCTACTAACCACCAGTAGGGACGTCAACACCGCAGATCGGAGAACTTCCGATTGCCTTCCTACTAACCACCGGTAGGGACGACAACACCGCAGATCAGAGAACTTCCGATTACCTTCCTACTAACCACCGGTAGGGACGATAACATCACACATTGGAGAACTTTCGATTGCCTTCCTACTAACCACCGGTAGGGACGATTCTCAGTTTCAATAGTTTGGACAAAATGAAAAGAGAACAAATAGATGTTCAGACAAGAGATGAAATATGCTCAGAGAGAAAAGATCTTGTCTGAGATTGCTGGATCTTGAATCTGATTCTTCAATCGATGTAGATCACCAACAGAGGCTTCTTTCTTCTTTACAAAGCTCTCCTCTTGATTCAGCAATAATGGCTTCTTCTCTCTTGTGAGATGAGCTTCCTTGGATCCCCTTGAGTGGATAAAGAAGTTTATGTATGAAGATTTGATCACCCTTTAGAACCTTGTTTGCTTCTAGTTTCCTTGAAGGTTGCTTGCTTTAGATCTAAGCTTGAATCACCTTGGAATGGATGAAGAACTTCTGCACGGAGTACTGTTCACGGCTACAGTACTCTTCTTCCTTGCACCTCCTCTAGCCTCTCTTGATCTCCCTCTGATCCCTCTTGATGCATTAGAGTTTCTAACCCTCCTGTGTGTATTTTATAGACTTTGAATGGTCCATAGACAA
This sequence comes from Amorphophallus konjac, assembly GCA_022559845.1. NCBI lineage: Eukaryota > Viridiplantae > Streptophyta > Magnoliopsida > Alismatales > Araceae > Amorphophallus > Amorphophallus konjac. The sequence continues at coordinate 345,613,100 of CM040121.1, forward strand.
GCCCCAGACCAGATCCACAAATCATGGGGGATTGGGTGACTTTAGGATTAAACAAATCCAAGAAAAGGGGCTGCCCATGTTGAGAAAAATGAAGTCAACAATAGCTGCTTCTTGAAGTGTCGACACTTCTAGAGAGAGAGGTCGACACTTCTATTGACTGGTTCCTTTATAACTACTTCTGTTTGGTAGACAGGTCAACACTTCGAGATGAAGTGTCGACACTTCTCAGCTTCACTGTGTTTACAATGCATTTTATTTGGCAGACAGGTCGACACTTCTGGGTACCAGGGTGTCTGAAGTGTCAGCTCTTCTGTGCGAAGTGTCAACACTTCTGTGCGAAGTGTCAGCACTTCTTGAAGCTAGCCTGTTGTTCTGATAGTTATGACTCTTCACATTTGAAAGAAGCGATTTGAAGGGATTTTCATCATTGCCTTGTTTTCCATGCACTTGCATCTTGAGTGACTTTGGCCTTGTTTTCCATGCACTTACATCTTGAGTGACTTGCAACTTTGGATGACTTGCTCCTTTGGATTTATTTGTCATGAAAAAGTATCAAGTATTTCAATCATATGAGAGTGGAAAACATCAATGACTTATAGTGTTTGGCAATTATCAAAACCATGAATATCAAATGACAACAGGGGCACAACACTGTGTTGTGTCCCTGTGGTTCTAAAATTTTGATGATGAAAAATATTATGACTCATTATATAACTTTGATGGATTTATTACTAATCTCATCATCTTCATATATTAGTATAAAAATCTATCAGAATAGGTTTTAAAATGACTCAAAGCAATGACTGTTCAAAAAGGTGATAAATTGTCAACGCTAGTGACAAGAAGGTCAACACCAGGTAGCCAGCGCATAAATCATCTGTCAAGAACAGATAAGGTCAATGGACATTTCAGTCTGAAGCATACAGGTCATGCATAGTGTGGTCGAAGCACATTTTGTTTCTTGCACATTAAGGTCTGTGCACATTGTGCCTTTGGCAAACAAGGTCGATGCACATTCTCCTTGGGCATATAGAAGGTTGGTGCAGGTTTTGATTCAATGCACAAGATCTGAGCACATGTGACTTCCAAGGTCGGGTGCATGTTCTGGTGTCAACACTACAAGTCTGTGCACATTTGATTTCGATGCTTTAAGGTCGGTGCACTTTCTGATTATCTGCATATTAGGTCGATGCACTTTTCTATCAACAAGCATCAAGGTCGGTGCACATCTTGCATCGTGCACACACAGGTCAGTGCATATTGTGCTTCATGCACATTAAGGTCGATGCACCTCACATACTGCACAACGAAGTCAAGTCTATGCACATTGGACCTAATTTTTCAGGTCGGTGCACATCTGGTACCTTGAGCTATAAGGTCAGTGCATCTTTTACAAGGTCAACATAGGTCGAGGCTAGTGACCAAGCAATTGAACCTGAGGTCAATGCATGTGTTCACTAGGTCAGTGTATGTCTTCACTAGATCAATGCTAAGTGTTTACCCTTGCCACACTAAGTCTGTGCATGTTAGTGCATCATGATCAAGGTTGCTGCACATCATGCATTCTCCACTGAAACAGGTCGAAGCACATTTTTGAAGGTCTACTAGTGGTGGTTCAAGACTTAGAATTTAATCAGATTAATTGCATGAATGACTCTATCATGACATCTTATTCAAAGCATATTTGCTTATCTATTAATCATGTTTCTCTCTGACACTAATTTGACTTGAAAGTGTTTGATGAAATGCTTCGTTTCTTATTGGCAGGAACTTCATCAAACATATGAAGGGTAGAACTCATTAAATCTTAGGCGAGCATGTGAGCTCAAACTAAAGTTGAGGCACGTGATCCCAAGTCACCCAATGATATGTACATGTCTCCAGAATAACAGATTGTTGGCATGTAATCCAAGGTAGATGCGTCCAGAGGATTCTGCCACATGGATCAGCTCACTTATCTGCACCTGACGCGTGTCATCTCCAATTAGGCGGGAACGAGCCCTCCACACGCCCAATGCGTGATCTCGTGGGTCCCCAGGTTTGAAGCCATATAAAAAGCCCTTCTGCGATCGGAGCAAAATGGATGAGAAGAAGAAGTCTAGAGAAAATAGTCAGAATCTGGAAGAGCGGAAGAGCAGAAGAGCCAAGAGCACGCGAGAGAGAAAAATGCTGAGAGAAAAGAGAAAGGCGAGCATATAGAGAAGAAGAAGAGCAGAGAGTAGTTGAGAAGAAGATAGTGTTCGAGATATTGAGAGAGAGTGAAAATCTGAGAAAAATAGAGTGCCGTAATTCAGAAGACATCTGAGAGAAAGAAGAGTGTGAGTCAGAGAGAGAAGAGGGATCTCGAGAGAAGAGATTGTGAAGCAATTGAAGTAGTTCTTGAAGATTTGTCTCTACTGGCCTTTGGATCATATCCAAGCCAGATTGGCTCCTACGTGAGCTATATTACTTGCATTCCATTTACAACTTTCTAGTGCTATTTGTTCATAGTTGGTTTCTTTCATTTTCTTTTTGAACTTTAAGCTATGTGTCAGCGTTTGTAGAGGATTTGTTCCTCTGGACAGCAAGCTGTGAGGCTCAGCGGTAGCGAAACGGTAATGCTCAGTTGAAGCCAAGCCGTAATTCTCAGCGGATGTAAGCAAGCTGTGATGCTCAGCGGATCAAGTTGTTAGACAACAGTAAGCCTCACTCTGGTTAGAGTTGGGGGATGGACGTAGGTCTATGGGCAGCAGGCTGAACCATCTAAAATTCATTGTGCAGTGGTTTGATTCCTTGTTTCATAATTCACGGTAGATGTATGCTTAGGCTCGCATACACTAGTGAGGTGTTTGTTTGCATACCGTGGCTTAACTGAATTCTAGAGTTTAATTCCTCAATATTTTCTAATTCAATTTTATTTGGGCAAAATGTTTTAAAGGGGATTCATTCACCCCCCTCTGAATCCGATCTGCACAATCTTTTAGATTCAACAATTGGTATCAGTGCGGGTCTCTGATTGATCAGATCCAACGATCTACAGAGGATCCTGCTGGTTTTTAGGTGAATATTTGATTTTGCTGAACTTATTGTCCGAACTGTGCTTGAATTGCATCCATGGATCGCCCATCGGTTTTCAATGGTTCTAATTTTAATTCCTGGCTCAGTAGCATACGCAGGTATGTTAAATCTATTGATCATGATCTATTGAAGTTACTTTCACATGGTCCATATAAATTACCTATGGATAAGTCTAAATGGACTGACCATCATAGATCTAAACATGCTGATAATTTTAGAGCTTTAATCTTGGTAAAAACTACACTTGATACTAATGTTCTTTTATCTATTTCAAACTGCAGTACAGCCAAAGGCATTTTGGATGAACTGACTCGTATCTACAAAGAGCAGGAAGAACAATGATTGACGGTAAATACCAGCGAATCAAGCAGCAATCAAAATGAAGAAGAGAACGATGAACAAGTAAATCCATTCGAAAACTTCTCTTTAGATGATCGGCAGGAAGCATATGCTGATTTGTTAGAAGCATAAGAAAAATTAAGAAAACAACATAAAAAGCTGAAAAAGAAAATTGATCAGAATAGTACAAACTCATCTTGTGAAAATTGTTTGAAAATAAAACAATCTTATGATGTCTATCTGTCTGATATTCATATGCATAAGAAACAAATTTCATTATTAAAAAATGAAAATCATGGATTTGTAGATCAAATTTCTCAACTAGAAGAAAAACTGAGCACATTTAATGATAAGCAAATTTGTATCAAGAATTCAGTTCAGAATGAAAAATTGATGAAAGATCTTGATCATGCTAAATTGGAATTGATTAAGCTGAAGTCTGAGAATGAAATTCATAGAAAGCAGATTGAAGAAAATGAAGAAAAATTCAAAAGACTTCAGTAAGAAAGCAGTTTAATGTCTGAAAAATTGGAGGCAATTAAAGTTGTTAATGGGAACTACAGAAAAATCTTGAAAAGGCTGAAACTAAACAGAAATAAGAAGTTATTTCTGCTGATCAGACATTAATTGATGAGTTAGTTCAAAATGACAAACTCAATGAGGAAATTGGAAGATTAAAACTTGAAAAAGAAAATCTGAAAAATCTGAATATAGCTATTTCAGAGAGATTGCTTGTTTTGGAAAAAGGAAATGCAGTTGATACTAATGAAAATGAGAAGCAAAAAAATCTGGAAAAAGAAATTGAAAATATGAAAATTGCTAATAAAATGCTGAATGAGAAAGTGGTTAGTTATGAGGAGGAAATGGCTAGCTATGAACTCTGCATTTCAACCCTTCAGTGTGAGAATAATGAGTTGAATGGTTCCTTGGTTAAGTCTGTTAAAGGGATAGGTTGCAATTCTGGAATTAAGGAGATTATCAGGAATCAGCTATACATAACTTTTATGCATAGCTCAAATATTGCTAGTACATCATCTGCCTCAGTAAAACAACATGTTAATCAGAAAATTCAAAAATAGAATAAAAATGTAAAAAAATCAGAAAACACAGAAAAAGATTGACAAATTGCATGCAAACAATTCTCAGGCTAAGAAATTCCCTGCTCTTAAAAGAAATAACATTGAATGTTTTTACTGTGGGAAATCTAGCCATATGATGAATGATTGTTTTATAATGAAGAAGGATGATTTGAATGATGGTAGAATTCATGCTAAGAATTCTCATACTAAGAAGCCTTCTTCTGTTAAAAGGAAAAGAATTCAATGTTTTTATTGTCATAAGATAGGTCATCTAATGCATGAATGTAAACTAATGGAACAAGTTGACCTAAATGCAGGTGCTATGCATGATAGAAACTTCTGTGCTCAAGAGAAAACTATTGCTCAGAAGAGAAATATGAAGTGTTCTCATTGTAAAAATTTTGGCCACATCGCTGCTCACTGTTGGCATGATCAGGGAGGAAAATCTCATTCTAAATTTGTTAACTTCCCTATCCACAAAAAGGTTTTTGATAGAAGCAATTTATATCTAGAGGTAAGTCCATTGTGTGCTTCGAATGTGGAAAGCATGGCCACACAGTCAAGGATTGTTGGCACACTCAGAAGAAGGAAGCTAATTCTAAACATGTTAATTTTCTTGAAAATCAAAGTGTATTTGGTAGGAACAAATTTGTTAAACGAAAATTCAATGTATGCTTTGAGTGTGGAAAGCTAGGCCACAGAGCTGTGAACTGTTGGCTGGCTGATAATAAAAGACAAAATGCTCATGTTAATAACAGAAACAATCATGTTTACTCACACCAATTTCATGCTCATGCTAATCCATATAAGAATATCATGAAATTTGTTATTTTTTGTCATTACTGTGGACAGTCTGGGTATTCTATGAATGATTGCTCTCAAATGATAATTGATGAGTTGAAAGCTCAGAAATTTGTGAGTGCACCATTCAAAGGTGCCAATGTCATTTCAGGACCCAAGACATCTTGGGTACTTGTCTATGCAAAATGAGGTTTAGTTTTTACGGGTGTGCCTTGGAAGGAAATAAAAAGGGGTTTAAATAAACCAAGTGATGAGAATCAGCACCGAGCACTAACAATTTATTTTTTCATTTGTGTCCTTTTGTTTACATTTATATCGTTGACTAATTGGGTTTGCAAATGTAAGGCCTTAAAAGCCAATTTGTTAGTCTTTAGGAATCTTGGGTTTCTATGTAAATTGCCAGTGGGTCTCGAAGGGTCCCCACCCTCTTTCCCATTGGTCCACGTAGGTTCTAGGGCCCATGTGGGGCTAGTTCAGAGTCCAAGATTGGACTTGGACCAAGGGGGGACAAGGTAGGAGGAAAATTCAAAATTGGAACCCCTTAGTCAAGGCCCCCCCCTTTAATATTGTTTAATGCGTGTTGTATTTTTTTATTTATGGTCATTTGACCACATGGGGGAAGAAAATGATATCCCTTATTTACCCCTCCCTAACCCTAGATCTAAGGATAGTTTAGGTCATTTGTACATTTCTATATAACCCATGTATTTTCCATTTTATGAGAATTAATGAAAGAAAATTACATTTTACACAAGAGCAAGCCCAAGGGCGCCCCTCCTCACTCCTCTCCCTTGCAGCTGGATTGCTGTATTCTTAGGGTTGATTCCCAAGAAAACTTGGTGGATTCCATGTTGTATCTCCCCTCGGAGTGTGAAGCTCCGCCGCCGCCTCCGTTCGTGCCGCCATTGCACCGCCACCGCTGCCTCGTCAGAGTTCTGTCCAACTCTAGATAGCAAGCTAAGGCCAAAATTCTATCTCCCAATCAAGAGATTTGTTTGACCCCAAATTTTGAGGGTTTGTTCTTCCTATCATCCCCCATCCCCAGTTCAAATTTCGTGTCATTTCACCTTCGTTTAGTATTTTCCCCATAATTATGTTTTCCCCCAGTAATCTGCCAGTTTACAGATATGCGGGACAGTGTCTTTTGTTGTATTTTTCCCGCCCCGTTAGTCTTATTTAAAAATTCTCAAAAACTTTATACATGTTCCTCACATCCCCCTTTTCAACCCATAATTTTCTTAGAGTCTAGATCCATAGTTTTTGTGTCGGTCAAAATCCATTTTCCGGCCGGTCCTGTTCTGTCCAGAAAGTCTGTAATTTTAAGATAGAAATAACTACAACCCACAGAGTTTTTCATTTCCAATCCATTTACTGGATGGATCTAAAATTAATTTATGTTGTATCCCCTTGAGTCATCTATCCAACGGAGCCAATCTCGCCTCGATCCGATATCGGATCTAGGCGGAACAATTCTTTTTGCCGGGTCGCGCAGATCTGATCTGAGAACAGGCCAGTAAAGCAGTCTACCAGTTAATTTCGGTAAAACATGCCGGCTCACCTTCGGCGACCGCCGATCCCGGAGATCAATCGGCAACCCTCCTGTAGCGTCTCAGCCAACCGCCGCAGCAAGGAGACACCCGGGCACCGCCGTCCCAGCCGCCGGACCCGCCTACTATCTTGCGGGCCCCGTAGAACCGAGCCGGACTAGCAGCCCATCTACGGCCCGAGAGCCTTCCAAATTACTGCCCGTCAACCCGAGTTTGTTACTCCCAGGTCGCCATTGTAGCCCTTTACCTCCCTGCGTGGAGTGGGTGATAAATTCACTACTGTAATTATTTATTTACTGTACACCGGGAGTACGAGTCTTGGCCAGGGTCATCTTCCCCACGCCCGGAGCGTGGAGGTACGTTTTCGCTCCCTCATTGATGCATTTACTTATCTCGTATATTTTTGAATGCTGTTGTATGAGTGATTGTTAGGATATTAGCTCTTTTAAATTTCATCGCCGCTGCGAGCGAGTGAGTGGAAACCATCTTGTGACTCAATCCGAGTACGAGGAAAAGCTGATACCCATGACTCATTTCCGGTTCCTCAACCGTGCACATCCGCACGCTTCCCTGGCTTAGGGACGTCCGCGAGCTAGAGTCCCAGGTTCGCGTCCCATCCCGCATCAAATTGGTATCAGAGCTAAGTTGAGTCTAGGGTAGTCGGTTAGTCGGTCCCAGGTGTCGCATTGCATTCCTATACCCGGTATATCAAAAGGTGTTCCCGAAATGATAGGTTACGCCTATCGGGAAGGTAGCACACTTGCGTGAGTGCGATCTTTGGATTAAACCTCCGCCACGTACCAGATACTGTTTGAGCATAGGTTTGTATTCAAGTCCGTATTTTACCCCTTGTCACCATGTAGAGTGTCTAGGTGCTTGCATTAGTTTTGCATAAAAAAAGAAAAAAAAGAGTCTCTTGCATGCCCACTTATAACTCTGGCCAATCCCTATGCCCAAGTCTCAACAAAAATGGTACACACCCTCATGGATAGGATGGACAAGCGTGACCGAGATATACGGGAATATTTTTGCAATGCCGAGGCTAGGCTTAACGCCGTGAAGGATCGGATGGACGCTACCGACTGGACTATCCAAGGTCTGGTTACACGAGTCCCCGCCCTAGAGAAAGCCCCGATCAGGTCCGTCCAAGGCCACAAGTCCGTGTCAGAGTACATTAAGGACTTTGATGATTACCGGTTGGGATATGGAGTTGGAGAGAAGAGCACCACGACCGCATTTCAGTTCTGGAGAGGTTTACGGCTTCACTACCAGTTTGAATTGCTTTGTCGCGACGTAACCACTCTGGAGCATTGTTATCAGGTTGCTATAGAGGTTGAGCCCTTCGAGTCAAGGTTTGATGCTGCCCTTCGGCAAGCATCTACCTCTCAGCAGAGTGCCGAGCCGGTCAGACAGCCACATGAGCCCACGAGGCAGGACACTCCTGCTCCACGGCCTCACCCACCCCAGCCGAGAAACCCTTCCCCTAGAGCTCCTTTGCCACCTACTTTACCTTCCGATCTTTATTCGGAGCCACCTCATTTAGAGACACCCGTGTTTCTAACGGGAAATCTATTCATCACTGAGCCACTACTCAGTTGGCTCAAGATGGGCTTGGTCCCTAGAGCACCTTGCTATCCATCCATGGATCCTACACTACCCTTAGTGCCAGTCAACTCATTCCACACCACATTCCGGTCTTGTCACCATGTTGATACATTGGATGACCTTATTAAAGGATTAGATCGGTAGTTGAAGTTGACGCATATGTTGGCCCGAGGCTTCGACCAACCCAATAGTCATAGCTTCACACATCCAACCTTAGGGTCCATTACCTCCGTGTGCACCGTGGGTCATATCACCACTGAGGTTCTCTTATTCCTCCCTATGCCGGCCGGGCCTAGCTTCATTCCACCTATCCCGAGGGTGGAACCATACCTTCTATATGAGACCATCGTCCCCTCTACCCTAGTGCATGAAGGTGACCATCTACACCTTCAAGAATTCTAAACATGGGACCGTGTCATGAGGGAACCTATCTCGAGGGGTCACACATTCTTTGATCCCTTCTACCCCTTCCCTAGTAAGCCTCTTGACCCAGCTATTCTAATCCACTTCTTCCAAGAAGTTCATTATCACACCACTACCCCACAGGCCAGTCCACCTACACAGAGCAAGGAGCCCGTTCAGTGGGGTAATGAATTCGGCTCTCTTGGACCACCCAAACCTCCCAAACCTCACAAATACAAAAGGCCATCAGTGCATGAGTGGTGCATTTTGGGATGTCTAGGATTCCATGATTCCACTAACATTTGGTTGCGTCTTGTGTATGCATGCCACACATTCGGATGTGCTGGTCCACCATTGCATATGTATGGGTCAGTCTAATAGGAGGTTTGTTTAGGGTCTTGTGTGAGTCTGTATTTTTCTTTATTTGTCCAGTTTGTCAAGAGTCTATGCATACATGTGTCGAGCACATTAGGAGTCGCATAGTCGGTCTATTGTCAACTCGCGTTGTCAGTCCCTTTCGAGTGTGAGGCAAGTCGGGTGTAATGCGTACGTTGTAGACTTGCCAGAATTTGGGATTTACTCTATCTCAACATATCGGATCTAGTCACATAAAGGGACCCAACGGTGATTCCTAGTGAGTCATTGAGCCGTCTCCTTCCTTTGAGAGTGACCCCACCCCGGAGTGTCCACCACTAGTCTCATTCCTACAGTAGCATGTGCATATCGACTATATACGGGATGAGCAGGTGACGATTACTTGGAGTGGAGCATATTCCGCGCTACCTGGTCGGTGACAGATCCGCCGGAACCACACGAGCAGCCGGACCCCTTACTCGACGGGGTCGAGTTCTTCCCACCCGGGGAGAATTGATGGGAATCAACACCGAGCATTAACATTTTATTTTTACATTTGTGTCCTTTTATTTACATTTATATCCTTGGGTAATTGGGTTTGCAAATGTAAGGCATTATAAGCCAATTTGTTAGTCTTTAGGAATCTTGGGTTTCTATGTAAATTGCCAGTGGGTCCGGCAGGGTCCCCCACCCTCTTTCCAATTGGCCCACCTAGGTTCTAGGGCCCATGTGGGGATGGTTCAAAGTCTAAAATTAGACTTGGACCAAGGGGGGACAAGGTAGGAGGAAAATTCAAAATTGGAACCCCTTAGTCAAGGGGGCGCCCCCCCTTAATATTGTTTAATGCTTGTTGTATTTTTTTATTTATGGTCATTTGACTACATGGGGGAAAAAAATACTATCTCATACTTGCCCCTCCCAAACCCTAGATTTGAGGGTAGTTTAGGTCATTTGTACATTTCTATATAACCCATGCATTTTTCATTTTATGAGAATTAATGAAAGAAAATTGCATTTTGCACAAGTGCAAGCCCAAGGGCGCCCCTCCTGTGTCCTCTCCCTTGCAGCTGGATTGCTGTATTCTTAGGGTGGACTCTCTAAAAAACTTGGTGGATTCCAAGTTGTATCTCCCCTCGGAGTGTGAAGCTCCGTCGCCGCCTCCGTTCGTGCCGCCATCGCACCGCCACCGCCGCCTCATCGGAGTTCTGTCCAACTCTGGACAGCAAGCTAAGGCCGAATTTCTATCTCCCAATCAAGAGATTTGTTCGACCCCAAATTTTGGGGGTTTGTTCTTCCTATCATCCCCCATCCCCAGTTCAAATTTCGTATCATTTTGCCTTTGTTTATTATTTTTCCAATAATTAAGTTTTCCCCCCAGCAATCTGTCAGTTTACAGATCTGTAGGACAATGTCTTGTTGTTGTCTTTTCCCCACCCCCTTAGTCTTCCCTAAAAATTCCCAAAAAATTTATACGTGTTCCTCACATCCCCCTATTCCACCCATAATTTTCATAGAGTCTAGATCCATAGTTTTTATGTCAGTAAAAATCCATTTTCAGGCCGGTCATGTTCTGTCAAGGCAGTCTATAATTTCGAGCCAGAAATAACTACAACCCACATAATTTTTCATTTCCAATCCGTTTACTGGATCAACCTGAAATTAATTTATGTTGTAGCCCCTTGAGTCAAATATCCAACGACGTCAATCTCGCCTCGATCCGACATCAGATCTAGGCGGAACAATTCTTTTCACCGGGTCGCGCAGATCTGATCCGAGAACATGCCAGCAAAGCAGTCCACCGGTTAATTCTGGTAAAACACGTCGGCTCACCTTCGGCGACCGCCGCTCCCGGAGAGCAATCGGCAACCCCCCTGTAGCGTCTCAGCCAACCGCCGCAGTAAGGAGACGCCCGGGCACTGCCGTCCCAGCCGCCGGACCCGCCTGCTATCCCGCGGGACCCGCAGAACCCAGCCAGACCAGCAGCCCGTATCCGGCCCGAGAGCCTTCTAAATTGCTGCCCGTCAACCCGAGTTCATTACTCCCGGGTCGCCATTGTAGCCCTTTACCTCCCTAGATAGAGTGGGCGATAAGTTCACTGTTGTAATTATTTATTTACTGTACACCGGGAGTACGAGTCTTGGCCGGGGTCATCTTCCCTATGCCCGGTGCGTGGAAGTACGTTTTCGCTCCCTCATTGATGCATTTGATTATCTCGTATATTTTTGAATGCCGCTGCATGAGCGATTGTTAGGATATTAGCTCGTTCAATTTTCATCGCCGCTGCGAGCGAGTGAGTGGAAACCGTCCCGTGACTCAATCCAAGTACGCGGAAAAACCGATACCCGTCACTCATTGCCGATTCCTCAACCGCGTACATCCGCACGCTTCCCTCGTTTAGGAATGTCCGCGAGCTGGAGTCCCAGGTTCGCGTCCCGTCCCGCATCACCAAGGCACCCAAGTAAGGTAAAACCCCATTTCTGTTGGTTACAAGAATGTTCATTTGAATTCTTTTAATCTCTTTCAGATAGCTGCATTTCATGCTTAATCTGTTAAATAAAATCTCATACATGTTCTTAACTACTTTGACATTTGCACTGCACATGCATGTCCAAATGAATTGTTTTGCATGTTCTGAAACTGTTATGCATCTTCATACATGATTTCATGGTATATCAAATGGTTTAGCTCTAAAGGACAGATTAAGTCTGTCTGGATGTTCTAACCATGTGTGAGATGGTCTCTAGACCAAGTTTTACACCTAGTACCATGGGTCGAATGTGCACATAGAAAAGTTTAGAAACTCATGAGCAGAGTCTACATATTTGTGCATAGGTGAGAATGAAAAAGAATTGGATATCTTTCATTGAAAATCAGAAATGTCTGAATTTGATCCATATATTTGTCAATTGCATTTGTTTGATATTTGTCATAAAGCAAAGACACTGAAAATAAATTGCTCCTCTCAAAAATCTGAATTGCCTTTATTCCATGGTTGTCTGATGACTTGCTGCATATAAGGCTCATATACACATACTCATGCTCAGCAAAATTGTCATGCATACAGGACTGTATTTAAATCTAATATTTCCATGCATGACTGAGTGGTATATTAAATGATACTGGGAGAAGGGAAGATGCCTTCTATCTGGAAACCCACATCATGTGTGAGGTGGTCCTTTAGACCAAGTCCTCTGCCTGGTACCATGGGTCATATTGCATATAGGGCAATCTGAATGATCATGAGAATGAATCATAAAATCATATGCTTAGCCTTCATTGCATATATTGCATAAAGTCAGGGAGAGTCTATCAAACAAATTTTTGTAATTCATGTATAATGGATTAATGCATTCTGTGAAAAATAGTCAATGCATATGCATACATATTTCATTGCATATCATCGTTATTGAAAATTATAAAAAGATTGTTTGAGTGCATGCATTTAGTTAGGGGGAGTCAATGCATATGTATACATATAGTTCACACAGAAAATACCAAAAAGATAGAGTGATTGCTCAATTCCAAGAGAACATTTTTATTGCATCTCTGTCCAGTTCAGTCGACCAACATTTCCCACCCTGGTCAACCGAAGCTCAGAATTTTCATCTGAATTACTAATGTCTTAAACATAAGCATACATTTGGTTAATTGCATAAATCAAACATTGAACTACATGGCTCTCATCTGTTCGATCATTAACTAATTCAGTCCACCTATGTTTATTGTCTAGCCATATCATTACCTATTCTGCAATCTCTACTCTTCCTGCAACATATATCAACAATTGGCTTCAGCTTGTATCTGGTCTGAATTCACTTGAACTGATACTAGTCTTGAGTTTATAACTCTCATACTCATTGCACATCCATTGCTGAACTTCTTAATAGTCCTGATTAGAAGTGTCGACACCATGAGTCGACATTATTTTGGAAGTATTCTGTATTATGGAGTTTGTGAGTAGATGTCGACACAAAGAGTTGACACCTTCATTGATGTAGTTCTCTTCACTATCTCATAACTTCCTTTTTTGACCATCTCTCTAAAATTGTCTGCTCTTGCTTTCTTGACTCTCATTGTCATACCTTTGAGGTTGTAAGTTTCTAATCAATGATGGTCATTTGCTTGGAATTCATATTTTGAAACTTATCTAAAAACACTGCTTATCTGCTAAATCTTGAATGTTTGCAAGATCCTATCCTATGTTTGAACTTCAAGTCTCTTGCATTTGGTGCATATTTCTGCTACTGGTTCTATTGATAAATTGATTGTTTCTTTAAACATTCTTTCGTATCTCTGAATTTCAGGAAGATTTCAATCTATGTACCTTGCTCATAAATCTGAAAAACTAGTTCAATAAGGAATCTTCTATTATACATATTTATGAATGTATGAAAGATCAGATTGGTTTAAGTTTAATGTATTCATTAAGGTTGGTTATAAATGCCTTGAAAATATATGAATCAACTTTAACAAACCTTAACCAACTGCTTCATGTTAAATCTTGTCAAATCTGCTGAAATCTGAAAATGTTGAAATCATGACTTTATTTGGTTGAAATACATGAAATCTATATTGTTTTTAAACATCTGACTTTTCTGAAAATATCTAAGGGTCAAATCTTGTAAGAGCAATGACTTTGGTCACTGAGAAACACATGTCCAAAGAGCTGTGGCATGAGGTGTCTTAGTTAACTCTACTTAAAAATGATTGAAAAATAGGCAGAGCATGGTTGGCACACTAAGAAACATATCTCACTCATAAAAAAAATGAGATGAGATATGTCATGAGGTGAAAAGTTAACTCTGTTTATTTTAAAGCATGATAGTTAGTCACACTAAGTACTTAAGGATATTGGCATCTAAATAACATATATCCTTTAGTTACAAGCTGTGTACTGAACTAGATTGCTCGTAAGATTTGATAGCAAAAAAATTATCTGCTTGATTACATGAAAAATATGAAAATGAATGCAAAGGATAAATTGCTATAACCCTCGACAAAATCAAATAGTTTCATGACTGTTTAACCTCAAAACTTATGATTGTAATTCCTAAAGAAATCAGTGAAATTGATTGAGTAAGATGAAGGGAGGTTAATCAAGATGTTAATATGACGATTTGATTCATTTTTATTAAATCTTGATTTCAGATATGAGTACAGAACTTTTTTGTCAAAATATGTATACATCATCTTTAAACCATGCAGTTCAATAATGTTCATTCATAAAACCTTATAATGGGAGATTCTGAAAAATTCCTACATTTGGATTTATGAAATTGGTATATTCTTTTAAAATCTTGTTGAATTTCTCATGAGCTTGAAGCTTATTTGATCATCCTGTGCTCAGTTTACATTTATCGATTGATATTTAAAACTTAGATTATGCACACTGTTCTTCATACATTCCTTATGACATGAGCTTACTCTTGACTGCACATGTGACCTATTTCAATCTAAATGGCTGACTATCTGCTTCAATTTGAATGTCCCTGTGGTTCACTGATCATTTATTTCATTCCACCCTATCTGCTCTGTAGGGAGCATCTTTTGATGAAGCATCTGTTCAGGGGGAGTTCAGTTGTCAATGAATCATATTGCATATTGTACATAAAGGGGGAGATCTTATTAGCATCCTAATTGTTTCTTCCTTTTTGATGATGTCAAAGGGGGAGAATTTTTATGATTTTTTGTGAGTCATTAGTCGGTTATATTGGTCATTCTGTTTGTTGACTGTTGGTTATCAGAATGATGTTGGATGTTGGTTGTTCTGTCTGTTGACTGGTTTGTTATCAGTTTGTTGCTGCATTCCGATAGAATTATTCATTGTTCATTATTTATACTGACTTGATCATCATGCTGAATTATTGCAATGACTCATAACATTGCCATCATCAAAAAGGGGGAGACTGTTGTGTCCCTGTAGTTCTGAAATTTTGATGATGACAAATATTATGACTTATTATATAACTTTGATGGATTTATTACTAATCTCATCATCTTCATATATCAGTATGAAAATATGTCAGAACAAGTTTTAAAATGACTCAAAGCAATGACTGTTCAAAAAGGTAATAAATTGTCAACGTTGGTGACAAGAAGGTCAACACCAAGTAGCCAGTGCATAAATCATCTATCAAGAACAGGTAAAGTCAATGGACATTTCAGTCTGAAGTATACAGGTCTATGCATACACTTTTTATCATTAAAGTTTGCATGTTAAGGTCAATGCATAGTCGGTGCACATCCACTGTAGCACATCTAAGGTCGATGCATGTTGCATTTCCAGGCAGAGGTAGGTCGATGCACTTTATTGTTCACTAATAAAGGTCGATGCTAGTTCAACCTTTTACCATCTAAGGTCGATGCACATGCTCTCTCATAAGTATGAAGGTCTATCTATGTTACTGTTTCAAGTCGATGCATTTTTTCTCATCTTGCATAGAAGGCAGAGCATCTTTTGCATCATACATAGTGTGGTCGAAGCACATTTTGTTTCATGCACATTAAGGTCTGTGCACATTGTGCCTTTGGCAAACAAGGTCGATGCACATTCTTCTTAGGTATATAGAAGGTCGGTGCATGTTTTGATCCAATGCACAAGGTCTGAGCACATGTGACTTCCAAGGTCGGTGCATGTTTTGGTGTCAACACTACAAGTATGTGCACATTTGATTTCAATGCTTCAAGGTCGGTGCACTTTCTGATTAGCTGCATATTAGGTCGGTGCACTTTTCTATCAACCAGCATCAAGGTCGATGCACATCTTGCATTGTGCACACACAGGTCGGTGCATATTGTGCTTCATGCACATTAAGGTCGATGCACCTCACATACTACACGACGAAGTCAAGTCTATGCACATTGGACCTAATTTTTTAGGTCGGTGCACATCTGGTACCTTGAGCTATAAGGTCGGTGCATCTTTTACAAGGTCAACGTAAGCAACCTAGTGGTTGAAGGTTAGGTCGAGGCTAGTGACCAAGCAATTGAACCTAAGGTCGATGCATGTGTTCCCTAGTTCAGTGTATGTCTTCACTAGATCAATGCTAAGTGTTTACCCTTGCCACACTAAGTCTGTGCATGCTAGTGCATCATGATCAAGGTCGATGCACATCATGCATTCTCCACTGAAACAGGTCGAAGCACATTCTTGAAGGTCTACTAGTGGTGGTTCAAGACTTAGAATTTAATCAGATTAATTGCATGAATGACTCTATCATGGCATCTCATTCAAAGCATATATATTTTTTAAAATAAAGGGGAAGCAGAGTCTGCACCGGTCGAGTGCACTCCCCCCAGGGGGGAATGGTCTCACTCCTCCAGGCAAACACGACGACCCAAGGGAGATTTTATTAATATAATCATGAAACACACATGATCAACGTGGCATACCCCTGAAAAATAACAACTACCTGAATGAGGTAAAGGAAACAACTAAGACAACCTGATGGCAGCTAGACCTAGCCTGTCGCCCACAACTGGGCCAAAGCATTTCCTAGGTAGATCTTTAAAAGAGAGGAAAACATGATTATCTCGATTGTGGCCGGCATATGTCACAAGGGCGTCAGCGACCTGATTAGCTTCTCTGTATACATGAGAGATAGAAAATTCCAAGGACTAAACATCATCCTTGATTTCCCTCCACCATCTCAAACAATGCCAAGAAGGAGATGTCCCCACCAGAAGGGATGAAGCCAAATTCGCCGAATCCGTGCGTATTTCAGAGATAATCAATCCATGCTCGGTGGCGAGACGGATGGCAGCACACATAGCACGTGTTTCAACAGTAAGGCTTGTACCAAAGCCATAGTAATGTGTGAAAGCCAGTAGAAGAGACCCGCGGCCATCTCTGATACAACCACCTCCGCCGCTATGTCCTGGATTCCCTTTGCTAGCACCATCAACATTTAGTACCAAGCCCCGGATAGGAGGAATCCACCTTACAAGCTTAATAGAGATAGGAACCGTTCGCTGATTGAATCCGGAGTTTGTGATGAGCTCCAGCTACTTGCTGGTAGAATGCTGCTGGAAAACGTTTTTGTGCAAGGCTGCACTGATAAGAGAGTGAATGTTTCGAATTATGGAGGAGTTGGAAATATGATGGCCCTCAAATCGCATTTTACATCTTGCTTTCAAGAGTTCCCAAACCCAATGTTTGATTATCTGTTAATCATGTTTCTCTCTGACACTAATCTGACTAGAAAGTGTTTGATGAAATGCTTCGTTTCTTATTGGCAGGAACTTCATCAAATATATGAAGGGCAAAACTAATTAAATCTCAGGTGAGCACGTGAGCTCGAACTAAAGTTGAGGCACGTGATCCCAAGTCACCCAATGATAGGCATATGTTTCCAGAACAGTAGATTGTTAGCACGTGATCCAAGGTAGATGTGTCCAAAAGATTTTTCCACGTGGATCAGCTCACTTATCTTCACCTGACGCGTGTCATCTCCAATTAGGCGGGAACGAGCCCTCCACATGCCCAATGCGTGAGCTCGTGGGTCCCCGGGTCTGACCATATAAAAAGCCCTTCTGCGATCGGACCAAAATGGATGAGAAGAAGAAGTCCAGAGAAAATAGCCAGAATCTGGAAGAGTGTAAGAGCAGAAGAGCCAAGAGCGTGAGAGAGAGAAAAACTCTGAGAGAAAAGAGAAAGGGCGAGCACATAGAGAAGAAGAAGAGCAGAGAGTGAGAGAGCAGTTGAGAAGAAGATAGTGTTCGAGAAATTGAGAGAGAGTGAAAATTTGAGAAAAATAGAGTGCCATAATTCAGAAGACATCTGAGAGAAAGAAGAGTGTGAGTCATAGAGAGAAGAGTGATCGTGAGATAGTGAAGAAGAGGGATCTCGAGAGAAGAGATTGTGAAGCAATTGAAGTAGTTCTTGAAGATTTGTCTCTACTGGCCTTTGGATCAGATCCAAGCCAAATTGGCTCCTGCATGAGCTATATTGTTTGCATTCCATTTACAGCTTTCCGGTGTTGTTTGTTCATCATTGATTTCTTTCATTTTCTTATTGAACTTTAAGTTGTGTGTCAGCGTTTGCAGAGGATTTGTTCCTCTAGAAGCAAGTTGTGACGCTCAGCGGTAGCCAAGCTGTAATGCTCAGCGGAAGCCAAGCTATAATGCTCAGCGGATGTAAGCAAGCTGTGCTGCTCAGCGGATCAAGCTGTTAGGCAGCAATAAGCCTCACTCTGGTTAGAGTTGGGGGATGGACGTAGGTCTGCGGGCAGCAGGCTGAACCATCTAAAATTCATTGTGTAGTGGTTTGATTCCTTGTTTCATAATTCACGGTAGATGTATGCTTAGGCTCGCATACACTAGTGAGGAGTTTGTTTGCATACCGTGCCTTAACTGAATTCTAGAGTTTAATTCCGCAATATTTTTTAATTCAGTTTTATTTGGGCAAAATGTTTTAAAGGGGATTCATTCACCCCCCCTCTGAATCCGATCTTCACCATCTTTTAGATTCAACACCTTGTCCCTAGGAAACCCCTGATCCTATATATTTCTATCATTGAGGAATCCCTAGGAGCTGTCATGGCGCAAGTAGATGATGAAGGAAAAGAGCGGGTAGCTTATTACCTCTCTAGGTTGTTTAACCCGATAGAGGTCAAGTACACTGCCATGGAGAAGACTTGTGTTGCGTTAGTTTGGGTATCTTAGAAGTTGAAGCCCTATTTCTTAGCCCACCAAGTTAGGCTGATCTCTAGAATGGATCCGATATGTTATTTCCTAGAAAAGCCCGTCCTTTCTAGCAGGTTAGCTCGTTGGTAGAGATTTCTCTCTCAGTTTGATATCACATTCGTCGTTCAGAAGGTAATCAAAGAATATGCCATCGCTGAGCATCTTGCCCATCTTCCTATCCCCCAAACTGACTCCATTCAGGATGAGTTCCCTGATGAGCATCTCACTATTCTTACCCATCATCCCTTCTGGTCTCTGCACTTTGATGGTGCCCTTAATTCTCAAGGCCGAGTGATAGGTGCCGTTCTCCTCACTCCGGAAGCGGTGATGATTCCCCTTGCATATCAGCTCCGCTTTCCTACTATCAACAACATTGCTGAGTACGAAGCTCTTCTAGCCAGATTGAAGCACGCCTATCTCTTAGGCGCGTGTTACTTGAACATTATAGGTGATTCTCAGCTTGTTCTGTGCCAAGTTTTATCCACATACCGCACTTGTGACCCGAAACTCAAGCCATATCAAGATTTGGTCACTCTCTTGGCTAAGCAATTCCGCAAATTGATCTACATCCACACTCCTTGATCTCAGAATATCCTTGCCGATGCTCTAGCATCGCTTGCTTCCTCCCGGTCTTTTCCTCTTAGTCGGAGCACTGAGACTATCGTCGTCCAAAGATTGGACACCCCTTCTCCTTAGGATTCTTGGTTTGACAACCTTAGGAGGATTGTAGAGGTGAAGGCTGAGAAGAAAGATTTGAAGGAAGTTTCCTTGACATAATTAGAAGAGATCTTGGAAGAAGAAGAATTGCCTTAGTATCATGAAATTGAGTTGTATTGTAATGACAGATCGTTCACAGAAGTGGACAATGCCAAACAGTGGAAGGCTATTAGAAGAGCCGCCTCGAGGTACATTATCATAGCTGCAGAATTATATAGGCGCGCTCTCAATGGAATGCTCATGAGGTGTCTAGATGACGATGAATCTTGGAAGGTGGATGAAGCAACTCATTCAAGAGAGTGTGGAGGTCATGTCAATGGCCAGGCTCTAGCGAAGAAGATCCTTAGGTAGGGTTATTATTGGCCCACTCTAGAGGAAGATTGCTCCCTCTATGTCCGGAGGTGCCTTAAATGCCAACTCCATGATGATAAGATCTATGCTCCTGCTTCATCTCTACATCCTCTCTCTTCTCCTTGGCCATTCTCTATGTAGGCTATCGACATTGTAGGCCCGCTAGGTGATCCCAACTCTCAGACCAAGCAGAAATCTTTCATCCTTACTGCCATTGAGTACTTCACCAAATGGGCCGAAGCGGAAGCATACGCAGAGATCAAAGCTATCACGGTGTGCCGCTTCATCGTAAAGAACATCATCTCGCGGTTCGGAGTGCCAAGCAGCATCGTCACCGACAATGGGCCCTAGTTTATCTCACAAGAGCTTCAAGACCTCTGTAAGAAGTTGAATATTACATTGCATCATTCATGTCCATATTATCCTCAAGGGAACGGTCAAGCCGAAGCCAATAATAAAACCCTTCTCAAAATCATAAAGAAAATGTGTCAATCTCACAAATTTTCTGATTGGCCTGAGCGATTAGTGGAGACTCTATGGGCTTATCGTACCTCCGTCCGTACTCCTACAGGGCAAACCCCCTATGCTCTCACTTATGGGATGGAGGCGGTACCTTCATATGAGATCTTGATCCCTTCCCCAAGGGTGCAGTTTGATAAGGAACTCAATCTTGACGAGCGTCGAGAGGTGTTGCTGGTCCAGTGGGAACTCTTGGATGAGAAGAGGATGAATGCGGCAGATCACATGTCTGTTTATCAAAAGGGAGTCTCGCGTTATTTTCAAAAGAAGGTTATTGAGCGTAAATTCCAAGTAGGTGATATGATTTTGAAATGCAAATTTATTAGGTCTGGAGGTCCCAGGTCCAAATTGCAACATAACTGGGAAGGTTCGTTTGTCATGAGAGAAGCTTATCCAGGGAACGCATATCGTCTAGTTAATGCGGAAGGTGAGGATCTATCTCACGCTTGGAATGGGTTATATCTTAAGTGCCTTTTCCCTTAGAGTCAAGCTAGTGACAACCCGACAGCAAGTTGTTCCCCCTTGATCACAAAAGAGGACCCCGAGCACAGCAATCACACACTACACGGCAATTCCGGTCAGGTTTCCCTCTACTATGTGACACCGTCTCTCCTTTGTCCATGCTTAAGGGAACTAAAAGTCCCTACTTTTCTCTCTTCGGCCAGGTGTAGGGGCAAGGGGTGAATATGGGGGAGATGACCAACCTAGACACCCTAACAAGATGAGGTCTCAAATAGGGGCAGTCCATTATGACCTGATTCCACAAAGGAAAAGAAAGAAAAGAAAAAATCAAATCAATCAGAAGGAGCATGAGTTAAGGGAAAAACCAACACGTCTGTCAAAAGCACAAAGTGCAACGTTAAATTGGTCCAAGAAAAATAAAATATTGAATTATGCATGGCAAGAGTGGCAGTACAATTTCCCCACGGGATATTATGAGCCCCGTCGTATGCGTGCTAGAGTGGATGAAGGTTGGATGATGGACACAATGCCCCAACGCAACAGACCGAATCTCCAACCGGGTCATCATGGGAGGAATTCGAGCCCTAAAAACTTCTATCTCTATGCTAGGCTTACTCCTAACAGTTCTTCTCTCTCTCAAAAGACTGGAGCATACCCAGGGTATGGCCCTTGGGGAGGCACCGTTATATGAATGAGGTAGGCTCGGCTAGGAATTGTCACCCTTAATGTACGCCAACCTCGGGGAAATTCTTAATGGAATAGGCAGGACCCTCCTAGCCGGGGTGGAGCTAGTATTAAAATAAAAAAAACAACAAAAGCCAAAAAATCAAATATTTCAAAAGCCAAAAAATTAGATATTTCAAAAGCCAAAAAAATCACATATTTAAAAAAAATAAAAAAAATCACACCATCTATTGCATTTCATAGCATGCATTGCATTTATATTGTGTCTTTGCCTATTTAATAGGGCTCCACCGCTTGACCAAATATCAAGGATTGGTCATTTTCTAACTTACTGCAGGCAAGGGGTTGAGCCTAAGAACGGATCTAACTTATTTTCTTGTTTTAGTGAGTACAGGAACAAGTTACAATGCCCTAGAATCCAAGGCTCACAGATTTCCCTTACGGCCTTCTATTAGACCGCTAGACTCGTCTAACGGTCAAATGGTGACTATTACCATCACCCGAGAACCAGAACGCTCAGACTTTTCTGATCCTCCCCCCTTACGGTCTTTCGATAGACCGTTAAGTTCCTCCTGGCCGTCTAGTAGCGACCGCATGCTACACCCGAGAGCCAAAAAAACATAGTTTTCCCTGGGTCCTCTCTCTTGTGGTCTATCGCCAGACCGTTAGGTGAGCCTGGTGGTCCTTTGGTGGACCATTTTCCAAATAGAGAACTCTGCTCTTTCGGAACATTCGTGCCAAAGGGAACAATTTCACATCAATGGTTCAATCAACCCTTTTTATTTCATTCATTCAATGTCCATGATACATCATTCTCTTAATGAAATTCAGTACATAATCATAAAGTTCAAATCACATTAAATTTCATACCCGCGCGGGAGCGAATCTTGCGTAATGCCTTCACGTAAGCTCGGTAGCTCTCTTCATCCTCTGTCACTTCTACCTGCAGGGTATGGACTCGGCTGATCTCCCACATGGTCAGTGTGCTCCGGACTGCTTGCTCATCCTCCTCGGTCCCGATCATCCTAGCTTGAAGGGGAGGGAAGTGTGATAATGCTGGAACTATGGTGCGAGGAAGTCCAATTTGCAAGTAGCACCGATGAGGGTTGTAGAGTGCCAAGGTAGTGCTCCCCACTAGCCGAAGGTCCAATCCCAGCCGACGGGGTAGTCTAAAGGTAGTGCCCTGTAAAGCCCCTGGTCGTATCTCCAACTTGTCAAGGGGCAAAGTGTTGAGGAAGAGGCACCAATCATCCTTTATTTTCTTATCCACGGTCTGGCATTCAACCTGTTGAGTAAACCTAGATGCACCTCCAATGAAGAAGAGTGGGTGGCTCCTGAATATGCGGCTAGCTGATGGCAAATCTTCCTTGGGTAGAAACTTTAGTCTAATCCCCATCCAACATTCAAGGACTATCATAGACCCGAAGAGGGGACCCCCAAGAGAAGTTGAATTAAGACCCTCATAGAGATAAGAAAGGATGGCTTGCGAGATAGATAAACCCCGCCACAACCCACTGATGACACTGAGGTTTGGAATATCCATGAGGTGGTCGGTGGTAGGAAAGAGCAAAATCCCGCATAGGCAAATGGAGGTAGCTTTGGCTATGGCCTCATTCCACCCACATTTATTTTTGCAATGGGAAGTGACCCATTGGGCCAAGGGTGTCAAGTGAATGTGGCGGGATCTAATCATAGTTCTTACATCCTTCGGGTTGGGCCTGAATTCCCCTAAGATGAGTGATGGGTCTATAGGGTCAACCGTATGACACACTAGGTCTTCATCTCCCACCTTAGTCCTAGGAAGGGCTAGGTATGTCTCAACCTCCTCTATAAGGACAGTGGCTTCAAAGGTTGGGAACACAAATGTGTATGTTTGAGGGTGCCATAACTCCAATAGAGCTGAAATGCTATGCCAATCCAAGGAGATTTTCTAAAAATTTTTGGCTAAGACTAGTAGTGGGTGGAGGTGCCATGCCCTTAAAATTGAGATAACTTCTAAAGGAAGTTCCTTTATCATGGGACCCACCCACTTCAGGCTGGAATAACATCGTGGGCCAGGAAGGAGCTGAAAAAATGAGAAAAAAGAAAAAAGAAGAAGAAGAGGGGTGATATGAGGAAATTGATGGAACTTTGAGTATCATTGATTTAACTTACCTCTCTTGAAGGACTTGTGCTCAGATGCTTAGGGATGGAGGTAAGTTGTCACGCCCCGAGATTATGCAGTAGAAATAATCAGGAACATGAACAGTCGGCTAGTACGCCTCGAGCAAGCAATATAATCAGAGCGTAAGATAATCATACATAAGATGAATGGACACAATAATTGATCACAAATCTGACTTTTATTGATAATAATCAAGTACATGATAATGACTCATTGACTAACTGGACTCAATAAAGTAAAAATTACATAATTGACTCTTGACTAGACTATCTATGGCTTCTCTCGAACCATCAATCACTCTCGGATCCATCACTTGAATACTCTGAACTCGATCCACTAGTAATTCCTGAAAAAGATTGGAAAAGTAGGGTAATGAGCACACATGCCCAGTAGGTATCTTCATATCAACACAAAGACAATGTTTAAGTAATTAGCATTTTAGCTCTAGAGTGCAAGATAATGAAAATGCGATAAAACACGCGAATAAAACCGAAGTAACACAATATCACGATAAGGTCGCGATACATGATATGAGATGATATATGAGCAAGATCAAGTAAGAATAAACTAAGAATGTACTTGGCCTTTCACGAACGAGAATATGCTTGCATGTAACGAGAACGCACTTGCACTTTTCACTTTTCATAACCATAAAGGCTATGCACTAGAATGTCATGTAACTCAAGCATGTAGATTCTCATGGATTTCAATCTCATGTATTTCACTTATTTATAAAGAAAGTACTCCCAACGTAATGCGATGCCAGTAGCATCATACCTCATGATTTACAGTATGTTTTCGACAATCAGCCGAGGGGACTAGCATAGAGCCCTTGAACACAATTAGTGCCCGAACTGCATCTTCACGTATAAATCAAGCTACTTCCATGAGTAAAATAATAATGTACAGCCAATAATTCAATTCCAAATAACAAGGTTTCATAATCAAGTGCTCAAGGCATAGAACGCACCGAAATTGACATGATTTCAAACAGAATAATTTAAAAGAATATTATGCCACGGCGGCATTCCGGTAGCATAATGGTACGTTCATTAAGTTCTATCATTCATTAATGGCTTATTTGATTAAGATAATAAGCTATAGATAATCAATAGATCATCTAGGAATATAGGAAAATCAACCCTTGGGTCAAACCTCGGGTTAGACAATTTCAGGAACCATGTGGTCGTTCACTGGACCGTTTAAGATGAAGAAGTGGTCATATAAAAGGTTGTTTATGAATAGAGTCGACACAGAAAGAAAGAAGGTCGACGCAGTGAAAACCCCTGAAGTCATACGGTCATGGGTTGGGCCGCTTGGTGAAAATAGCGGTATAGCAAATGGCCGCAAGGGTCCAGAATTCATAAACACCGGTAAAAGTGCTTTCTAGACATTGGGTTTTAATGGTACAACCAGCTCGGCATCCTAGTGAGAATCCCAGGCTCGCAAAGACTTATGGCGTCCTTGAAACAAGATCACCTAGTCCGTTGGAAGGAATATCCAATGGAGAGGATCCCAAGTCCAAGATAGTGTGCTTAAGTGTCAATGTGTAACTAATGACAATATTCCGGGGTATGTGCCAGGTACTTAAGAAAATGACTCTTAGATAAGAGAGAGCTCATGATAAAACAGTGATGAAATCTAACTAGACAAGTCCATATGCCCTTTGAAAATGTGTCCATAAATACAAGAGTATATAGTTTTGGCATGAAATTAATATAAGTTTAAAATAATCCCAAGTATATATAAGAATCATGAAATCTACTAGAAAGATTTGTTAATATAACTAGGTATATGAAAATAACGTTTGAAGCAGGTATAATACCTTCTTAACTAGGCTTAGCATATAATAATTAGAGCTAATCTGAATTATGTTTCAGGTTAACTATAATGCAGAGATCAAAAAATGAAAATGGTGTAGTTGAGGACCGTTTATCAGAGATTAGCGGTCTATCGAGGGGCCGCTTAGCAATGGTTCGCGGTCACTTATTAGACCGTTTATGACAAGCTGACAGTAAACTAAACAATAAAGGCATAAACTCTAATTTAAAACATGCTATGTGTGAAAATCAATGTGAACAATTGTAAAACATGCTAGCAAGGTAATAGACCAAGAATAAAGCATGGGTTTGTGTGAAATAGATAAGAGATTTTCATTTGTATTCCATTAGGGCTAAGATTCATGCATAGACATTTCACTAGATGCATAGTCCAAAACATAAAATACTCCACATATAAAACATGCAAGTAACTACAAGAAGAGGGCTTTTATTCCTAGCATCATGTTTAAGCCATTCATGAGATAACCTACCTCTGGGATAGGCTTTAAACTTCAAATTTTGGGCTGGAAGTTGACCATAGTTCCTGCTCGTCCTGAACCAAAATAGCAACTTCACGACCCTCTAATTCATTATTCCCTTCACCTATGACCACAAGATTTGGACGTAAGAAGAAGATACTAAGGTGAACAAATAAGTCTAAAGAACCTTTATCTAATTACCTCATTTAGGGCTTCTAATTCGTATATCTTTTTGGGTCCTTTGCATAGGTTCCTGGGTTACTCTTGTCAAACCAGCGACTTTGCAAGCTTCTCTCTCCCTGATGGCTTGACCTCCTAAGATGAAATTTGTAGAGAAGTTAAACCTCAGTATTATGAACAAAACATTCTAAAGAACTTACCCGAAATACCAACTCCTTACCTTAGTTCCACGCGAGCCAAATGTAAGGGTCGGACAGGCTAGTTCTGGGATCTATTTATAGGGTTAGCTAGGGTATTGGAGATTAGAATGAACTTAGAGTCCTATTTAGGCTTCAATTCAATCTTCTAGCCTTCTAAACTTACCTAATTAGTAGATAGCATCAATCCTAGGCGATTTGGATGCCCAAGTTCCAAGCTTTTCACGTTCTCTTCCTCTCATGGAATCTACAGAGCCTAGCGATCTAATGATAGACCGTTTCCCATTGCTATGCAGTCTCGCGATAGACCATTTTCGGTCTGGGCGCCGAAATTGAACTGTTTCAAACTCTTCCCCCTATTATCCATTTATTTATCCTATTTATCCACTTAAATTCTGAAATTCTAGAAATTAAGCTTCTAGAATATGGGCCAACTCTTTTGGACTTGGGTTTTAGGTCCTTTGGGTTCAATTAAATGGGCCTAAACTTATTTATTAGTAGAAGGCCTTTACTTAATGAGACTTAATTAATAGTAATTCGTTTAATAGCTCATTTAAATGTTTAATAATTCTATTTAAATCTAGAAAATTCTTGGGCGTTACACCCTCCCCCACTTAAGAGAATTTGGTCCACAAATTCAATACATAGATTTTAAGGAGAGTGTTAGCTTTTTTTTTTAAAAGCCTTACCTAGGGAAAGAATGGGAGAGTGCCCCCCTTACCAAGGGTAATGAGGTTGGCCACTCCACCATTATATCACTAGGAGGTGAATATCATTAATAAATGAATGGGCAGTACATATTACATAAATCTCAAGCTAGGCATACCTAGCCTGTCCAAACGAGCAGCACCCTTAACAATCTTGGGCAGGTCAGTATGCGAATAAAATGAGTTACACTTGTTAATGCCGGCTAAAGAGGCTAATGAGTTAGCAACACTGTTAGCTTCTCTGTAAATGTGGGAAATAGTGCTCTGTTGAAGAATAGATCTCCAAATTTCTCTGATAAAGACAAGAATATACCAGGGGCATTGAGCATGTTTATTAGTAATTTGCACAAGAACTTTCGAGTCACACTC
Organism: Amorphophallus konjac; assembly: GCA_022559845.1. Lineage (NCBI taxonomy): Eukaryota > Viridiplantae > Streptophyta > Magnoliopsida > Alismatales > Araceae > Amorphophallus > Amorphophallus konjac. The sequence goes on from CM040121.1 coordinate 345,640,617, forward strand.
AATGATAGCTGGAAGAATGCTGATAGTGCGAAGATATGCAATACCGTCCATTAGGGCTCTAGCTTCAGCTATGAGACTATTGGCCTAACCATAATAGTGGGAGAAAGCAAGAATGATTTGACCATTAGAGTTGCGAATTACCCCACCGCCACTAGAATCACCAGAAAGTTTACAAGCTCCATCGGTATTGAGTTTGAGAAAAGGCCAAGGAGGAGACATCCACTTAATAATTTTAGGAGGAGATCTTATAGTGCCATTGGTCATAAGCCCAAAATTGTCCAGAATAGTCCTCCTACTGAGATTGTCTTCACGTAAACCAGCAATTTCACATATCTTCTTGGCCTACATAATAGTTTTATACAGTATGATTTGCTTTGAGACATGTTTGCCTTCATATTTAGCAGAGTTTCTGGCAGACCACAATTCCAACATACCAAATCCAATAGCAGCCAGGGTAAACAACCCATATAAAGATTTAGGTTTCAGGTTCATCATGGAGTTCAGGATAAAAAATCTAGCTTGAATACCATCAATCTGCAGACCCATGTTCCGGATAGAGGACCAGACAAAAACAACATTATCACTGGAGATAAATAAATGGTTAACATCTTCTTCTTAAGGGATGTTGGGTTCGGTGCGCTCCCCTCTTTATCTTTGATAATGGTTTTGATGATTACAATATATTGTGTGTTTTGCGTATGAATAGAAGTGAAAATATTGTAATTCTATGGAAATTGCATGCTCATTGATCATTTTGGAGCTTACTATTGATATCGTGTTTTGTAGGATTGGATGCTTGACTTGGGTAGTCTGAAGAGTCGACCTCACCCACTCTGGGAGTCGACCTGTTCTTCATGTTCCTTCACATGCATCGACCTATGTTTGATATGCTTAGACCTACGCTTCATGTGCATAGACCTCACCATGGGTCTCTCTCAATGCACTTCATTGTAAGGGTTTATCATGCATATCCTTCATGGGTTTTCTTGTTTCTGTCCATGTGTTATGAGCTTGAACGCTGACATATTTAAATTATGTGAATCATGGTAAAATACAGTCACATATCCTTATATTTAGTGGGGTTGATACCTCTCTTGATATGTGTGTGCTTTAAGCACTTTCTGCACTGGTTTTCCAAGGCGCATACTTTGCTAAGGTGTTTTCATCAACTTTGGTTACTTGGTTGCATGATGTTCTTATCTTCTTTAAATGAATAGATTTACATGTTGCTCATACGATCTTGATTCATGATGATGGAAATTTTGATATAAGGCATACTGTTGTTGCATTGGACTGAACTTCATGTTTTTGGTCTGAACCTTGATTCATAATGATGGCTGGTTAATCATCTTGATATTTGGCTAAGTATCATTGCTTGGTTGAATGGGTTGAGGGTGATTCTATATGCACAAACCTGTCTTTGGTGTTTTTCTAATGTGCACTGACCTTGTTCATAATGCACCGACCTGTTCTTTGGGTCTTTCACAGTGTGCACCGACCTCGTGCATATACTTGCACAGACCTTGTGCTATTATGCACAGACCCTGTGCTATGCAAAGACTCTGAGCATGTTTGTGCTACATGCACAAATGCACAGACCTTGTTCTGTGTTGTTTCTAAATATGCTTTGACCTTGTTAGCACATGCACCGACCTTGTCCATGCTCATGCATCTACCTTATCTTGCATATGCTTGGACTTGACTCACTATACGCATGGACTTACCTTTTTAAATGTGGATTGACATCAAAATACTGCAGGAACATTCAGGTTTTAAATCCAATGGCTTCATGGTAAGATTCTATCTCTGAATTTGATTTATGGTTGCGATGAATGGGTTTGAAGTATTTTTCATCAATAGGGTTCTCTAGTGCCCTTCAAGAATGTTTTTCATGATAATCTTGTGATAGCATTATTGCTCTTTTTGCTTCCCATGATTCCTCGTTGTTCTCTTATCTCATTGGTGCTTAACTGGTTGGTATGAATGAGTTTCATCTGCATCATAATGCATGTCTCTTTGGCCTGATTCTTAGGTGAAGTTTGGGTGGTTTAATGGTGCTTCTTTTGCTATATTTCAAAGAGTAGTGTGTAATTTGAGTTGCTAAACACTCTTATTGATTCTGGTTGGATTGCATTTTATGACATGCCAATACCTTGTTTCTATGAATGGTAATTTGCTCTCAATGTTTGGATGAGGATCTTTGGGGTTTCAATTGAGTTTTATTGAGTTTTCAGTTCTGTCAGTAAAAGTGTCGACTCTGGGAGTCGACACTTGTGTCAGGTTGTTCTGTCTGCTACATTGTTTTGTTTATAGGATCATACCCCAACTGTTGCGCTAAAGGCTCGAGCTGGTAGCGAAGGCGGGCCGTGTTTCCATATGGAATTGCAGAACCCCACACTATCGTGATATGGGCGGACATGAGGGGCTTCGCACATGGACCCCATAATCCATGCGGTGGGATGGGCTGCCAATGCACCGATGTCCCACATGGACCCCATAATCCACGTGGAATAGCAAATCCCTAAGGGAGATGCTGGAAAATCCAACAATCTCCCCCCCCAGCGGCACTTGGGGGATTTGAACCCGCGACCTCACTCTGATACCAATTTACAGGATCATGCCCCAACCGTTGCGCTAAAAGCTTGAGCTGGTAGCGAAGGCGGACCATATTTCCTTATGGCATTGTAGAACCCCCCACTATCATGCTGTGAGGGGACATGAGGGGCTTCGCACATAGACCCCATAATCCATGCAGCGGGATGGGCTGCCAACGCACCGATGACCCACATGGACCCCATAATCCACGTGGTCCATGCTCATGCATCTACCTTATCTTGCATATGCTTGGACTTGACTCACTATATGCGTGGACTTACCTTTTTAAATGTGGCTTGACATCAAAATACTACAAGAACATTCAGGTTTTAAATCCAATGGCTTCATGGTAAGATTTTGTCTCTGAATTTGATTTATAGTTGCCATGAATGGGTTTGAAGTATTTTTCATCAATAGGGTTCTCTAGTGCCCTTGAAGAATGTTTTTCATGATAATCTTGTGATAGCATTATTGCTCTTTTATCTTCCCATGATTCCTCATTGTTCTCTTATCTCATTGGTGCTTAACTGGTTGGTATGAATGAGTTTCAACTGCATCATAATGCATGTCTCTTTGGCCTGATTCTTAGGTGAAGTTTGGGTGGTTTAATGGTGCTTCTTTTGCTATATTTCAAAGAGTAGTGTATAATTTGAGTTGCTAAACACTCTCATTGATTCTGGTTGGATTTCATTTTATGACATGCCAATACCTTGTTTCTATGAATGGTAATTTGCTCTCAATGTTTGGATGAGGATCTTTGGGGTTTCAATTGAGTTTTATTGAGTTTTCAGTTCTGTTAGTAAAAGTGTCGACTTTGGGAGTCGACACTTATTTCAGTAGGTTCTGCCTACGTTGGTTTATAAGACCAGATAGAAAGTGTCGACTCTAAGAGTCGAAACTTTTATGTCTATGTGTTATTTTTCGTGGGAAGACAGAACCCCTGACAAAATGTGTCGACTCTAAGAGTCGACACTTTTTGTCTTGGGTGTTGTTTTATGTTCGGGATAGAACACCTAGACAGAAGTGTCGACTCTACGAGTCGACACTTTGTCTGGTTCGTCCGGATCGTGTTTTCCAGATTAAATGCGAATTTCCCATTTCTTGATCCGATTGTCTTGGCTTTTTACGTCATTGCCCTTAGGGTTTCACCCACCTATTGGGTGTGTTTTTGAAGCATTTTCACATGGGCTTTAATGTCCTTATGCATCATTTCTCCCTTGGGTATATGTATCATATGATCTCCATCGTAGGAGATATCATTGCGCTAATATTGTTCCATCTCTTGCAGGGAGAGGAACTGAGGGCGTCGCCACCAGCTGGAGGAGGAAGAGAAAGAAGAGGAGACCGCCAACAACAAGCCTCATATGTCGATCCGATCCAACTTCGATCACAGCTGCTGAAGATACTTTCACCTTGGGCATCTCCTGCGATCGTAGCAAGCTTCCACTCCGCGAACAGATCTTCCGGTGCACCCCACTACTCCTTTGAGAGGGTTTCATTGTAGATTTGAGGAGGATTTCTTCTTCACTCATGTCTATTCTCCTATTTGAGCGTAGATTAAGATTTGGGTGTTCATTGTATATCCTCTTATTTCGTCAAACTGAAAATACGTTGTGTGTGGGCGGAGTTGTATCTCCGCGTGTGTGGTTTTATTGTGGTGAAAGTTTCCCCATGGTTGGTTGTATGTAGACGGAGCTGCGACTCCGTGTGGTTGTCAAGTCCGGGGCGTGTTCCCTAACGTTGTGTGTGTGTGCTGTAGTGGCAGCGTATTGAGGCAAGGCCTCGTGCCGTCGTGGGTGTATTGTTGTGGAAGCAGTGGGTGTGTGGTTGGGGTTCGTCCCCGTGTTGCTAGGAAAGTAGCGTGTACTGAAGCCTCACCGGGTTCGGTGAGGGGTGGACATAGGGAGCCCGTCGTGGTCCCGAACCACCTACAAATCTCATGTTCCGTGTGAATGCCTGTGGGATTGACCATTTCTTCTATATCCCTTCACAGGTCCGTTAAATAGATTTTTAATTCACTACATCATCATACACTGCTACCTTCGTCATATGTGTTAAGCGTGATTTCATTATCTAGTTGCATTGGTAATTTGAATGAGATCAGAAAGCTTGAGAGAATATCTTAATCTCACGATTGTTTAGGCCAATCAATGTTAGTTATTTCAATTCCATTGTGATTTGCTTAGAAAGATTTTTAAAATCCGCCATCTCGATAAGGGGACAATTCAACCCCCCTTCTTGTCCGCCATCTCACTGGGCCAACAATTGGTATCAGAGCCTAGTCTCTGATTTTTATTCTGCAGACCTCACGGTCTAGGAGAAAAGATCTTTATGATGGCCAGTGTGCATTCGATTCCCGTCTTTGATAGTTTTGATTATGCTTCATGGCTTGGAAAATTTTGTGTTTAGATTACTAATGTTGATCTGAAGCTTATGAGATTAATTACTCATGGTCCTCACGTTTTACCCAAAAATGAGTTAAGATGGACCGATAAGCATAGAAAAATGAACTCTGAGAATGTTTATGTTTTGAATGCTCTTAAAGCTGGAATACGCATTGACAAATTTCCATTTATTTCTGATTGCAGATCTGCCAAACAAATTTGGGATGGGCTAAGTGAAGCCCAAGAAGAAAGCCTGAATAGTGTTGATGAGTGCCTCGCGACAAACAACGGTGATGAACGTCAAAGCAAGGAAAGTTCTAAGGTAAATTCTGATTCTGATGATGAAGATGAGCTTAGCCATGATGAATTAGTGAATGCTTATGATGAACTGTTTGATAGATACAAATCATTAAAATTTGAAAACAAGAAATTGAAAAAGAAAGTAGAGAACTCTTGTGTTGATAATTCTTCATGTGAAAAATGCACTGAACTTGAAAAATCAGTTGAATCTCACATGCATGATATTGATATTCACAGAGAAACAATTGTTTGTTTGAAGAATGAAAATTGTGCTCTAAAGAATGAGATTACTCAATTGGAGAAAATTGAAAGTGAGCTAAGAAACAAAATCGAATTGAATTCCATTGATCATGATTTGTGCAATGAATTGACTATCAATGATGAACTTACTACGGAGAATGAAGCGTTGAAGCATCTAAACAAAGCAATGTATGAAAAATTGCTTGTCCTTGAAAAGGAAAAATGCATGTCTGTTGACAAATCTGAATGGTTAAGGGAGCTAAGACATGAAATAGAAAGCTTTAAGAACGTGAATGATAAATTTGAATGCAATGAAACCATGAATAAAATGGTTAATGAAAATGTGAGTTTTCAAATGAAAGAACTTGAACACACTTCCATGAACAAAAAATCATTTGACAAACTCCAAAATGAAAATAGTGCTTTGTTAATTCAAATTTCATTGTCTGAAGGTAAATTGAAAAGTCTTGAAAAGGTTGAGAAAGGAAAATGTGTGATCATTGATGATTGTGACAATTTGCATATTCTTGAACAAGAAATCGAAAGTCATAACATTGTTAACTCTTTGTTAAATGAGAAAATTACATCTTGTGAGGAAGAACTGGCTAGCTCTGAATTGCATATCTTGTCTTTAGAAAATCAAATAAAAAGGTTGAATGAACTCATGTCCACATCTGTAAAAGAAAATAAAAAATAGAAAAATATTGTTGATTGCTCTTGTGTGCATGCAAAATCCCCTGTTGTCAAACATAATCAGGCAACAAGTAAAAGAAGGAATGTTTCATGTTATTACTGCGAAAAATTTGGTCATGACATGTATGATTGTTCTTTGATGAAATTCGATGATGATGAGGCATTGAAGTCGAGAATGGAATTTGTTGATGATTTTAAACACCATAAAAAACCTATGAAGAAAAACGTCAATGCTCATTGCTATTACTGTGGATTGCATGGTCATGTCTTTGAACATTGTTTCATAAAGAAAAATGATGATGAATGGTCTGACAAAAGGAATTCTTATTGTCATTATTATGGTCAAGTTGGACACATGATGGATAATAATTGCCCCTTATTGAAATATGATGAAAGGTGATCCATGAGAAGAAAATCTTCTCACTATTTTTATTGTGGCTGAATGGACATTCAATGGATGATTGTACCATGATGAGGGCCGATGATGAATGGTATGAAAGGAAAAATTAGAAGAATATATTTATTTATGCTAGAACTAACCCCTCGGGATCCAAGATGGCTTGGGTATCCAAATCTCCAAAATGAGAATTTATCTTGTAGAGGTGCCTTGAGGAGGAAGAATCTGTTGATAAATGAAGATCCTTCAAGGCAAGAGAAATGATGAGCTTTACTGGTAATGAATTTGGTACTGGTTCCTTTTGGATAATTCAACTCAGGTGAGAGTTTGAGTTTTAAGAAAAACATGTTGCTTCAAATTGCAAATCTATTGTCATGATTGACCATCCATGTGTGTTAGCTTGCACAGTTGTAAATAAAGTTAAATCTGACATTCATCTGAATTTTACATTACCCTCTGTTGACCTTGGTAGTTATGAAGAAAATGGTTTGATCTTGATAACTTACCTTGGTTAGGTCATTTTGAAAAAAAAAATCTGAAAAGGTGAAATGTGAGTTTGAAGAAAAATCTTACAATTAAAAGGTTGCATTTCTTCTTCATTGACTTTGGCAACTTCTAAAATCATGAGATCTTGTGAGCTTCATGTTTAGATGAGTTGAACACTCTTCTCTACACATCTTGTGAATAACTTTAGTTTTTAAATGCCTTACATTGTGCGTAAAGTTTTTCACACTTTTAATCACTTTTTACAAATAATGGTTCATTTTTACATACACAATTTACATACTTAGTTGCATGATACACGTTGCGTATATCTTACATATCATTGCATATTTCTGTGCTTGAATGCCATGATTGACCGGTATATAAAATGACGTCAGTGGAAAGGTGGATTACGTCCACCTGGAAGCTTTCTTTATGCGTGAGTAAGGTCTTTGGAGCTCTATCTCCGCCACGTACCGGTGATCAACCTGTGTTATAAATTCATCCCAATGCATGTTTGATTGTATATAAAATATCACCCACCTTTTTGACTCCTTCTATGACTCATCCCTTGCTAAATGAAATTACATTGATTTAGACATATTTGCTACATGGCATATATTAAGGTGGAGATTTTTTATAACCGTGCATACATTCAGGGGGAGACATTACTCTGATAAGGCTAATTCATCTTTTACATTCAATACAACCACCCACACAAAATGCACCTTTTTGAGATGATGATTCAATTTAATAAGGATTACTATTTTCTACTCTACACTTTAGAGGGCTATTGATTCTCTACATAGAAATCACATGTCTCATGAGGAAAAAGTTATTTACCCCACCAAAAATTTGTATAAGTGGAACGTGGATCTGAGTAACCGGGAATCTCCCCTGAAATAAAGGAGGAAATTCACGTCGAAAGGAGAAACTAATCCATAATAAAAATAAGTGTGATTTATCACCAAGTAGTCGGGAAGTTCCCTTGAGACAAAGGGTACAACTCACGCCGAAAAGTGACAACATCCACAGTGTAGATAAGTCACGAAACTGAGTAACCGGGAAGTGTCCTTGAGACAAAGGATACAACTCGTGTCAAAAGATTAGTCACAGCAGTTTTAGTATTAAAAAAAATTGGAGTTATATGTAGCTACCAATATTCGAGCATTGTGTATGAAAGTGTATGGATGATAAGTTCTTTTTAGTATTCTTTAGAAAATCTGATTTTCCATATTACCTTGGAACTCATTGCTCAATCTTCACATATGCACTTTGAGTTTGATTGTTTGAATGTCCTTTATGAATCAGTCGTCTTTCACGGTTAATGTAGTACTTTATTTATGTAAGTACGAACTTTTTAGTATTGTACATGCACATCATGTTCTACAATCGATTGTATAATCCTTACACCCACCCCGAAGGGAGTTGCATGAGTCTATATCTTGTTATCCATGCTTAAGTGCCTGATTTCTTGATCTGTTTTGATCACGAAATACTTCATTTCATTTAGGTGCATCCTTAGGTTATACTTGTAAATATCAGGTTAAATAACCCATTATCTGTTGGTTTTTGTTCTTGACAATTGGGGGAGAATAATGTGCTTTTTAGCACAATACATTTCTGTGCATAGCTTAGTTTTATATTCTGTGCACTTTCACATAAGTTCTCCTTGGGCCCCCATTTTTTGATAATGTCAAAGGGTGAGAGAGTTTTGGTGCCACAATATATTGTCATCATCAAAAAGGGGGAGATTGTTGGGTTCGGTGCGCTCCCCTCTTTATCTTTGATAATGATTTTGATGATTATAATATATTGTGTGTTTTACGTATAAATAGAAGTGAAAATATTGTGTGTAAATTCTATAAAAATTGCATGCTCATTGATCATTTTGGAGCTTACTGTTGATATCTTATTTTGTAGGATTGGATGCTTGGACTTGGGTGGTCTTAAGACTCGACCTCACCCACTCTGGGAGTCGACCTGTTCTTCATGTTCCTTCACATGCATCGACCTATGTTTGATATGCTTAGACCTACGCTTCATGTGCATAGACCTCACCATGGGTCTCCCTCAGTGCACTTCATTGTAAGGGTTTATCATGCATATCCTTCATGGGTTTTCTTGTGTCTGTCCATGTGTTATGAGCTTGAATGCATACATATTTAAATTATGTGAATCATGGTAAAATACAGCCTCATATCCTTCTATTTAGTGGAGTTGTGATGGGAATCGACGCCGAGCATGTACATTTTATTTTACATTTGTGTCCTTTAGTTTATTTTTATATCCATGGGAAAGTATAAGCGCAATTGTACGGCTTTGTAAGCCAATGCGTCATTCCCTTAGATTGTGTGGGTTTTTGTGCAAATGTGTAGTAGGTCCAGTTAGGGGGCTCCCTCCCCTTCCCCATTAGTCCACCTCATCCATGTGGGGCTGGTCAACTATCCTAGGTGGCCATCTAGAAGGTTTGAATGCTAATTGACCACATGGGAGACAAAGGGGTTAAAATTTCAAAGGTAGGCCACCTACCTTACCTACCTAGTCAAAGGAGTGCTCCATTCATATGTAATTTATTTTTTTTGAGTTTTGACCACATGGGGGATGAAAATGACATATTTCCCACGAAATTATCAGCCCCCCCACCCCTTGCTATTTTCTATATAAACCTATGTATAGTGTCATTAGAGATTAATGAAAAAATTATGTGAAAATTGCTTGAAGCAAGAAGGGTGTGCCCTCTCTCCCTCTCTCCCCCTGGTTTCCTCTCCTCAAAGCCCCAGATCTAGAGTGATTTTATCTTCCTTCATCCCCTCTCAACCTCCGGTGATCGTCGGTGCCGCCGCCGCCGCCGTTCGTGCCGCCTTCGAGCCGCCGTGGAATCATCATCAAGTTTCTGTCCTGCTGGACAGAGGTGTAGTTCGAGAATTCCTGAAGCCAGCCACAAGTTTTGATCGATTTGAAATTTCGAGGGTTGGTTCCTATCTTCTAGACCCTTCTCCACAAAAAAATCCAGGTTCAAAAGCCACCGTTTCATATTTTTACCATTTCGTTCAACCCTCTATCTCAGATCTGTTCTGTCACTATCTACAGTGACAGTAGCCCTGCGTTATCCACCTTCGACCACCCTTTTGATTTATGTTAGACCTCCCAATTTAACTGGGTCTTCTGTCCATCATCTCCTACCACCACCATTTTTCTTAAATTTTTATCATCCTTCTACCTATTTTTAATAATTCATGTTCTACCGGAGCTACAGTACTTTCAGTCAGATCCCAGATCCGACCTTCGTCCAGTAAACAAATCACAGAAAATCATAGGCACATCCAAACATGTCTAATCTAATTTTGTTGTCTTCCCAGCTCCATTTCCCACAACTTCTCTGAAGAACACAACCCCATATTCAGACGTATACCACGCGGTCAAAGGCAATCCATAGTCAAGTTCTCTGTAGGTCTGAGTCTTCAGTTACTGTACAATAGGAGATTGAAAATTCCATAAGTCAAGATCCGAGCAGATCCAAGCCAGATCTTTGGGCCTAGGTTGAAGAGCTTCAAGCTAGCTTTCCAACGGCGCCAGTCTCGTGTCGATCCGACATCGGGGCTGATCGCAGCGCCCATTCTCGCCGGAGCGCGCACCGAAATACAGAACCGGCAGATTTCCGATCGGGTACCGACCGGTGCCGAACGGAGCCGCCGGGCCTCCGGCCGGCGAACCAGCGTGCCGCCATCCCAAGGAGCGACCCTCCGGGCATCCACTATAGCGGTGCCACCGGGTCCTACACGGCCCCTCCGAACAGCACGTGGACCCCACCGTCACGTGTTCGGGTGTTGCCGAATCAACGCAAGAAGCCGCCCGTCAACCCGAATTCGGTCCTCCCGGACCCCAATGTGTAGCCCTTTACCTCCCTGCGTGGAGTGGGCAGGGGCTTGCATTTCTGTAATATTGTGTAATATTGTTCCGGGAGTACGATTTTCGGCCGGGCCCGTCTTCCCCACGCCGAACGCGTGGAGGTATCGTTCTCGCTCCCTACACTCGGCATTTGCTTATTTTCATATATACTTGTTTATGCCGCTGCTAGAGAGCATGCTTTAGGTCCGTTAGCTCGCTATATTATCATTCACCGCTGCTGCGAGAGAGAGCGAGACCGTCCCCGTGACCCGATCCGAGCACGAGAATGCAAATCGACCACCCTAACTCTTGCCGGTTTCTCAACCGTGCACGTCCGACGCTTCCCTCATCAAGGGACGATCGCGAGCTTGTCGTGTCCGTGGTCCCGTCCCGCATCAATTTGGTATCAGAGTGAGTTGAGTCTAGGGTGTCAAAAAAAAGAGAGTGTCATATACGTCTAGTCATTAGTCATTGTCTAAGTCGTGTTTAGGGTCATCATTGTTTTAAAACAAACAAAAAAAGTGTCTTTTTGCATCGCATCCCTTTACTCGGTATATCAAAAGGTGTTGTCCGAACGTTAGGCTATGCCTATCGGGAAGGCCGCACACTTGCGCGAGTGATCTTCGGATCGCTTATCTCCGCCACGTACCGAGTCTTGGTTGTGTCTAGGTTGTCGTCGAGTCACATTCCAACTTTGCATTACATAGGGTCGTGTCTAGTGTTTTGTCCAAATGGCCTTGCATATCCATTCTTAGGGGACCCAACCCCATCTTGGCCACCATCGCCACATCCCGAGCCTATAGTCCAGATGAAGTGGGCGCAATGTTCCAAGCCATGCTGGGAAAAGTGCAAAGGTTTAGTACAAGCCTAGATCGGTTTAGTACTAGCCTAGATCGGTATATCGGGGTAGATTGGTTGTTCCCGGAACCACCCCAAGGACCCCTTCACCATGAGAAGGACATTCCTTCCTCACCCATGAGAGCTCCAATGTCATCACTCTCTATTTCCGAGCTTGATTCGGAACTATCCCATTTGGAGCCACCAAGGCCCGAGCCACCCGTGTTTCTTACAGGAACACTTTACATAGCCGAGCCACTTTTTAGTTGGCTCAAGGATGGCTTGGTCCCACATCCCTTTCCATCCATGGACCCCATCCTACCTTTAGTGCCGGTCAACTCCTTCCGTACCACATTTCGATCTAGTCACCATGTTGACACGTTGGACGATCTTGTCATGGGATTAGATTCGCAATGGAAGTTGACGCACCTACTGGCCCGAGGCTTTGACCAACCCGCTAGTCTTAGCTTCACCCATCCGGCCTTAGGGTCCATTACCTCCGAGTGCACCATTGGTTGTGTCACCACAGAGGTCCTCTTACTCCTCCCCTTACCGGACGAGCCCGAATTCATACCCTTTTGTCCGAGGGAGGAATCATACTTCTTACCTATGATTCCCGTCCCACCCGTTACAATTCAAGAAGGTGACTACCCACATCTTCAAAACATCTACACATGGGACCGTGACTTGTGGGAACCCATCACAAGGGGTCATACCTTCTTTGACCCTTTTGACCCCTTCACTATTAGGCTTCCCGAGTTACCACCCATTTTCCCCTTCTTCAAGGAAGCCCACTTTTATGCCCCTTCCCCTCAGGATGGTCCATCTACATCAACCAACCCCGACCCACCTACACCCGGCCCTTCTAAATCACCCGAGTCGCCCACATTCAAAAGACCATCCATGCATAGCCACACCCGACGTATAAGTGTTTCCCATGCCATCCATTCCCAGTTGCATAACATGCATGCATGGCACATATTCGGGTGTCCTGGTCCGCCGTCACCCATGTACGGGTCGAACTAACATTAGGTGTGTCTAGGGTCATATATGAGTCGGTGTGTTTTCCTTGTGTGGTTTGTTTTGTGTGGTTTGTTTGCATGGTTTATGTGTATTGCATGGTGAGTCTGCATGTGTCTTGTGCAAGCTCGTTGTCGGTCTCTTATGATTAAGAGGCGAGTGGACTCACTTGATGAGTATTGGGTCGATTCTACATCTATACCCGGATCAGTCACCTATTGGGACTCAGCGGTGATTCCTAGTGAGTCTTCGAGCTGCTTCCTTCCCTTTTGAGAGTACCCCACTCGGAGTGTCCACCTTTAGCCCACAGCAGTTTGTGCATATCGAGTATATATGGAATGAGCAGGTGACGGTCACTTGGAGTGGAGCGTACCCGCGTTACTTGGCACGGTGACGGATCCGCCGGAGTATTCGAGCATCCTTACCCCTACTCGACGGGGTCGAGTTCCTCCCACCCGGGGAGAGTTGATGGGAATCGACGCCGAGCATGTACATTTTATTTTGCATTTGTGTCCTTTAGTTTATTTTTATATCCATGGGAAAGTATAAGCGCAATTGTACGGCTTTGTAAGCCAATGCGTCATTCCCTTGGATTGTGTGGGTTTTTGTGCAAATGTGTAGTAGGTCCAGTTAGGGGGCCCCCTCCCCTTCCCCATTGGTCCACCTCATCCATGTGGGGCTGGTCAACCATCCTAGGTGGCCATCTAGAAGGTTTGAATGCTAATTGACCACATGGGAGACAATGGGGTTAAAATTTCAAAGGTAGGCCACCTACCTTACCTACCTAGTCAAAGGAGTGCTCCATTAATATATAATTTATTTTTTTTGAGTTTTGACCACATGGGGGATGAAAATGACATATTTCCCACGAAATTATCAGCCCCCCCACCCCTTGCTATTTTCTATATAAACCTATGTATAGTGTCATTAGAGATTAATGATATAATTATGTGAAAATTACTTGAAGCAAGAAGGGTGTGCCCTCTCTCCCTCTCTCCCCCTGGTTTCCTCTCCTCAAACCCCCAGATCTAGAGTGATTTTATCTTCCTTCATCCCCTCTCAACCTCCGGTGATCGTCGGTGCCGCCGCCGCCGCCGTGCGTGCCGCCTTCGAGCCGCCGTGGAATCGTCATCAAGTTTCTGTCCTGCTGGACATAGGTTTAGTTCGAGAATTCTTGAAGCCAGCCACGAGTTCTGATCGATTTGAAATTTTGAGGGTTGGTTCCTATCTTCTATCCCCTTCTCCACACAAAAATCCAGGTTCAAAAGCCACCGTTTCATATTTTTACCATTTCGTTCAACCCTCTATCTCAGATCTGTTCTGTCACTATCTACAGTGACAGTAGCCCTGAGTTCTCCACCTTCGACCACCCTTTTGATTTATGTTAGACCTCCCAATTTAACTGGGTGTTCTGTCCATCGTCCCCTACCCCCACAATTTTTATTAAATTTTTATCATCCTTCTACCTATTTTTAATAATTCATGTTCTACCGGAGCTACAGTACTTTCAGTCAGATCCCAGATCCGACCTTCGTCCAGTAAACAAATCACCAAATATTATAGGCACATCTAAACGTGTCCAACCTAATTTTTTTGTCTTCCCAACTCCATTTCCAACAACTTCTATGAAGAACACAACCCCAGATTCAGACGTATACCTCGCGGTCAAAGGCAATCTATTGTCAAGTTCTCTGTAGGTCTGAGTCTTCAGTTACTGTACAACAGGAGATTGAAAATTCCATAAGTCAAGATCCGAGCAGATCCAGGCCAGATCTTTGGGCCTAGGTTGAAGATCTTCAAGCTAGCTTTCCAACGGGGCCAGTCTCGTGTCGATCCGACATCGGGGCTGATCGCAGCGCCCATTCTCGCCGGAGCGCGCGCCGAAATACAGAACCGGCAGATTTTCGATCGGGTACCGACCGGTGCCGAACGGAGCCGCCGGGCCTCCGGCCGGCGAACCAGCGTGCCGCCATCCCAAGGAGCGACCCTCCGGGCATCCACCACTACAGCGGTGCCACCGGGTCCCACACGGCCCCTCCGGACAGCACGTGGACCCCACCGTCACGTGTTCGGGTGTTGCCGAATCAACGCAAGAAGCCGCCCGTCAACCCGAATTCGGTCCTCCCGGACCCCATTGTGTAGCCCTTTACCTCCCTGCGTGGAGTGGGCAGCGGCTTGCATTTCTGTAATATTATGTAATATTGTTCCGGGAGTACGATTTTCGGCCGGTCCCGTCTTCCCCACGCCGAGCGCGTGGAGGTATCGTTCTCGCTCCCTACACTCGGCATTTGCTTATTTTCATATATACTTATTTATGCCGCTGCTAGAGAGCATGCTTTAGGTCCGTTAGCTCGCTATATTATCATTCACCGCTGCTGCGAGAGAGAGCGAGACCGTCCCCGTGACCCGATCCGGGCACGAGAGTGCAAATCGACCACCCTAGCTCTTGCCGGTTTCTCAACCGTGCACATCCGACGCTTCCCTCATCAAGGGACGATCGCAAGCTTGTCGTGTCCGTGGTCCCGTCCCGCATCAATTTGGTATCAGAGCGAGTTGAGTCTAGGGTGTCAAAAAAAAAGAGTGTCATGTACGTCTAGTCATTAGTCATTGTCTAAGTCGTGTTTAGGGTCATCATTGTTTTAAAACAAACAAAAAAAGTGTCTTTTTGCATCGCATCCCTTTACTCGGTATATCAAAAGGTGTTGTCCGAACGTTAGGCTACACCTATCGGGAAGGCCGCACACTTGCGCGAGTGATCTTCGGATCGCTTATCTCCGCCACGTACCGAGTCTTGGTTGTGTCTAGGTTGTCGTCGACTCACATTCCAACTTTGCATTACTTAGGGTCGTGTCTAGTGTTTTGTCCAAATGGCCTTGCATATCCATTCCTAGGGGACCCAACCCCATCTTGGCCACCATCGCCACATCCCAAGCCTATAGTCCAGATGAAGTGGGCGCAATGTTCCAAGCCATGCTGGGAAAAGTGCAAAGGTTTAGTACAAGCCTAGATCAGTTTAGTACTAGCCTAGATCGGTATATCGGGGTAGATTGGTTGTTCCCGGAACCACCCCAAGGACCCGTTCACCATGAGAAGGACATTCCTTCCTCACCCATGAGAGCTCCAATGTCATCACTCTCTATTTCCGAACTTGATTCGGAACTATCCCATTTGGAGCCACCAAGGCCCGAGCCACCCGTGTTTCTTACGGGAACACTATACATAGCCGAGCCACTTTTTAGTTGGCTCAAGGATGGCTTGGTCCCACATCCCTTTCCATCTATGGACCCCATCCTACCTTTAGTGCCGGTCAACTCCTTCCGTACCACATTTCGATCTAGTCACCATGTTGACACGTTGGACGATCTTGTCATGGGATTAGATTCGCAATGGAAGTTGACGCACCTACTGGCCCGAGGCTTTGACCAACCCGCTAGTCTTAGCTTCACCCATCCGGCCTTAGGGTCCATTACCTCCGAGTGCACCGTGGGTTGTGTCACCACAGAGGTCCTCTTACTCCTCCCCTTACCGGACGAGCCCGAATTCATACCCTTTTGTCCGAGGGAGGAATCATACTTCTTACCTACGATTCCCGTCCCACCCGTTACAATTCAAGAAGGTGACTACCCACATCTTTAAAACATCTACACATGGGACCGTGACTTGTGGGAACCCATCACAAGGGGTCATACCTTCTTTGACCCTTTTGACCCCTTCACTATTAGGCTTCCCGAGTTACCACCCGTATTCCCCTTCTTCAAGGAAGCCCACTTTTATGCCCCTTCCCCTCAGGATGGTCCATCTACATCAACCAACCCCGACCCACCTACACCCGGCCCTTCTAAATCACCCGAGTCGCCCACATTCAAAAGACCATCCATGCATAGCCACACCCGACGTATAAGTGTTTCCCATGCCATCCATTCCCAGTTGCATAACATGCATGCATGGCACATATTCGGGTGTCCTGGTCCGCCGTCACCCATGTACGGGTCGGACTAACATTAGGTGTGTCTAGGGTCATATATGAGTCGGTGTGTTTTCCTTGTGTGGTTTGTTTTGTGTGGTTTGTTTGCATGGTTTATGTGTATTGCATGGTGAGTCTGCATGTGTCTTGTGCAAGCTCGTTGTCGGTCTCTTATGAGTAAGAGGCGAGTGGACTCACTTGATGAGTATTGGGTCGATTCTACATCTATACCCGGATCAGTCACCTATTGGGACTCAGCGGTGATTCCTAGTGAGTCTTCGAGCTGCTTCCTTCCCTTTTGAGAGTACCCCACTCGGAGTGTCCACCTTTAGCCCACAGCAGTTTGTGCATATCGAGTATATATGGAATGAGCAGGTGACGGTCACTTGGAGTGGAGCGTACCCGCGTTACTTGGCACGGTGACGGATCCACCGGAGTATACTAGCATCCTTACCCCTACTCGACGGGGTCGAGTTCCTCCCACCCGGGGAGAGTTGATGGGAATCGACGCCGAGCATGTACATTTTATTTTGCATTTGTGTCCTTTAGTTTATTTTTATATCCATGGGAAAGTATAAGCGCAATTGTACGGCTTTGTAAGCCAATGCGTCATTCCCTTGGATTGTGTGGGTTTTTGTGTAAATATGTAGTAGGTCCAGTTAGGGGGCCCCCTCCCCTTCCCCATTGGTCCACCTCATCCATGTGGGGCTGGTCAACCATCCTAGGTGGCCATCTAGAAGGTTTGAATGCTAATTGACCACATGGGAGACAATGGGGTTAAGATTTCAAAGGTAGGCCACCTACCTTACCTACCTAGTCAAAGGAGTGCTCCATTCATATGTAATTTATTTTTTTTGAGTTTTGACCACATGGGGGATGAAAATGACATATTTCCCACGAAATTATCAGCCCCCCCACCCCTTGCTATTTTCTATATAAACCTATGTATAGTGTCATTAGAGATTAATGAAGAAATTACGTGAAAATTGCTTGAAGCAAGAAGGGTGTGCCCTCTCTCCCTCTCTCCCCCTGGTTTCCTCTCCTCAAACCCCCAGATCTAGAGTGATTTTATCTTCCTTCATCCCCTCTCAACCTCCGGTGATCGTCGGTGCCGCCGCCGCCGCCGTTCGTGCCGCCTTCGAGCCGCCGTGGAATCGTCATCAAGTTTCTGTCCTGCTGGACAGAGGTGTAGTTCTAGAATTCCTGAAGCCAGCCACGAGTTCTGATCGATTTGAAATTTTGAGGGTTGGTTCCTATCTTCCAGCCCCTTCTCCACAAAAAAATCCAGATTCAAAAGCCACCGTTTCATATTTTTACCATTTTGTTCAACCCTCTATCTCAGATCTGTTCTGTCACTATCTACAGTGATAGTAGCCCTGAGTTCTCCACCTTAGACCACCCTTTTAATTTATGTTAGACCTCCCAATTTAACTGGGTGTTCTATCCATCTTCCCCTACCCCCACAATGTTTCTTAAATTTTTATCGTCCTTCTACCTATTTTTAATAATTCATGTTCTATCGGAGCTACAGTACTTTCAGTCAGATCCCAGATCCGACCTTCGTCCAGTAAACAAATCACAGAAAATCATAGGCACATCTAAACATGTCCAAAACAATTTTGTTGTCTTCCCAACTCCATTTCCAACAACTTCTCTGACGAACACAACCCCAGATTCAGACGTATACCTCGCGGTCAAAGGCAATCTATAGTCAAGTTCTCTGCAGGTCTAAGTCTTCGGTTACTGTACAACAGGAGATTGAAAATTCCATAAGTCAAGATCCGAGCAGATCCAGGCCAGATCTTTGGGCCTAGGTTGAAGAGCTTCAAGCTAGCTTTCCAACGGCGCCAGTCTCTTGTCGATCCGACATCGGGGCTGATCGCAGCGCCCATTCTCGCCGGAGCGCGCGCCGAAATACAGAACCGACAGATTTCCGATCGGGTACCGACCGATGCCGAACGGAGCCGCCGGGCCTCCGGCCGGCGAACCAGCGTGCCGCCATCCCAAGGAGCGACCCTCCGGGCATCCACCACTACAGCGGTGCCACCGGGTCCCACACGGCCCCTCCGGACAGCACGTGGACCCCACCGTCACGTGTTCGGGTGTTGCCGAATCAACGCAAGAAGCCGCCCGTCAACCCGAATTCGGTCCTCCCGGACCCCATTGTGTAGCCCTTTACCTCCCTGCGTGGAGTGGGCAGCGGCTTGCATTTCTGTAATATTGTGTAATATTGTTCCGGGAGTACGATTTTCGGTCGGGCCCGTCTTCCCCACGCCGAGCGCGTGGAGGTATCGTTCTCGCTCCCTACACTCGGCATTTGCTTATTTTCATATATACTTATTTATGCCGCTGCTAGAGAGCATGCTTTAGGTCCGTTAGCTCGCTATATTATCATTCACCGCTGCTGTGAGAGAGAGCGAGACCGTCCCCGTGACCCGATCCGGGCACGAGAGTGCAAATCGACCACCCTAGCTCTTGCCGGTTTCTCAACCGTGCACGTCCGACGCTTCCCTTATCAAGGGACGATCGCGAGCTTGTCATGTCCGTGGTCTCGTCCCGCATCAAGTTGATACCTCTCTTGATGTGTGTGTGCTTTAAGCACTTTTGCACTGGGTTTCCAAGGCTCATACTTTGCTAAGGTGTTTTCATCAACTTCGGTTACTTGGTTGCATGATGTTCTTATCTTGCTTAAATGAATAGATTTTCATGTTGCTCATACGATCTTGATTCATGATGATGGAAATCTTGATATAAGGCATACTGTTGTTGCATTGGACTGAACTTCATATTTTTGGCTTGAACCTTGATTCATAATGATGGCTGTTTAATCATCTTGATATTTGGCTAAGCATCATTGCTTGGTTGAATGGGTTGAGGGTGCTTCTTTATGCACAGACCTGTCTTTGGTGTTTTTCTAATGTGCACTGACCTTGTTCATAATGCTCCGACCTATTCTTTGGGTCTTTCACAATGTCCACCGACCTTGTGCATATACTTGCATAGACCTTGCGCTATTATGCACAGACCCTGTGCTATGCACAGACTCTAAGCATGTTTGTGCTACATGCACAGATGCACAGACCATGTTCTGTGTTGTTTCTAAATATGCTTAGACCTTGTTAACACATGCACCGACCTTGTCCATGCTCATGCATCCACCTTATCTTGCATATGCTTGGACTTGACTCACTATACGCATGGACTTACCTTTTTAAATGTGGCTTGACATCAAAATACTGCAGGAACATTCAGGTTTTAAATCCAATGGCTTCATGGTAAGATTTTGTCTCTGAATTTGATTTATAGTTGCCATGAATGGGTTTGAAGTATTTTTCATCAATAGGGTTCTCTAGTGCCCTTCAAGAATGTTTTTCATGATAATCTTGTGATAGCATTATTGCTCTTTTAGCTTCCCATGATTCCTCATTGTTCTCTTACCTCATTGGTGCTTAACTGGTTGGTATGAATGAGTTTCATCTGCATCATAATGCATGTCTCTTTGGCCTGATTCTTAGGTGAAGTTTGGGCGGTTTAATGGTGCTTCTTTTGCTATATTTCAAAGAGTAGTGTGTAATTCGAGTTGGTAAACACTCTCATTGATTCTAGTTGGATTGCGTTTTATGACATGCCAATACCTTGTTTCTATGAATGGTAATTTGCTCTCAATGTTTGGATGAGGATCTTTGGGGTTTCAATTGAGTTTTATTGAGTTTTCAGTTCTGTCAGTAAAATTGTCAACTCTGGGAGTCGACACTTATTTCAGTAGGTTCTGTTGGCCTAGAGAGATGGCAGACAAGAAGGGGAGTTGAATTGTCCCATTGCCGAGATGGCAGATTTTAACAACTTTCTCAACAGATGTAGAATTAACAACGTTGATTAACAAACACTTCAAGTGAGATTAAGACGTTCTCTCAAACTTCCTGATCTCACACGGATATTTAGTGCAACTAATCAAGGAAATTACGCTCAACGCGGATAACGGAGGTAGTAGTGTGTGACAATGTAGTGAGTTAAAAACCTATATAATGTACCTACGAAGGGAGATAGAAGAAATGACAATCACACAGGCACTCCCACAATACACAGGGATTTTAAGGTGGTTCGGGACCACGATGGGCTCCCTACGTCCACCCCTCACCCAATCGGGTGAGGCTTCACTCCATACTACGAAACTTAGCAACACGGGGATGAACCCCAACCACACACGCTGCTTGAGCAGCAATATCCACACGGGGACAAGCCCCAAAACGTTGTCACCGCAGCACACACACACACAACGTCGGGGTACACGCCCCGGACACAAATCCCACACAGAGACGCAGCTCCGTAAACCACACACATAGATAATATTCTGAGTTTGACAAAGTAGAAGGATATACAGAACATGCTCACTGTAAAATATATATCAAGAAAAGCATCTCATAGAAATGGGTAAGAGATATAGAGTGTTTTCCCCTTGATTCTCCAATAGTCATGAGAGGATCTTCCTTGAAGCTTAGGTTGGAGAGAGTAGAATTCGCAGGATGTCGGAGCACACGATCTTCCCTCTTGAAGATCTGATGTATGTTCCTTCATATCCCATCTCCAATCATACCTGCACACACAAAGAACGAATGAATCAATATGCTCTAATCTATGCCTTAGTTAAAAGGGACATCACAAATAGATAAATAACCGATTTATAGTACTCCCCTTTCAATGTCCCACAAATCCCTTCAATCAGTAGGTAGGGTGCGCTGGAAGTAAATCCTTGGAGTGGAAGTAGCCGGAGTTGATGTTTCGAGCGCCCAAAACCCCGGACGGTGGAGAGCAGTAGCTGCCACTCCCAGAAAGAGGCTCAGGCTGGTGGACGGCGACTTCTGCGGCTTCTTCTTCCTCCTCCTTGATGATGCAACGCCCTCCTTCACGTACTTCTTCTCCTTCCCTTCTTCACCTGTAGCAGATAGGAATTATTAATGCAAGGGGGTTTTTTCATCGTATGAAAATCGCAGCATACATATAGGGCATCGAATGGGTGAACAAAAGACCACAAAGCCCATGTTTAAAACCCTTCTAAACCACTCCCAACCAAGGGTAGAAACCCTAGGTGTAATAGGGTAAAAGGGCAAGCCAATCAGACCTAAGAAATCAGAGTTCGAAATCAATCCGGCAAACCCGATCTGGACGAACCAGATAAAGTGTCGACTCATGGAGTCGACACTTTACTCCTCACATTCTATCCCGTTATATAAAAATAGGACCCGGGTGAAAGTGTCGACTCATTGGGTCGATACTTTTCACTAGAGGTTCTATTTTCTTTGAAAACAGACCCCCGGCCTGTAAGTGTCAACTCTAGGAGTCGACACTTGCAGCCAGAAGTGTCCAGCCATCAGACTGGCCAGAAAGTGTCAACTCCTAGAGTCGACACTTTCTGTCTGGACAAGTGAAACCATGTATCAGACAGAACATCCTGAAAGAAGTGTCGACTCAGTGAGTCGACACTTTTTCTGACAGAACAGAAAACTCAATTAAATCAAAATGAAAGGCCTAAAGCCTTCAACCAAGATCAAACCCCTATGTATAAGAACATGATATGCCAATAGAATGACATGCAATTAGGGGTCTTAAAAACATCAAGACAAATCAGATCTTGCAAGAAAGAATGGGAATCACAATGAGCATGATGTATCATGAAGCTCAATAAACAACGGACCAATAAGTAACCAAATAGACCCAAGTCCAAGATACATGAAACAACGCAAAAACCATATCAATGCATTAAGACCAAGATAACCATAGGAATGCAAATGGAAGCTTACCATGGGAGTTAACAGTTTGTGAGCATGTTAAATCCTACACTTTGAACCAAGACCAATTCATGTCAATCTTTTGTTAGGCCAAACAAAATATTCAATGTCATTCAAGATTCCTTCAACCTGCTATGAGAAACAAGTGATGTATTCACTTGTGAGGTTAAACTAAATTGATTCAACTCATCCACTACACATAATCTCATATGAAAAATTAACTCATGCATGTAGGCTTTTACAAAACCAGTTCAATCACGCGTAAATGAAATGGGTTCCATTTCTTAAAACATGAAGCGCATTCAGGTTTAGCTCTATATTCTTAGGCATATAATCCATTCAATCAACAAGGTCTGTGCAAGACGGACAAGGTCCGTGCAATGCAGAATTAAACCCAATGAACTTTAAGCATGTTTTAGTTCAGTTAAACCATATTCCAATCCATTCAACCATCAATTTCCATGGAACCAAAAGTAATGTGGGAAATTTATTCCTGCACTTTCCAGAAGTATAAATCCATGAGAATCTTAAGAAGATGCAAAGACATCAAGGATATATACATGAGGCTCAAATAGCCAGGGGTCGACCAATGGGGTTGACCCATCCCAAGAGGAATGAAGAACTGCTTTAGATAGTCCAATGCATATTGAAATCACATCAAGGGCATTCTAAAGCAACTCAATCGAACATTCATGTAAGCCAAGATCAATTCATAAACATGAATTATAAATGTAGTTCAGAGCAAGTAGAACCATCATGGACAGCAAGATATCAAGCATTTGTCAGTACATTAAAAACACCACCATAGAGTATGCATGAAAGCACCAATGCAATCGTCAACATCAAGGATGATGTATACATGAAGGACCATTGTATTTGAACCACCTGCAAAACAAGATATCATGATGTTAGCCTTTTTATCAGTGAGACGCCTTTAAACATGAACACACAAGATTTTCACTTTAGAGAAAACATAAAACACATAATATATTAGAATCATCAAAACCATTGTCAAAGATGATGAGGGGACGCACAGAACCCAACAGGTTCTGCCTGCGTTGGTTTATAAGACCAGACAGAAAGTGTCGACTCTAGGAGTCGACACTTTTGTGTCTGTGTTATTTTTCGTGGGAAGACAGAACCCCTAACAAAATGTGTCGACTCTAAGAGTCGACACTTTTTGTCTTGGGTGTTGTTTTGTGTTCGGGACAGAACACCTAGATAGAAGTGTCGACTCTAAGAGTCGACACTTTGTCTGGTTCATCCGGATCGTGTTTTCTGGATTAAATGTGAATTACCCATTTCTTGATCCGATTGTCTTTGCTTTTTACCACATTGCCCTTAGGGTTTCACCCACCTATTGGGTGTGTTTTTGAAGGGTTTTCCCTTGGGCTTTAATGTCCTTATGCATCGTTTCTCCCTTAGGTATTTGTATCCTACGATCTCCATCGTAGGAGATATCCTTGCGCTAATATTGTTCCATCTCTTGCAGGGAGAGGAGCTGAGGGCGTCGCCACCAGCTGGAGGAGGAAGAGAAAGAAGAGGAGACCGCCTACAACAAGCCTCATCTGCCCATCTGATCCAACTTTGAGCACAGCTGCTGAAGATACTTTCACCTTGGGCGTCTCCTTCGATCGTAGCAAGCTTCCACTCCGCAGATAGATCTTTCAGTGCACCTCACTACTCCTTTGAGAGGGTTTCACTACAGATTTGAGGGGGATTTCTTCTTCACTCATTCCTATTCTCCTATTTGAGCGTAGATTAAGATTTGGGTGTTCATTGTATATCCTCTTATTTCGTCAAACTGAAAATACATTGTGTGTGGGCGGAGTTGTATCTCCGCGTGTGTGGTTTTATTGTGGGGAAAGTTTCCCCATTGTTGGTTGTGTGTAGACAGAGCTGCGACTCCGTGTGGTTGTCAAGTCCACGGCATGTTCCCCGACATTGTGTGTGCGTGTGCTGCAGTGGTAGCGTGTTGAGGCAAGGCCTCGTGCTATCATGCGTGTATTACTGCGGAAGCAGTGTGTGTGTGGTTGGGGTTCATCCCCGTGTTGCTACGAACGTAGCGTGTAGTGAAGCCTAACCAGGTTCGGTGAGGGGTGGACGTAGGGAGCCCGTCGTGGTCCTGAACCACCTAAAAATCTTGTGTTCCATGTGAATGCCTGTGGGATTGACCATTTCTTCTTTCTCCCTTGGCAGGTCTGTTAAATAGATTTTTAATTCATTGCATCATCACACACTGCTACCTCCGTCATCTGTGTTAAGCGTGATTTCATTATCTAGTTGCATTGGTAATTCGAGTGAGATCGAAAAGCTTGAGAGAAAATCTTAATCTCACGATTGTTTAGGCCAATTAACGTTAGTTATTTCAATTCCATTGTGATTAGCTTAGAAAGATTTTCAAAATCCACCATCTCGACAAGGGGACAAATCAACCCCCCTTCTTGTCCGGCATCTCACTGGACCAACACGGGACCTTACAGCAGAGGTATTTAGAGCAGAGAGATATACCCAACCATTTTACATTAGCATTAGAAGGGAGGCAGTTGTTTGCAATTTTCCACATATGCATAGAAACTTTAGTTGGCAACCAATTCGACCAAAGATTAACCCAGGGGATAGCATTCGGATAATGAGAAGAAGAACATGAAACTCTGTAAATAGAAGAAACTAAACAGTCTCCAGAAGAAGAAAGGCTCCAGATTTTCTTATCAGGAATAGAAGACATGGTGATATGCTGCAAGACATTGAATATATCAGTAGGAAAAAACCTTAGAATAAGAGATTTTTCTTCATCAGAGGGCTGTAAGAGATAATCCCTAACGGTCACCTTATTGTTGGGGATGAGATCAGCAAGGACATAAGAAGCTAAAGACTGATTTCCCAACCAGATATCATACCAAAAGTTAGTGGAATTTCCATCTCCAACAATAACTCTTTTATGTTGCAGAATAAGTTTTTGAGCAGTGACCCAAGAACGTTTAGCATGACCCTTCATGTTTTTGAATTGAACATCAGCCAAATGATATCCTTTAATGTATTTTGCCCTGAAGTACTCAGCCCAGAGAGTATCAGAATGTAATGCTTTCCAGAGCATTGATAACGTGAAAGTTCATCGTTTAAATCATGCGTATCAATCTTAAAATTTTCAACTCGCACTAGATGAAAGCAAGACGTAATAGGGTGGCGAGAAGGGTCGAATCCACAGAGAAGAAGAGATTTTTAAACTTAACAACTTTGGAGTCCTTTAGAAAACACTTATGATTTTGCTTTGCTTAAAGAAAATAGTGAAATGAAGAATAAACCAAACACTTAATTAAAAACACCTATGATTATGCGCCTATGCTATTGAAATTAATTGCATGAAGTGAAAAGAAGATATAGAAGAAGGGGGAAGAGAGGGAAGAAGATCAAGAACTAGATCAAAAGAACAACACTCTTCATTAACTTAAAAGAAAGAGTACATGAAGTGCAAGATAAGCTTACAACAAAGATGTGAGGAGATTATAATGAAGTAAAATGAAACTAAAGCAATAACAAAAAGAGGAGCCTGAGGTGTGAAGATGGAGTAGAAATGGTGATGACGCCGTCATCTCCTCCTCGCCGAGGCTTGGAGAGGATCGCTCCGCCTTGAAAGAGATAGCCATGGAAAGAGGTTGATGAAGAAGCCGTCGTCGTCCACGTCACGAGCCTTAGAACATCGCCCGTCTTGATGTGCACGCCGCCATGAAAGGAGAGTTATGGAGGACAAACTTTGGTGAGAAATATAGAGAGGAATGTGGAAGGGTTTGTGTGGAGATGAAGAAGGAAGAAGATGAGAGAGTAAAACAGTGACAAAATAAATATAACTCATAAACAAAGAAGAATTGGAGGAAGTGATAGAAGAAGAAAATCTACATCCACATAAGAGGAAGAACTGTGATGAAGAACTCAGAGATAAAAGAAGAGTGGAAGAGCTTCAAAACGGAGGAAGAACAGAGTGTAATGTCTCGAATGAACAGTAAAATCACAGGACAACAAGTTGAAAAACGGGAAATAACTTCCAAACCAGTACGAATTAGAGGATGATGTAGAAGAAGAAGTTGTAGCACACTTAAATATAAAGAACTTGCATGAAGACAGTAAGAGAATAAAATGACTAGAAGGGGTGGAAATAAGAGGAAGAACAGAGAGAAATACTGGTTCACAGATGAATAGAATAGCACAGTGAAAAACATGAAATACCTTGAAAACCAGAAGGAATTAGAAGATGAGGCAGAATAAGAAGTTGTAGAGGACTTAAAAATAAAAAACTTTCATGAAGACAGTAAGAGGAGAAGAGGGACGGACGAGGACAAACTCGGCGACCTAAGATATGAGAGGGAGATGGTAAAAATTGCCAAAAGAAGAACTCTCATTTCTCCTCCTTGTCATGGGCTATTTATAAGGAAAGTTGGGTAGATGGAGGGTGGAGATTGTATCAAAAAGAAATGAATGATTGGGATTTGTGTAGAATATGATACATGGGGAAGAGAAAAAGTAGGTGGGCACCCCCTTTCTTGGACTTTGGGCACCCCCTTTTCTAAGGCTCATCATATCTCTCCTTTATTTCAAACTTTGAATTCAATTTTTCCTCCAACCAAAATAGGTGTTTCTTTTTCTCAATTTCAAACTTTTGAAATTTCTTTTTCCTCCAACCAAAATATGTGCTTTTGACCTGGTCAAAGTGGTGGTGACAGTTTTGGCCCCGGCTTCTTTTGTAATTACCTTCGGTGTCCTGCATACACATAATTATATTTTAGTCCATAAAAATTACCACAATGTGCACATAACTCTCAAATGCTCATGGTTATGCAATGGAGAATTAATGCTCATGGCCCTCAACTTTAATTTATGATTAAATAATATCACCAAATTAATCAATTTGCGTGAAAGTTCCAATTTAAATGCGGAGTTGGGGTTGGGGTTAACTATGAAATATGCATAATTGCATAATTATATGCATATAAAATGGTGTACATGCGATGAATTATCATAAGAAATGGATACTTATCACACCCCCCAACTTATTCATTGCTAGTCCCTTAGCAATGCCAATAAATTGAAATTTCGGACTAGCAAGAGTTTGTAAAATTCATGCTATCATATCCAGTTCTCCCTTCATAAAATCAACCAAAGATTAGGAATCTAGAATCATTAATGCACACTAACCTTATGTAAAAACTTAATAGTACATGATTAAGAATTCAAATCAAAGCTCAATAGCACTTGTGCATGTGTAACTACCAAATCCACAGCTTAGATAATTACATCCCCCATTTGCTATTCCAAGTAAATGCCTTTCAACCCTGCACCTCTTAGATCAGAGCATTAAGTATATTAGCTTTTTATCTGCCTTATTACTTTGTCCCTTTGGGATCTTTTATACCACACATGATGTTGCACTACCCTTCACTACTCAACGTGAATCTCGACTCTTACCTTAGGAGAAGCAGGCCTAGTTTCACAAATCCAGGTTCCCTTTTCTGTTTTATGCGAACCTCAAAACGTCTTAGGTGAAGTAGGCCCGGTTCTTAAGACTAGGGGCATTTTTCATGGTGTGTTTTTTTTCTTTTTCTTTTTCTTTTCTCTTTTTTTGTGCCATTACGCTTATTTGATAGATAATTTGGCAGAAAACTTTGTAAAAAGATCTCGTTTCTTAAGAAGTGCAGAATATCAAACAGCATACCAAAAATAACAGAGGGATTGTCTTGCTTGCATGTTTCATTGGTGTGCAACATGAATTTATTTTTTCTAAAGTGCACATGAACTTTAAAGGGATTCTTATATCAATTTTTCATGGCTAGATTGACTAAATTTCCCATCATCCTTCTCCCTAGTTATTTCTATTCAAGAATTACTTTTAATTTAAGCATGAATCATGAAACTAAAAATGGGGTTTACGTCTTTCTACGATGACATGCAAGACAGAACTCTTATCAGGTTGTACTATATGCATCATGAAAATTTTTCTCTCCCCCCCAACTTGAATGGCATTGTCCCCAATGGCATATAGAATTGAAAGCTATAGAACAATGTATCAATGAATACTTTTGAGTAGGAAAGAGACAACCGGATATGTGGGACGAAACCCCCACCAATGTCATGGACGGCGACGACTTCATCTCCTTGGCTTTGATCGGACTACTAAAACACACTCAAAAAAAAATGTCAAACAACAAAAACCTTGGGTTACCTCCTAGAAGCGCTAAGTTTTTCATCTTCAGCCAGACGCATGAGAGCTCACGAAGATCTTATTCTAGACCACTTAGGACAATGGATTCTTTTTGCAACTGATTTTTTTCCAAATAAGGTTTCAATCTTTGACCATTGACAGTGAAAATGAGACCATTTTTAGGATTCAAAATTTTTATGACACCGTGGTCAAAAGTCTTAACGACTACAAATGGTCCGTCCCCTCTGGATTTCAACTTGCCAGGGAACAAGCGCAGCCTCGAATTGAAAAGCCAAACCTTTTGATTAACATGAAAAGTTTTCATATGAATATGTTTATCATGGAAAGCTTTAGTTTTTGCTTTGTAAATCATAGAATTTTGTAGGCCTCGTTACGTAGTTCCTCCAATTCATTGAGTTGTAGGGCTCTTTGGGCTCCAGCTTGAGTTAATTCGAAGTTGACTTGCTTAATGACCCAATAGGCTCTATGTTCAAGCTCTACGGGCAAGTGGCAGGTTTTTCCAAAAATGAGACGATATAGAGACATGCCAATGTGAGTCTTAAAGGCAGTTCTATAGGCCCAGAGTGCATCATCTAGTCGCTCAGACCAGTCTTTCCTATCAGGCCGAACTGTCTTATGCAAGATGTTCTTTATCTCCCTATTGGAAACCTCCACCTGACCGCTGGTTTGGGGATGATAGGGGGTAGCAAGCTTATGAGTGATGCCATATTTGTGAAGCAAAGCTCGGAATTAGAAGTTTATGAAATGAGATCCTCCATCACTAATCATAGCTCTAGGACACCCAAATCTAGAAAAGATATTCTTCTTGACAAAGTTTATTACCACCTTATGATCATTGGTCCTTGTGGCTATAGCTTCAATCCATTTTGAAACATAATCGACCACCACCAAGATGTATTCATTCCCAAAAGACGGTGGAAATGGTCCCATCAAGTCTATACCCCAAACATCAAAGATTTCGACAACCAAAATGAGATTAAGCGGCATCATATCTCTCTTCGAATTATTGCCCACAGCTTGACACCTCAAACATATTTTTGAAAATTCATAAGCATCCTTAATAAAGTGGGCCAATAAAATCCACTTTGTAACACCTTAGCCGCAGTTTTCTTTTCAGAGAAGTGTCCCCCACAAGTTAGATTATGACAAAAATTTAATACAGACTGTTGCTCCTCCTCGGGGACATATCTTATTATGATCTGATCAGGACCCATATGAAACAATTCCGGGTCATCCCAAAAATAGTGCTTGGCTTTAGAAAAGAACTGATCCTTTTCCTGCTTACTCGACCCTCTCGGAGTCTGTCCTACTGCCAAGTAGTTAACAATGTGTGCATACCAGGGGGTTGAGGTGTGAGAGATGGATAACAATTGTTCATCTGGAAAAGAATCAGACATAGGAGCACTCTCGGGTATCACTATTCGTGACAAATGATCAGCCACAACATTCTCTAACCCCTTCTTGTCTTTGATTTCCAGATCAAATTCTTGAAGTAATAGAATCCATCGAATCAAACAGGGTTTAGCATCTTTCTTGGTGAGCAAGTATTTCAAAGCAGTGTGATCAGAATAGGCAATGACTTTGGCCCCCAAAATATATGAGCGAAATTTCTCTAGGACAAAAATAACGGCCAGAAGTTCTTTCTCTATGGTGATATAATTCAATTGAGCATCGGCGAGAGTGCGACTCGCATAATAGATCACCACAGGTTTCTGTAGATATATTTTCTCCTCCCGTCCGTTCCTTCCAATGTCTTCCCGATGTCTATGCTACCATGTCCGACGTGGGAAACGAATGAAGACAGAAGGAAAGGGAGGAAGTAAAAACCTGTGATCGCCACCAAAGTGCCGAATGTGATGAACACGCCGTGCCTTGGAAAGAGGGAGAGACGACCGCCTGACCTGCAGCGTTAGGAAGATGAACGGTTCAGGGAGAACGGCCTAAAGCATGCACGGTCTCACGATAGGCCGTTTAAGGACGCTGCAGAAGATGCGGGATGAAGCGCTCCTGGAAGTTGAACGGCTCCGGCACGACCGTAGGAAGAAGAAGGACGGTCCACGAAGCACCGCACGTCTCCTTGAACAGCTAGTAGAGAACCGTGCACGACCATCAAGCCAGAAGTCACAAAGGGGTCCAACCTCCACCCTCTCTAGCCGGCCAGAGATGATGGGCCTCGTGCTAGGGATTGCTGACCTGCAAAACGACGCAAAAACACAAAGAGAAAACCTAGATTAGAACTGAACGGTGTAGTAAATGCCAAAATAATGTGAAATTGACATGAATAAGTGGAAAGGGGAATACCTGGAAGATTTTAAACCCCTAGGGTGTCAAAAAAAATGTAGGTGGGTGTGTGCATGGCAATGAAGATGAAGAGAAATATGGGGAGAAAGTAATGAAAGTAATGCATGCAATCGAAAAGTGGACAAAACTATCAAACACAAAAGACTCAAAAATTGGACTACTCCCTGAACCAGAGGCTTGTATGGACGTGGAAAGCCTCCCTCCTTGGTGCTAGGTCGCTCAAGAATGCGGCAGGGCTTCGCCGTCGACCAAAAATCTCCCCCCTTTCCAACCCGGCCTTTAGGGTCTATTTACAGAGCACCTAAAGTCCTAGCTCGAAATTAGGGTTTCCAGTGGATATTAATCCGAGATATCAAAAGATAAAGTGAAGATAATATCCTCAGCTTTCGTTAGGATCAAATCTCATCCGATTTGGTTGAGAATCCACGGAGAAAATCGAGGACAAAGCTGAGGGGTTTAACCACGGATAAAAGGGATAAAATCTATTGAAATTAAGCAATCAAAGGGATGAACGGTCTTACGATAGACCGCTCAACTAGATGTGCGGTCATGTCTTGACCGTCCAACCCTGTCGGTGGAAATTCAAGACAAATATTAAATAATCCAAATTATCCATCGAATTGACTGAAACCTTCGCCACTGGACTCTCAGAGATGAACGGCTCATATGAGACCGTTCAAATGTAAAGCGACCAAAGATAAACCGTTCTAGCCTTATCGGTGGAAAATCAAAATAGATAAGATAATTAGATAATTATCCGAAAGCCAACGACGTTAGGACTCTGGAGAAATAGACGGCTCAGAAGGTACCACACAATAGTCTTATGCGGCTGATTCGAGGCCGTATATAAGCTTGTCGGTGATAATTCAGAAGATCAGCTAAATATCCCATAAATATATGAACGGCCCAATATCAACCGCACAAAACGTTATACGGATGGAGGTTGACCGCACATGTACATGGGTGCTTGAAATTCATAGCAAAGCTCGCTAACCAAAACCAAGGCCTATTAAGTCCTGAAT
The DNA here is from genome assembly GCA_022559845.1 of Amorphophallus konjac. Lineage (NCBI taxonomy): Eukaryota > Viridiplantae > Streptophyta > Magnoliopsida > Alismatales > Araceae > Amorphophallus > Amorphophallus konjac. The sequence goes on from CM040121.1 coordinate 345,672,744, forward strand.
CAACTTGGACCTAACCAAGGAGGGAGGCTACCTATAACATAAGCCCAAAACGTGCCTGAAAACAATCCCAACGAATAATGGACAACTTGAGACATCAACAAATGGGAGTAAGAGGAATGACTCAACTTATTGACAAAAAATGGGTGTCAACAGTTTCTTATCAATTCTCTTGCCTAAGACAGCTCCTATAGCATAATCTGAGGCATCGCACATGATTTCGAATGGCAGCGACCAATCTGGCTACTGCAGGATTGGGGCTTGAGTGAGGGCCCCTTTAAGAGAGTGAAAAGCTTCTAGACAAGATTCATCTAAGTGGAATTGAGTGTCCTTGGCTAGGATCTTAGTGAGCGGACGAGTAATGGTAGAGAAGTTCTGAATGAATCTTCTATAAAAACCCACATGGCCAAGAAAAGAGCGGATTTGCTTGATAGATAAAGGGGGGGGAGATTAGAAATCAGATAAACCTTAGCCTTGCCTACCTTTATTCCCATTTCAGAAATAACATGGCCTAACACAATGCCTTCTCTTACCATGATGTGACTTTTCTCCCAGCTTCACACAAGGTTGGATTCAATGCATCGTGCCAGCACCTTCTGTAAATTCTCCAAACAGCAATCAAATGAGTCACCGAAGACTGAGAAGTCATCCATGAAAATTTCCAAAAATTCTCTCACCATTTCAGAAAAGATCACCATCATACACCGCTGAAAGGTGGCAGGGGCATTACAAAGCCCAAACAGCATTCTTCTAAATGCAAACGTGCCATACGGACACGTGAATGTTGTCTTTTCCTGATCTTCCGGGTAGATAGCAACCTGATTGTACCTGCAGTATCCATCCAAAAAGTAAAAATATTTTTGCCCTGCCAATTTTTCCAAAATCTGATCAACAAACGGGAGAGGGAAACGATCTTTCTTTGTCATTGAGTTCAATTTTCTGTAATCAATACAGACTCTCCACCCTGTTTGTAGTCTCATTGGCACCTCTTCACCCTTCTCATTTTGAATCACAGTCAGCTCGGATTTCTTTGGAACAACTTGTGTAGGGCTGACCCACTTACTATCAGAGATGGGATATATGATCCCAGCATCCAACCACTTCACCACCTCTTGCTTAACCACTTCTTTCATGTTCGAATTTAGCCGACGTTGCATATCTCTGCTCGACTTAGCGTTGTCCTCTAAATAGATATGGTGCATACGAACATCAGGACTGATCCCCTTAAGATCCACCACCGACAAACCTATTGCCCCCCTATACTCTTTAAGAATAGTTAAGAGTTGGGCTTCCTGTGCAGTAGTGAGGTTGGAGGCAATGATGACAGGTAGAGTGTGGTTAGGTCCCAGATATGCATATTTAAGGGAGTTCGGGAGAGGCTTGAGTTCCAGAGAAGAAGGATGTTCCAGAGATGACAAGATTGGTTCATATTGAAGTGTAAGAAGTGATTCTACCCTAGACCAGGGTGCAGAAGATAGGGGAGAATCCTGAAGCATGCTACCCTCTTCTAGGGTGTCCTCAATGTTATCCGGAATCACATCCTCAAATATATCAATGACATTGCATTCCTCTCCTTGATCCGGATATTGAGATGCCTTAAACACATTTAGGGAAACTTTCTCACCTCCAAAAGAAATATCCATCATTCCCGTGGCACAGTTGATGCTGGCCTTAGCAGTTGCTAGGAAACGACGTCCCAAAATAATAAGGCTATGTTTCAATTCTTGAGACGAGGCCATATCCAAAATTAAGAAATCTACGGGAAAATAGCATTCATGCACCTTAACAATGACATCCTCCAACAAACCCCTTGGAGTTTTAACTGACCGATCCGCCAGTTGAAGGATTATTGAAGTGGGTTTTAACTCCCCCAGATCAAATGACTTGTAAATGAAGGTGGGCAAAAGATTCACACTAGCACCTAAGTCTAGCAATGCACGATCAAAAGTGACTCCACCTATATCACATGAGATTAACGGGGCTCCGGGGTCGTTTAATTTTTTTGGTAAATGATTCATCAAAATAGCACTCACATCTTCAGATAGGCGGATCTTTTGAGTTATCGCCTTGGATTCCCTTTTTGGAGTGCACAGCTCTTTCAGAAATTTTGCATATGCCGGCACATACTTGATCACGTCCAAAAGTGGAATATTGATATTCACTTGTTTAAACAATTCCACTAGCTCTTCTTGGTAGACTGGCTTTTTCTTTTGAGCCTTAAATTTTAGAGCATCGGGAAAAGGGATCTTAGGGACATACTCTTGAGGGCTTTCTTCATCAACCTTTGCTTTTCCATTGTCCCGCTTGTTCTCTCCACCCTCTGCCTTTTTCTTTTCTTTACTCTCCCCGTGGGCATCTTGGCCCGAACTACTACCCACATCCTTAGCCTGATAAGGATCATTAAGAATTTTCCCGCTCTTAAGGGTAGAGATGGCTTTGGCATTCTCAAACTGAGGACCTACAGGAGGGGGCGGCTAAGATTGATTGGGCTGATTAGGTTGAGGAAGAATGTGAGCTATTAGAGGGAAGCCTGGAGTTTGTTGATTGCGGGGGTTGGCAATGGGCTGACTTGGTAATTGGCCCATTTCCCTTATCATGGTGGCTTCAGCCAATTGGCCCAATTGGGTTTCCAACTTAGAAATAGTTTGTTGGTGGGCATGGAGGGTCTGTTGGAAAGATTGACTTTGGGCTTGCATGGTTTGTTGGAAGGATTGGTTTTGGGCCAGAATTAGTTGTTGTAATTGATGGAATCTATCATCAGTTTGGGAGTCCTGGTGGTGTTGCGGAGGAGGTTGATAGATTTGTTGGGAATTGGAAGATTGCCCGTAATTGGGCTGAGGAGGTTGGTATGGGGCCTAACCCTGGTTGAATCGGGGAAGTGGTTGTTGGACTTGCGGTCCTCGACCATTAACATTTCCTTGAAATAGTGGTTGAGCTTGGAATTGGTGTTGGATGGGTGGTTTGTGAGTTTGAGATGCGGAGGGGATGGTGGGCTGATTGGGAGCTTGTTGATTTCTCCAATTGAAATTGGGGTGATTCCTCCAGCCTGGATTATAGGTGTTAGAAAATGGGTCATAGTTGGGCTTAAAGAACCCCTAGGCTGCTTGGACTTGCTCATGTATAAAAGGTGGTAAAAGGGCTGCTGTTGGGCAATAAGACACATGATGGTCTGGGCTGGCACATAAAACACACACCTTATGTTGTATTGGGTCCGAGTATGGGTTGGACGTAGGTGAGATGGTGATTTCTTGTTTGTTTTGGGCCAGGAGCTGGTCTAACTTGTGGGCCAGCATATCAACATGGTGTAGCTTTTGGGCCATGATGTCCACCTTGTCTAATTTTTTTATGGATGAAATTCACATCCACACTAGCTTCAGGTTCCACACGATACATCCCGGCCCGTTTAGAGGGCCCAATGGTTCTCTCATATGAGGATAAGGAAGCATGGTTGATTGAATTCTCGCTCAATATTTCAAATAAGGCATAGGCCTCATCCTCACTCTTGCTCATAATGGCCCCACCACATGATGTATCCACAATCTGCCTAACTTGATCATCTATGCCCTCATAGAAAGCTTGCACTATTTACCATTTGGAGAGTCCATGATGTGGGTATTTTTTGAGGAGTTCCTTTAATCTCTCCCATGATTCATGTATTTGTTCATTTGGGAGTTGTGTGAATCCTGTGATTGCACGTCTCATGGTGTTGGTTCTACCGAAGGGGTAAAACTTCTTAAGGAACTCATACTGCATATCTGCCCATGTGCCAATAGGTTTCCTTAAGGTCCCTAGACAGTATTTGGCATTGTCCTTAAGTGAGAAAGAGAATAAGGTCAGGCAGAGAGCATCATCAGTGAAATTTTGAATTTTTACAGTGGAACAAATTTCTAGAAATTCATCTAGATGTTTATAGGGATCTTCATTGGTCTTCCCATAAAAGGATGAGAGCATCTGAATGGTGCTAGATTTGATCTCATAGTGCAAAGCAGGGACATTAGGCAGTTGGATACAAGTGGATGGCTGATAATTCGAAGGAATGAAATATTCCTTCATCTGTTTGGGCACCCCTAATTGGTGTTGTTCAGCCATAGGTTGGGTTTGATTTTGAGCAGGATTAAAAATGAATCGCTCAATCTCACTAATGGGCTCAACTAAGTCACGGTGTTGAGATCTTCTTCCTTGCATAAACCAAGGTTAAAGATGAGAGATGGGAGAATTTTTTTATGATGATTTTTGTTTTGTTTTATTTTTTATTTTTTATTTTTTACTCAAACTAGGATGAAGAGAGAGAAGATGATATTTTTTTATTTTTGTTTTTATTTTTATTTTTTATGCAAACACAAACAAGTTGTCACACAAATTACATAATGCCCTAGATGTGACCTAGACCTACAAATTGGGTTTCACAAAATGGCTAAAGTGTAACTTAAGTTCACCCTCAATATTTCCACCGACCAGGTAAGGGGTGGGGTAGTGGGAGGTTCCCCCTACTTTCGTAGGGACCTAATTATGCCAAACCACTAGCCTGCTTAAGGCGTTTGCCGTCCGACCGTCTTGCCTTGGACACCGGTTTTCATAAGAGGGTAAGCCCAAATAACACAAGAACCACAGTGTAAACCTAGGGCCAATGTCTACTGAATTTTATTTAAGGTCTAGGTGATGTAAAGATGCATGGGAATTGTGGTTTGTGGGCTAAGGAAGGGTGATGAAATCCCCACCTTATCTTGCTTATGGGTGTTACCCTTAGAATATTTTAGAAATGATATGCAACAAACCGAGTTCAAACAAGAGGTTCTATGCAAGCATGAAAATGCATGAGCATGTTTTTGAAAAAAATAGAGTACTCACTTTGTCTCCCGCAATCTTCAATAATGCAATTAACAATAATTAAACGATAAAAATAAATTCTATCCTAAATGATGCATGACCTAAAATATGGAAGTGTGGGTTCTACTCTTGCAATGCAGATTTTTATTGAAGTTCAAGTGATGATTTTTTTTATTTTTTATTTAGTGAACCTATCTAACCATAAGATATGAAATGTAGAGAAATGAAATTAAAATGAAGGAGGAAAAGTTAGGATACTTGCTTGAAAAGTGTTCCCTCATTCTTTTTTTTTTTTGAAATGAATGACTAAATCACAAAGATGAAAGAAAAAAAGGCAAACTTACCTCTGATTTTTTTTTTGAGTTTTCAAGTTACTTTTTCTCCCTTTTTTTTCTGCAAAAAAAAAGAAAAGTGAACTTTATTAGTACACTATAAACAAAAGGAAAACAAAGTTCTTAAGTCAAAAATCATCATTCTTCCCCGGCAACGGCGCCAAAAATTGGTAACGCGAAAGTTCATCGTTTAAAACATGCATATCAATCTTAAAATTTCCAACTCGCACTAGATGAAAGTAAGACGTAATAGGGTGGCGAGAAGGGTCGAATCCACAGAGAAGAAGAGATTTTTAGACTTAACAACTTTAGAGTCCTTTAGAAAACACTTGTGATTTTGCTTTGCTTAAAGAAAATAGTGAAATGAAGAATAAACCAAGCACTTAATTAAAAACACCTATGATTATCGGCCTACGCTATAGAAATTAATTACATGAAGTGAAAAGAAGAGATAGAAGAAGGGGGTAGAGAGGGAAGAAGATCAAGAACTAGATCAAAAGAACAACTCTCATCATTAACTTAAAAGAAAGAGTACATGAAGTGTAAGACATGTTAGGGTGCAATGCCCGGATATAGAGGGGGGTGAATGTATCCTTTTACAATTAATGCCCAAATAAAAACTCAAGTGCTGGACGCAATCTCAGAATAAAACCAAATTCAATTAAACCAATGAGCAAACACAAGAGACGCGCCTATTCAAGCATCTAGCGGAAGCACACTCACAATGCAAACCACTGCTCAAGAGATTTTTAGGTGGTTCGGTCCTCCAGACCTACATCCACCCCACACTCAAACCAAGTGTGGCTAAACTAACAGTTGGGCAACACAGCTTGCCAACAGAAGCTGATACACAGCTTACCTAGGGGAACAAACTCCCCTCTTCCTCCTACCTGGAGGGAACCTCTAGCAGCCCTCGGTCACTAGAAAACCAGAGGCTAGCGTCTCTCTTCCTCTATACCAAGAGGGAACCCTCACTGGTAGTAGCCCCACTACCCGTGAACCAGCCAGTAGCACTCTGCTACCAGCAACCCACCAGAGGCAGAGCCTCTCTTCCTCCAGACCAGGAGGGACCCCTAGACTTGCAACCCACAAGCCCAGAACTGGAGATCAGATCTCCCTTCCTCCAAACCGGAGGGAACACACAAGTGACTTCCAGCCACTTGCAGACTAGAGGTCGATGACCTCTCTTCCTCCAGACCAGGAGGGACCCGACCTCAGTCCAGAGGATCGGAAGTACAGAGCTAACCAAATGAAAAAGGAAAAAATAAGAAAAGAAAAATACACAGCGATCAGAAAGCTGTAAGGAAAGATAACACAGATGTGGCTCACAAGGAGCTGACTGGCCTGGATTTGATCCACGGTCCAGTAGACAGATCTTCAGGTAAGCTTCTCTTCCTCTTCTCTTCTCTCTCACTTTCTTTTTCTCTTAACCCTCACGAGCTCTCTAACTTTCTCTCTTTTTCTTCTCCTCTTCTTCTGCTCTTTTACTCTCTCGATCTCTGCTCCTCTATTCTTTCTGGCTCATGCGCTTGCAATCTGCTCCATCAGCCTTTCTTCTTTTTATAACAGCAGCCAGCAGGATGATAGGGTACAAAGTGCGTGTGCCTCCCACGCTTGATCCAGAACCTTCCTGCCACGTGCCCTTTTCGAATTTGTTCCTCTAGTATTGGATCACGTGCAGCCCAGTTATTGGGGAATATTCTTCCTCGGATCTGCAAGGAGATAAAAACTATTAATACTCAGGGTTCGCTATATATATCTACCTGAAATGAGTTGGTTGACACTCAAGTTGAAACTGCACGAGGTATGTGGGAACGACAAGAGGTGCACTATACTGAGAACGACACGAGATACAGTGGTGACAAAACAAACACTACCAAGAGAACGACACGAAGTCCAAGGGTGACAAAACATATATTACAAAGAGAACGACACGAGGTAGAGAGAGAACAACACGAGATATATAACATTAAAGCTGACACTACAAAGAGAACGACATGAGGTAGAGAGAGAACAACACGATATATACAATAATAAAGCTGACACTACAAAGAGAACGACACGAAGTAGAAAGAGAACATCACGAGGTAAAAAGGAAATAGCACGGAACTAAAAAGGTAGTAAGACACGCGGTCAGAGGAAACCTGGACGAGGATAGAAAGAAACAACACGCAGACATAAACACAAGAATAACACGAAGACATGAATACAAAAGCAACACGACATAACAAACAGCAAAGAGAACGGCACGAGGTGAAATGACACTTTACTAAAAAAGACTTGAATACACACGAAAACAACTCGAGTACTAAGTTGCTCGAACGTACGAACGACTCGAAGACGAGGACGGTACGGGCTGACAACTACTCGAAGACGAAAAATAGAAACTGACACGAAGTGTGGTTTCAAAAAAGTAAGAAAGACACGAGGTCTAGGAAAGGCAACACGAAGACAGAACTAACAAAGAAACGACTCGAAGTAAGGACGACATGGAGACACTTAAAGCTTGAATTTAGAGAAGAATGCACGAAGTAAAAATCAACACGAAGATAGAAGACAGACACGGCTATCACGACACGTGATGAAGCAGTGAAATCAAAGAAAAAGAAAACAGAAACGACTCGAGGAACAAACAGTAAGTGACACGAAAACACAAGAACAAACATAAAGGATGACTCGAGATGAGCAACTAAATACTGAGGAAACGACACGAGGTTCACAGGGAAACGACTCGAAGTTCGTCAGAACAATTAGAGCTGCTTCAGTAAACATCACGAAGACAGAAGGTGAAGCGACTCGAAGTTATAGGAGATCAACACGAAGTATGAAAGAAATAATACGGACACACAAAGTACTACCTCATAGCAGTTTTCCTGTGAACAAACACGAAGCTAGTTTCCAAATGGCACGCAGACAACCTCTGAAAATAACTGAATTGGCTCGAGGATTTATTTTATCACAGAGAAACACTTTTTGTTCACAAAGGCTCATAGTGTTGTCATCATCAAAATATGTAAAAACTCAATAGTCTCCCCCTTTTTGATGGATGGCAACACTATGAGTCTTGAGTCTTTGCAGGAAAAATTTTCACCCTGTTCAAAGCTAAATAACATAACATCAAACATCATTCTCTATAGCAAGCAAAGACTTAAGTTCTCCCCCTTTGACATCATCAAACAAGAGGAAGCAAAAGGAGAAGACAATGTGGTATAATTAACACGTCCAAGAGTGTGAGAGAGAGAGAGCCTCAAAATGGGCACCAAGATACATATCACTGTCTTTTTAAGGATTAAAAAATCTGGCTTGTCTGCTGGAAGGGCCACGCGGCCTGCCTGGTGGTGGTCTCCCCCTAGGAGCAGTAGAGGTATATTCTTGAGGTGGAGTTCTGCTAGAGGAAGCCTGACCAGGGGCTGAACCCAAGATAGATTGAAATTCCTTCAGGTCATTGGACAATTCAGCTAGCCAATAAACCACAGCGCTTCTGACATTTGCCACTTCAGAAATGATGTCGTCTTGGCGAATATTAACAGTTTCATATCTGTCAGTCAGAATTGTCATTTCTGTTAAGAAAGCGATCAATTTATCATAGATCTTCTGGACATCTGGTCCTAGGGCACTGAATGACCCCTTCAAAACTTCTAAAGATGTCCTGATCTCAAAACAATGATTTATAATGCTGGCAGATGACTTAAAGGAGGAAATTTGAGCATCTTGTAATTCACGATGTGCTGTTGCGATCTTTGAGCATGCCTCCTGCAAGCCTGACATCAAGGACCTGTTGGCATCATCTGAAGCTTTCTTGTTTAACAGAAACCTTTTCCATTCAGTTAGGAGAGAAATTTCAAGCTTCAGTAGCCTGGAATGAACTTGATTGATGTTGAGAGTGACATACTTGAGCAGATCATCCATTTTCTTGTCTTGTCTATGCATTTGCTGAGTCAAATTTATAAGAAGTTCTTCAATATTTGGACCCCTAGCAGATAGAAGTCGAGGTTGACCTAGAGGTGTACCAAAAAATTCACAGCCAGGTGCTGTTCTCTCATCTGTTTCTTCTTGCACTGGCGTTTGGTTGTCTACTGCTGGAGCCTGATCTTCATCTTCAGCTTGGATGTCTTTGTCAGGAACTACATTATCAGGTGCCTCTTCTTCACTAGATGATTCTGTTTCTAGGTCTATGACAGGAACTTTCTCCTGACACTCATCCACTATTTCTTCCATGAGATCATGATCTGCAGGACTTTCAACAGGTGCCTGTTCTAGAATTTCAGATGTAACTACGTTTTCAGCCTCTTCCAAACTTTTCTCCACAGCTTCTCTTAGAATGACATTAACAAAATCAGCAAGTTCTTGATCATTACTTACTTGCTCTTGATCAGGCTGTGCCACGGGCACCCTCACTTCGTCTGATGTCTTCCCAAAAGAATCAAACAGACCATCAATGTTTGTATGTAGATCAGTCTGAATGCTGTTTTCAGACAACCTGACTTCTTCAGATGCAAACTCGACAAGCTTCTGAAAAGAAAAAGATACTTCAGTGGGTGCAGCAGACATAGTTGACTGTGGATGTTCATATGGTGTTTCCTGTAGAGCAACCTCAGAAGCTGATGCTAAAACTGTTTGGGTTGAATCTTGAGGGTGTTCCAGAAGCTCCCCCTGAGCTTGTGATTCCTTAACTTTCTGGGCCTTAACCTGCCCCAAGAGAGAAGAGCCCTCCAACCCCAAAAATACTGAAACAAAATTCATGTTAAAAATGTTTCGAGCCCTAACTTCTGACATGGCCTCTCCATCCAAGGGAATCTTTGAATACTTGAAGATGTCTGTCAAATGGGTGGCGTAGGGCAGATGTCTTTTGGATCCAATACACCCCTTCATGACATTAAAAATAACTTCAGGCAAACAGATCTTTACATTCTGAATCAGATAGAACAATAGGAACCTCTGTGTGTCTGTGATTCTTCCTCTAGCTCTAGTCTGTGGGGTGACTATTGAAGCAATGATGTTCTGAAGAAGCTTGTGAAGAGGGGGAAATGACGAGGTTTGGTAAACTTTCAGCTTCAACTGCCCCTTGTCATGAATGTTACTGGGTTTACCAGTAATGACCGAAAAGGCTTCATGCAGACTATATCTATATCCTTTCTCCACTTCCCCTTTTTCTGGAATACTAAGAGCCTTGTGGAGAGAGTCACATGTTACTGTCATCTCAACCCCTTTAACAGACGAGATCAAAGCAGACTTATCTTGACTCAAAGACAAATTATTGTAAAATTCCATTACCAGGCTAGGGTAATAGACACGGTGGTTTTCTAGGAATTTCCTCAATTCCTGAAACTCAAGAATCTCCAAAAGTTCTGGAAACTTCAAAACCATGGATTCATCACTGAAATCTACTATCCTCGGAGGAATGATTTTCCCACTCTCTAAAAACACGGAAGACTGAGAGGGCCTAGTACCTTGTGCTGAAGACATTTCCGCAGCTGTTCCTGGTTCAAGACATCTTTACTACTTGGACGAAGGCTCCTCATCTATTTCTTTTCCCTTCCTCTTCCTTTCCACAGGAGCGACGGATTCTAGCTGATCCATTTGCCGTAACTCTCAGAGTGTCAACTCTTTCTTGCTGTTTGCTGCTGGAAATGAAGCTAGACCTAAGAACGGAGGAGAGAAGACTGTGGTGGAGATGAGCGGGAGAGAAGGGTTTGAAGGAGCACACGAGACGAAGCGGAACGAGGAGGAACACGAAGCGGCAAGGGCACACGAGGGTTTTTAGATGAAACCTGAGGGACAAGAAGGGTTTTGGGTGAGTCACTTTATACACTTATCGAACTTTTTTAGGAAATACCCAAACTGCCCTTATTCAATATGTAACACAGCCATTGTCCATTAAAGTACGCTCTTTAATGTATGAATATATTATATTCTTCCGAATACCTTGGTCAGTTACCTCAAGACGTTAGATCAACATCATCACAAAACTAGCTGTTAAAGGTACTTAGCCTAGGGAAGGTTACGATTAAAATACTCCTTATGTTTGTCAGGCAAAGAAATACCAAATAGATAGTTAAGCACGGTTCATTACTTCATTTAAGGTACGAGAGAGGGCACACAGAATCAACCAATTTGTTGAGCACTCAGGTAGAACTGTCCCTTTTTACACAAGGAGACATGTTTATCAGACACCAGACTCCCTGGTTACTCAGGACAGGCTACCTCAATGCCAATGAAAACCAATGAATATTTTTTTTTTGATTTTTCTTTCCCCTTCTTTTTTTTCTTCTATAATATACAGAGATAGCTAACAGTATCATGACAGAAACTCTAGACTTCTTTGATCTAGAATATCTGTTTCTCCACCATTGCCATTGCTCTGCCACAAAGTATGGCGTATTTCCTGGTAACACCTCTCAAGATCTTAGACACAAGACAGAACCCTTACTTAACACAATTTTTATCTCACAGCCCTCTTCACATAAGTTTCAGTTAAAACGAAATCCTTAGCAAGGTTTTTCCATTTAACAGAAATTTTTACAAAGTGTTGACCAACAATTGAGGAATACCTTGGAAGGATTAAAGGACAAAATATAACCCCCATACATTCAAGTTCTTTATTAACAGGTATAACTTGTTACAATAGATTTTGGGTGGTTTTAGGTATTCTGATCAAATCTGATAAGAGAGACAAAGCTATAAGAGGAATTTTCCTTCAAGAGAATTCCTGAACTAAAGGAGATAAGACAAGGATAAGAAGGTGACAAACAAAATGGAGAGAGATGAGATGAGATGAGAAGCACTCCATACAGGAAAGCAGCAGGTGAGAGATAACTCTAGAGAGTAAAGACCAAGGAGCACACATATAAAATCTTCCTAAGAAGATTCAATCTAGAAACCAGAGAGTGCTCTTGAGCAATAAGCTGCAACCTCATGAGATGACTAAACTCAGCACCAATTAACCACATTGGCAGACAAAGGTTCTTCTGATACCAGATGACCTGACAAGCTCCTTTTTCAGTCTATGCAAGGGCATCTCACACACAACTCTTGGAAATATTAATTAATTATTTATTTTTTTCAAATAAGTGGAATGTAATGCAATGAGCACGAGTCAGTAAATTGACACAAAAATAGCATGCCTCCCCCTGACTATGAGCATGAAGCTTTCTAAACAAATGAATTTGTGATTCATGCACATTCAGGCTGCCCTGTTCAGTAGAATGACCTATGGTACTAGGCGGAGCACTTGGTATGAAGGACCACCTCACACATAGTAAGCACCTCCAGACAGATTTTCCCTGCCCTTATGATAGCTTACTATTCGATATACCATAATGGTCAAACATGATGATCAAAGGGCATGCCAGACAAGTAAGATTGTTCTAATCATGATAATCATGTCTAGTCTAAAATAGGCAGTTTATATGTTCAACAACAATCATCAGTCTGATGGATTAAGAATTGAATTCAGATTAGGAAGGCAGCAGTAGATTTACCTGAAGCGTTCAGGCATGGGGTCGTTTTATGTGCCCTGGTTTATTACCCCTTTATTCCATCCAAGGCACACCTGCCAGGCACCTTCCTATTTTCCACTAGCAGGTACCCAAGTGGTCTTGGGTCTTGCATAGTAATTGGCCCCTTTTGGGACTGCCTGCAGCCTTTTCTATGCCAAATAGTCATCAGAGTTCATGACAAAACAGTTATGCATTGAATGCCCAGACAGCCCACAATAGTGGCATGAACTAGCAGGTTTCATGTTCCTCTTATGTACACTAGCACGAACTTGAGCATTACAAGAGTGAGCATGAGGGTTTTTGTTATAATTATGAAATTTTTTCTTTTCATGACCAGCCACCCAGCACGCAGCAACGTGGTGGCCTAGTTTTCTGTAATTTGAGCAAACAGGAATTCTTTTAGGAACATGTTTGTTGCTACCAAATTCTTTGAAATTTCTATTCCTACCCTGGACATGCCAGCAATCCTTGACTGCATGGCCATGCTTCCCACAATGGGAGCAGAACGAAGACTCTCTTCTAAAAGAGCTTGCCCAACATTCAGTGGCCTTGTGCCCAAGCTTGTTACAATTAAAACATTTGACATGCTAGTTCAGAGAAGCAATTTTGTTGATATTAAGAGCATGTTGGTTGGCATAAGATTTAGCATGATGTGAGAGTGGTTTTTTCTTTCCATTAGCAAACCAACCTTGAACAAAGGTGTGGCCTAATCTACCACAATGCGAGTATTCACTTTTCTTTGAATGAGCAGCAGGATTTCTATCATGATATTTCCCAGCATTCATCATTTCTGCATTTAAATCATCCAGTTCTTTTAATTCACACTCATGCATCAAATGGCCTATCTTGTGACAGTAATGACATTTCATGATTTCCCTCTTATGTGCATGTCTCGGTATATCAGTGTGTTTTACAGCATGCACATTTTCAGTGTGATCCAATCCTTTCTTCACATGACAGACCTTATCAATAACTTTTGTTTGTTTCTGATTCTTCTGAACATTTGGTTGTTCATTTTCTGAGGTGGTGGCTACATCTGATGCTTTGATAAAAGATGTCATTAGCTTATTTTTGAAAGCCTTTTTATTTATATCGTTGTAGCCTAACCCTTCCTTTTGAGTATTGACCTTAACACCTAACAACCTGTCCAGATTTTCTTATCCTTTCACAAATTTTGACAGGGATTTATTCAAATCGTCAATTTCATTTTGCAGAGAAACGATGTGTATTTCATAACTGGCAATTTCTTGTTCATTGCAATTTACACATTCGCTTAGCACTTTGTTTGCAATTTTGCAATCCTCAACTTCTTGTTCCAGATTTTTCATTTTTTCAGATTCTTCAAAGTAAACAGATTTTCCTTTTTCTAAAGCTAGAAGCCTCTCAGACATAGTGGAGTTCAGCACTTTTAACTTCTCATTTTCTTCCTTAAGCTTGTCATTCTGAATTATCTCATTTATTAAGATCTGATCTTCTGAGTTAGTTTCAAGTTTTCTTCCAGCCATAAATTTCTTCAAATCTTTTTCCTTCTCTTCAATATCTTTCTGTAATTCCACATTCACAAATTTTATGGCTTCAATTTTCTCAATCATCAGAATGTTATCTTTTTTCAGTTTCTCTAAACTTTCTTCATTTTCTTTGGAGAACTTTCTAAGAGAATTATCTTCAGATTTCAGCTTATTTAGATCAGATTTTAGACATTCACATTCCTTCATCAAGCTTTCGTTCTGATTTTTATACCTACGAATATCAGATAGATAGGTATCATGAAGTTGCTTGATATTGGAGCAATTTTCACATGGGGATCTAGACCTTTCTAACCCAGTATTCTTTTTCAACTTTTTATACTGACTTCTTAAGCTCTCATGTGATTCTAGCAATTCAGCATATGCATTTTCCCAATCATCTACAGTATAATTTTCAAAAGGATTTACCTCATCATCTTCATCTTGAATGCTGCCTTGATTATTTCTATCAGCCATCATGCAGCTGTCCCTCTTTGCCTTCTGAATTCGCTTCAGCATGTTCCGAATATCTTTAGCAGAACTGCAATCATGAAGACAAGTCCATAAGGCTCTGTCAATAGCTGCTTTCATCAGATTAAAAGCTTTCTGATTCTCTTCATGCAAAGAGGTATGCCTGTCAGTCCATTTGAACTTTTTCTTTGGTAGTTCATGAGGACCGTGTGAAATTACTTTCCACAGGTCTGGATTAATAGATTTAGCATAACTCTTTAGATTAGCAAGCCATGCACTGAAGTGTGTACCACTAAAAATCGATGGATTAGCCATGGGAACAAATAGCAGGTAGATTCGAGGCAACAAGAGTATTGATGCACTAAAACCAGATAAGCATCGAAGAATACAAGATCGGATCTGCAGGTCGCTGGACCTTCTAGGCAGACACCCGCTCTGATACCAATTGTTAGGGTGCAATGCCCGGATACAGAGGGGGGTGAATGTATCCTTTTACAATTAATGCCCAAATAAAAACTCAAGTGCTGGACGCAATCTCAGAATAAAACCAAATTCAATTAAACCAATGAGCAAACACAAGAGACGCGCCTATTCAAGCATCTAGCGGAAGCACACTCACAATGCAAACCACTGCTCAAGAGATTTTTAGGTGGTTCGGTCCTCCAGACCTACATCCACCCCACACTCAAACCAAGTGTGGCTAAACTAACAGCTGGGCAACACAGCTTGCCAACAGAAGCTGATACACAGCTTACCCAGGGGAACAAACTCCCCTCTTCCTCCTACCTGGAGGGAACCTCTAGCAGCCCTCGGTCACTAGAAAACCAGAGACTAGCGTCTCTCTTCCTCTATACCAAGAGGGAACCCTCACTGGTAGCAGCCCCACTACCCGTGAACCAGCCAGTAGCACTCTGCTACCAGCAACCCCCCAGAGGCAGAGCCTCTCTTCCTCCAGACTAGGAGGGACCCCTGGACTTGCAACCCACAAGCCCAGAACTGGAGATCAGATCTCCCTTCCTCCAAACCGGAGGGAACACACAAGTGACTTCCATCCACTTGCAGACTAGAGGTCGAAGACCTCTCTTCCTCCAGACCAGGAGGGACCCGACCTCAGTCCAGAGGATCGGAAGTACAGAGCTAACCAAATGAAAAAGGAAAAAATAAGAAAAGAAAAATACACAGCGATCAGAAAGCTGTAAGGAAAGATAACACAGATGTGGCTCACAAGGAGCTGACTGGCCTGGATTTGATCCACGGTCCAGTAGACAGATCTTCAGGTAAGCTTCTCTTCCTCTTCTCTTCTCTCTCACTTTCTTTTTCTCTTTACCCTCACGAGCTCTCTAACTTTCTCTCTTTTTCTTCTCCTCTTCTTCTGCTCTTTTACTCTCTCGATCTCTACTCCTCTATTCTTTCTGGCTCATGCGCTTGCAATCTGCTCCATCAGCCTTTCTTCTTTTTATAACAGCAGCCAGCAGGATGATAGGGTACAAAGTGCGTGCGCCTCCCACGCTTGATCCAGAACCTTCCTGCCACGTGCCCTTTTCGAATTTGTTCCTCTAGTATTGGATCACGTGCAGCCCAGTTATTGGGGAATATTCTTCCTCGGACCTGCGAGGAGATAAAAACTATTAATACTCAGGGTTCGCTATATATATCTACCTGAAATGAGTTGGTTGACACTCAAGCTGAAACTGCACGAGGTATGTGGGAACGACAAGAGGTGCACTATACTGAGAATGACACGAGATACAGTGGTGACAAAACAAACACTACCAAGAGAACGACACGAAGTCCAAGGGTGACAAAACAGATACTACAAAGAGAACGACACGAGGTAGAGAGAGAACAACACGAGATATACAATAATAAAGCTGACACTACAAAGAGAACGACACGAGGTAGAGAGAGAACAACACGAGATATACAATAATAAAGCTGACACTACAAAGAGAACGACACGAAGTAGAAAGAGAACAGCACGAGGTAAAAAGGAAATAGCACAGAACTAAAAAGGTAGTAAGACACGGGGTCAGAGGAAACCTGGACGAGGATAGAAAGAAACAACACGCAGACATAAACACAAGAATAACATGAAGACATGAATACAAAAGCAACACGACATAGTAAACAGCAAAGAGAACGGCACGAGGTGAAATGACACTTTACTAAAAAAGACTTGAATACACACGAAAACAACTCGAGTACTAAGTTGCTTGAACGTACGAACGACTCGAAGACGAGGACGGCACGGGCTGACAACTACTTGAAGATGAAAAATAGAAACCGACACGAAGTGTGGTTTCAAAAAAGTAAGAAAGACACGAGGTCTAGGAAAGGCAACACGAAGACAGAACTAACAAAGAAACGACTCGAAGTAAGGACGACATGGAGACACTTAAAGCTTGAATTTAGAGAAGAATGCACGAAGTAAAAATCAACACGAAGACAGAAGACAGACACGGCTATCACGACAAGTGATGAAGCAGTGAAATCAGAGAAAAAGAAAACAGAAACGACTCGAGGAACAAAAAGTAAGTGACACGAAAACACAAGAACAAACATAAAGGATGACTCGAGATGAGCAACTAAATACTGAGGAAACGACACGAGGTTCACAGGGAAACGACTCGAAGTTCGTCAGAACAATTAGAGCTGCTTCAGTAAACATCACGAAGACAGAAGGTGAAGCGACTCGAAGTTACAGGAGATCAACATGAAGTATGAAAGAAACAATACGGACACACAAAGTACTACCTCATAGCAGTTTTCCTGTGAACAAACACGAAGCTAGTTTCCAAATGGCACGCAGACAACCTCTGAAAATAACTGATTTGGCTCGAGGATTTATTTTATCACAGAGACACTTTTTGTTCACAAAGGCTCATAGTGTTGTCATCATCAAAATATGTAAAAACTCAACAAGACAAGCTTACAACAAAGATGTGAAGAGATTATAATGAAGTAAAATGAAACTAAAGCAATAACAAAAAGATGAGCTTGAGGTGTGAAGATGGTAGTAGCAATGGTGATGACGCCGTCGTCTCCTCCTCACCGAGCCTTGGAGAGGATCGCTCCGCCTTGAAAGAGATCGACGTGGAAAGAGGTGGATGAAGAAGCCGTCATCGTCCACGTCACGAGCCTTAGAACGTCACCCGTCTTGATGTGCACGCCGCCATGAAAGGAGAGTTATGGAGGAAAAACTATGGAGAGAAATATAGAGAGAAATGTGGAAGGGTTTGTGTGGAGATGAAGAAGGAAGAAGATGAGAGAGTAAAATAGTGAGAAAATAAATATAACTCGTAAACGAAGAAGAATTGGAGGAAGTGATAGAAGAAGAAAATCTAGATCTACATAAGAGGAAGAACATTGATGAAGAACTCAGAGAGAAAAGTGTTGTGCCCCTTGTGCCTTGATGATGTGGTGCAGTTTTGATGATAGCAAACACAATGAGGCATGTTTCATCTTTTAGTATACATAGTCTGTGCATACTTTGTTTACGCATTGAAAGTCGATGCGTGTACAATGCATCTGTCGGGACTATACATCGCTGCATGCTATCAAGTCTGTACAACCCACGTTGCTTCACTCGACTAAGTCAGTGCAAGCACTATTCATCCATTAGCTCAGTTCACAGCTAAGTCTGTACAGCCCATGTTCTTCACGCATAAACATAGTCAGTGCATCAATTTGTCTCACGCATACACATAGTCAGTGCATCGCTTTGCCTCACGCATACACAAATACACATAGTCTGTGCAACTCTTGGTGCTGCAGGGACACTAGTTTGAACATCCTTTGTTGTTACGAGCATTTAAGTTCATGCATCATTTCATAAGTCTGTACAACCTTTGTTGGTACGAGAAGTTAAGTTCGTGCATAGTTTCATTAGGTCTGTGCATTATGCAGTCATGCTTAAACTCTAGGGACAGCAAGTCTGTACATCATCTTGTCGCACGCTCACCAAAAGTCTGTACACAACTCAGTGGTATGTCTGTTCATTCATCTTCATTCTGCATACCTTCCTATATGCATACTGCATTATATCCATCAAGTCTGTACATGCTTAGTTGAAATCTCGAACTAACTCGATGCATCCTTCTCTTTTCCTTCAAATTGATTCAAACTGATAATAAGTCTGACCTGACAAGACTTCTGTTCTAGGAATCTAAGAAGGGCACATAACTCGAGAATGAAAGAAAGTGCCAGGATCGTGACACGTGGAATGCAACAAGGCTATGATGCTGACACGTGACCTAGATATTCGGGCGGGAATCGTGATGACCACACGCCCTATCTGTTCACTGCTCTATAAATAAGAAGCTTCTTCCTGAGGAGTATAGTGATCGAAATTGGGAAGTTACCTGAAAAAGCAGAAGCAGAGAGAGCCTGCACGATCCAAGAGAAAAGAGAAGAGAGAAGAAGAAAAGAGTCAAGAGAGAAGTGTTTGACAGAATACTGAAAGTGTCTGTTCTTCAGTCTCCTGGTTCAGAACCAGAGCTGAATTTGCTCAATCATGAGCTACATTCCCCTTGTGGGTTCGTTTGTTTTCTCGCTTTGTTCTTCCGTTCTGTTTTAGAAACTCGTTTCCAAGCTGTGAGTTAGCAGAGCAAGCTGTGAAGCTCAGTGGTTTATAGAGGTGGATTCCTCTGGTCGGGTAAAGCTGTAAGTCCCCAGCGGTTTGCAGAGGAGGATTCTTCTGGATGGCATAAGCTGTAATGCCCAGTTGTCTGTAGGGTTGTGACCCCAAAGCTGTGGATCAGCGAAGCTGTGTATCAGCAGTGGAAGCAACATTCCGGATTGGAGTGTTGGGTGGACGTAGATCTCGAGTTTGAGATCGAACCACCTTAAAATCCCTTGACCTTTGTGCGATTGCTGTGCAAACTGTGTGCATCCAGTTCATTTCTTTGATCGGTAGTAAATGAATGTGTAGGACCATCTCTATATATATCTGTTGGGTTTGCGTTCTTCCACAGTATTGTTATTCAGTCTGTCGTCTGACAGCAGCTTGATTTAATTCCGCATTCGGTGCTGTTGTTGTTAGTTTTATTGGGTGACTGATCTATTCACTCCCCTCTAGATCGTATATAGCATCCCATCACTTGGTATCAGAGCCTAACTCTTCCGCATGGATCAACGTCCTGAAGAGAAACGACCATGGATGCAAGAGGAATGACAGCTGAAGGACATTCCACCACGAAGCCCCCATACTTTGATGGGACGAACTACGCATACTGGAAGAACCGCATGCAAGTGTTTCTGAGGGTGAAAGACTATGAAATCTGGAAGGTGGTAAGTAAAGGACCATTTGAGCTGCATCCTAATCAGGATATATGGACAAGAGAGAAGATCAGGAAATCTACTCTCAACTGGAGCACCATCAACGCCATACAATGTGCTCTACATCCCATTGAATTTGCAAGAGTCTCTTCGTGTGCCACAGCAAAAGAGATGTGGGATAAGCTGGAGGTCATCTATGAAGAAACCTCTTAGGTGAGGGAGACCAAGGCGAATTTACTGATTTCAGAGTGTGAAGCCTTCAGGATGAAGCCCAGCGAGACCATCACCGAGATGTATGCTCGTCTTACCCTCATAACCAACGGTCTCAGAAATCTGGGGAAAAACTACTCTGACTATGAGATCGTGAGGAAGATACTACGATCCGTGACTCCAATATGGCATACAAAAGTGACAGTTATTGAGGAGTCGAGGGATCTTCCGAACACCAAGGTGGACGAGCTAATAGGCTCATTAATGACCTATGAAATGAATCTGCCAAAGACAGAGGAGCTTGAGAAAAAGAGGCAGCCTATTGCTCTGAAGGTGAGCGCGAGTCGTTCCAGTCGATCCAGCCACAATGGATCGTCTCATGATCAGAGCCTCTCTGGATCAGAAACTGAAGGAGATCAAATAGCGATGCTGACCAGAGAATTCAGAAGATTTCTTAGAAAAGAAGGAAGAAATTTCAGCTGAAGACAATATGGCGGGAGAAGATACAACAGGTACAAATCTAACTCTGCCAAGAAGACAGATACTAATGTCTGTTACCACTGCAGGAAGGCCGGTCACATGAAGGCTGAATGTCCAGAGCTCCAGAAGCCGAAAGAAAAGGCCAAGAAAAGAGCTCCCAAAGGAAAAGCAATGGTGAGCACATGGAGCGACGAGGACGAGGGCAATTTGAGTAGTACATCAGAAAGTGAAGATGAAGAAAAGCCCATCTGCCTGATGGCCAGGAATGATGAAAAGGAAGTGGAAGAATCGGACGAGGTATCATCTCCTTTTGAGCATTATACTATTTCAGATTGGGAAGATGCTTATGAAGAATTGCTAGATAAGGTAGACGATATCAGAAAAGAGAACAGACAATTGAAGAAGAAAGTAAACTCTCTCATGAATGACAAAACCATGTCTGATAAACTTGCCTGCTTGCAATCTGAAAATGACATGTTGAAAATTTCATGTGCTGGAGTTGATAATGTTAAGCATGCATTAATAGACTCTAGAAGAGAAAATGATGATCTGAAAAATGTGATTGACGAATTAAAATTGAAATTGCAGAATTATGAAAATGAAATGAAGGTTGTGAATGAGAAATATGAAGCAGTTCTAGGTGTTAACCATGAACTAAAAAATTCAATTGATCACCTAGAGAGAAAAAATGAAGATAAAAAGAAAATTATTGAAAACATGACCCAAGGTTCAGATAATCTCAATGCCTTGTTAGGGTCAAAGGTGAATTTCAGAAAAGAAGGTCTCGAATTCAACTCAAATGTCATAAAAAGCTTTGCTGTAAAAACCATATCATTTGTGGCAGAGAAAAATAAGGGACCTCTCATAAAAATGGTGAGTGAAAATTCTGTTTCTGATAATGCTAATTCTAATATGTCCAGTGCCAAGGACAAGGGCAAACAGAAGGTTGGTGAGCCTAGCAGATTCTGCCCTTTACCCAAAAGCAAGTCTCAGGTTCGTGGTCAGCTTCCAAGAAAGTCTAAACCACAGGGCAAGGCCACTAAGTCACCCCCACCATCACCTGTCCAGAAGAAGACCCAACATAAATATGTACAGAAGTCCAGTGGGTCAAAAGTGCAAGGGAGACCTAATGTCACCAGGGGCCAGACCAGCTACTTCCACCAGCCCAGAGTCCAGACACTCCATCATGAGGAGCCTCGACAATTCTATAGGTTTGAATGGAGTAGAGCTCAAGGGAGGTCTAGATATCAGTCATGTGCCACACAGACATATAGACCTCAGGCTAAAAACTGGGTTGGGCCATCTAGAACATGGGCACCTTGGAAACAACCCGTTTATAGTCAGCCAAGGACCAACGCTGGCCACTATTCCCTAAATGCTCATTGGCCTATGCACTGGCACAAGAACAATCAGAATGTAAAGAAAAATGGTGGCAGGACAAATAACAAGTCAAGAAAAATTCAGCCTGCTAATGCTGAAAAGGAGAGAAACAATAGAAACATTATCAAAAAACCCACAATTCAACCAGCTCTCAAACAAGCATGGATTCCAAAAATTTTGCTGTCATGTATGAATTGTTCTATTTCTGCTTCGGAGCCCAAACAGTTTTGGGTTCCAAAATTTTCTCCGTGACTATGATTGCAGGTATGCCTGGCAGCCAAGCATAATATGTGGTATCTGGATAGTGGCTGCTCCAGGCATATGATTGGGGACAAGGATACATTTTGCTTGCTGACAGAGAAGAATGGAGGCCTTGTCACCTTCGGAGGATACACTAAGGGTAAAATCATCGGATCAGGTAAAGTAGGCAAGTGCACTACCTGTTGCATTGATGAAGTCTTGCTGGTGGATGGATTAGCATATAATCTTCTAAGTATCAGCCAGCTATGTGATAAAGGGCACAAGGTAGTATTTGATGCACTTAGCTGTAAAATTTTTGAACCTAAATCTGATGTGGTTAAATTCTCTGGAAAAAGAATGAATAATATTTACATGGTAAATCTAGATGATGTTGCACACTCTAACCTATGTCTCACT
Organism: Amorphophallus konjac; assembly: GCA_022559845.1. NCBI lineage: Eukaryota > Viridiplantae > Streptophyta > Magnoliopsida > Alismatales > Araceae > Amorphophallus > Amorphophallus konjac. Next base: position 345,695,379 of record CM040121.1, read on the forward strand.
ACCAATAAAGAAGACTTAGCCTTTCTGTGGCATCGTAGGTTAGGCCATGCTAGTTACACTGTTCTGCACAAATTGAATAAAAACAGCATGGTTAGAGGACTCTCTGAAATTTCTTTTAAGAAGGAAAATAAGGTGTGTGGTGCTTGTACACAGTCCAAGCAGACTAGAAAGTCATTTAAATCAAGAACTGAAACATGTCCCTTAAACCTTATGAGCTAATACATATGGATCTATTTGGACCCACACGATCAGTCAGCTTGTCAGGAAAGAGATATGGATATGTCCTAATTGATGACTTCTCTAGGTATACTTGGGTATTCTTCATCACTAACAAGAATGATGCTTTATTGAGATTCAGGAGTTCTATTTAAATATCAAACAGAAAAATGAACATTTAATCAAAAATATTCTGTCTGATCATGGAGGTGAGTTTGAAAACTCACAATTTGAAAACTTCTGCAGCGAAAATGGAATTACCCATCGGTTCTCCTCACCAAGAACACCTGAGCAGAATGGAATAGTAGAAAGGAGGAACCGGACAAATATGGAGATGGCCCGTACACTGCTTGTTGAAGGTGGCTTACCAAGAAAATTTTGGATAGAGGCAGTTAATACTGCATGCCATGTAATCAACAGAGCCATGGTAAGGCCTTTCACTCAGAAAACTCCTTATGAGATTCTGAAAGGTAAGAAGCCTTCAATTGCTTATTTCAAGGTCTTTGGTTGTAAATGTTTCATTCATGTTAATGATAAAAGAGATCTTGATAAATTTGAGCCTAAAAATGATCCAGGAATTTCTCTTGGGTATTCTGAATACACTAGAGCATATAGAGTGTACAATCTTAATTCTAAAACTGTTGAGGAATCTCCACATGTTGTCTTTGATGAGTCCCTAAGTAACTTCGAAGTTGGTCAATACATAAAAGAAGATGACGGAGAAATTCTTAAGAAAGAAAAACTTGAAGACCAATCAGACCAAGAAGAAGAAGCTGAAGAAGTCAATGTGGAGGAGGCTGCTGTTCAGGGGGAGGTAAATGAAGATCAAGGTAACCAAGTTATCAATACCAGATTCTTAAGAGACCATCCTATTGAGAACATCATTGGTGACTTGCATGAACCTCCTAGGACTAGAGGCTTTCTTAGAGCTCAAAATGAATTAAATACATATGCATTGGTTTCTAATGTTGAACCCAAAACCATTGACAGTGCTCTTAAAGATGTGCATTGGATCAATGCCATGCACGAAGAGCTTAATCAGTTTGACAGGAACAAGGTGTGGCACCTAGTTCCACCTCCTGTAAATGGAAATGTCATCGGGACAAAATGGGTGTTTAGAAATAAAACTGATGAGCTAGGTAATGTTGTCAAAAATAAAGCTAGACTTATTGCTCAAGGGTACAACCAGGAATTCGGAATTGACTTTGAAGAATCATTTGCCCCTGTAGCCAGGTTAGAAGCTATTAGAATTTTGTTGGCCTACGCATGCTCCCTTGGTATAACTCTCCAGTAGATGGATGTAAAATCTACTTTCCTCAATGGGGAAAATAAGGGGGATGTCTACGTCCATCAACCTCCTAGCTTTGAATGCTCAGACTTCCCTTCCTATGTATATAAGTTGAATAAAGCTCTCTATGATTTGAAGCAAGCTCCTAGAGCTTGGTATGACAGATTAAGTAGATTCCTCATTGAAAAGAAGTTCACAAGAGGTGGAGTTGATCAAACATTGTTTACCAAGGTACATCATCCTGAAATCATCATAGTCCAAATTTATGTGGATGACATTGTGTTTGGTTCAACCAACCCTGAATTATGTAAGAAATTTTCTAAACTTATGACACAAGAATTTGAGATGAGCCCAATGGTGAACTGAAATTATTTCTTCGACTGCAGGTGACTCAAACTAAAGAAGGAACCTTTATCACAAAGTCCAAATATATAAGGAACCTCCTGAAGAAATACAAATTCGACAACCTCAAGGACATTGCAGCTCCAATGAGTACTTCAACAAGCCTTGATGAAGAAACCAAAGGTAACTTGGTGGATCAAAAGCTGTACAGAGGTATGATCGGATCTCTCTTATATCTCACTGCATCCAGGCCTGACATTCAATTTACAGTGTGTTTGTGTGCTAGATTTCAGGCTAGTCCTAAGGAATCACACTTTAGTGCAGTGAAAAGGATTTTTAGGTATCTAACAGGCACCCAAGAACTAGGCTTATGGTATCCTGCTAGATGTGAGCTAGATCTTCTAGCCTACACTGATGCATACTATGCTGGGTGTCGGGTAGATAGGAAAAGCACTAGTGGTTATTGTCAATTCCTAGGTGGTTGTCTAGTATCTTAGGCTTCTAAAAAGCAACACACTGTGGCACTTTCCACTGTTGAAGCAGAATATGTTGCTGTAAGGAACTGTGCTGCCCAGGTACTATGGATTAAACACCAGCTCTCAGATTATCAGATAAATCTGAGATGCATTCCACTTCTATGTGACAACACCAGTGCAATCTGTCTCTCTAAAAATCATGTTCACCACTCTAGGACTAAGCATATTGAAATTAAACACCATTTACATAGAGATGAAGTGAGCAAAAATGAAATTGAATTGATATTTGTTGAAACTGAAAAACAAATTGCTGATATCTTTACAAAACCCCTTGGAAATGAAAGATTAAAATATTTAAGATGAGAATTGGGGCTGTGTAAATTTCAGCCAGAGATTGATGAATAAATTTACTCATGAGCTATATGAAGTAATTGTGTCAGCCTAGTCTTTAAGCAGTTGAATAAAGAAGTTCATTGTGCAATCGATTAGTTGATGTCTTCCACAGAATGTTTTATGGTTGTGTTTAAATTGCAGAGAGTCTTGATACATGTACTGCACCTTGTCTATGCTTTGTATGATCTCTCGAGTTATTGCATACTACGCATGAAGCATAAGTCACATGTAGAAACATGAAAGTCGGTGCATAGTGCATTCCAGCCACATGTAAGTCTGTGCGTCTTTCATTCAAACTCCATGATAAGGTCGATGCAAAATTTTGTTAGGGGGAGGATAGCATCTTCTGTTCTAAGTTCAACCCCGTCTCTCTCTCTATTCCTTAATGCCCACTCTTTTTCTCAGAATGGACAGCAGTCTAGCAATTGGTTCATTGTCATGAGCTGTAATTATTACAATCCTTCTGCTATAAGAATCACATGTGCTAATTGAATGAATCGAAGGTTTAACTTTAATAGGCTGTAAAGTTCAAAAGACTGCTGTCTGAAAATAAGGTGGTAGAAAATTATTATAGCTCTTAACCTCCATCTCATGATTATAATAAAACATGTCTTCACAGTATCTGAACATGACAGATTTAGTGATGGTTAAGGTTTGAAAACAAAAAAAAATTAATTATGTATTGTTCTTAAACAAGTCACTCCAAAAATCATAAGGGCAGCAATAATTTAGATCATCAAAGAAAAGGAAATGAACAAAGTGGCAGAGCAATGATTGAGTTTCATTGAGAAACTGAGGTCTCCATCAAAGAAATGGAGAGTACCCAAGTCATGAAGTGACTCAGGTTAACTCTGTTCATTTGGTCGAATCTACAAAGAAGATTTCACTGAATAACTAGGGGTATTGACCTCTGATCAAGGTATACCCTTAACGTCAAAGGTGTAAATTATTCCTATAGCTTTTGATCAGAAATAGATATAGTAGTTTATGCTTAGTAACTGGGGGTATTAGCCTTTAATCAAGGTATACACCTAATGTCAACGGCATAAATGATACTAGTCTGTTCAATAAGTTCAAGTTTCAGAAGCTAGTGAATGAAAATTGCTGTAACCCTTAGCAAACAAATGTCATTGAGTGTCAATTGTTTAACCTCAATACAAATTCAGGTGACTTTCTTGGCTCTTCACTTTCTCTGAAGTAACTAGGGTATTGTCTCGACCTAGACTCTTATAGTTATGTGACTCAGGTTCATTGCTATAAATGGAGTATAACCCTATTTCAGAATGTTAGTGAATTCTCTTTACTTTCTATAACTGTTAAACCTGACTGAACTCAAGCTAGCTCTTTGCTCGATTCATATAATTTAAGGGTTGCGCCATAATTTGCTCACATTCTGAACTATGCATAGAACGTTGTTCCTCTCTTTCCTCCTTATTTGCTGATGGCAAAGGGGGAGAATGGATGTCTGCATTAAAATTCATCCTCAGGGAGAGAGTCTATAATAAAGGCGTAGGAGTCTTTATCAGTGCTCAAGTCTATGATAAAGATAATCTGTGTAGTGCATGCATGGCATGTATTCATTGTGTTGCCATCATCAAAAAGGGGGAGATTGTTGTGCCCTTTGTGCCTTGATGATGTGGTGCAGTTTTGATGATAGCAAACACAATGAGGCATGTTTCAACTTTCAGTATACATAGTCTGTGCATACTTTGTTTACGCATTGAAAGTCGATGCGTGTACATTGCATCTGTCGGGACTATACATCGCTGCATGCTATCAAGTCTGTACAACCCACGTTGCTTCACTCGACTAAGTCAGTGCAAGCACTATTCATCCATTAGCTCAGTTCGCAGCTAAGTCTGTACAGTCCATGTTCTTCACGCATACACATAGTCAGTGCATCGATTTGGCTCACGCATACACATAGTTAGTGCATCGCTTTGCCTCATGCATACACAAATACACATAGTCCGTGCAACTCTTGGTGCTGCAGGGACACTAGTCTGAACATCCTTTGTTGTTATGAGCATTTAAGTTCGTGCATCATTTCATAAGTCTGTACAACCTTTGTTGATACGAGAAGTTAAGTTCGTGCATAGTTTCATTAGGTCTGTGCATTATGCAGTCATGCTTAAACTCTAGGGACAACAAGTCTGTACATCATCTTGTCGCATGCTCACCAAAAGTCTGTACACAGCTCAGTGGTATGTCTGTGCATTCATCTTCATTGTGCATACCTTCCTATATGCATACTACATTATATCCATCAAGTCTGTACATGCTTAGTTCAAATCTCGAACTAACTCAATGCATCCTTCTCTTTTCCTTCAGATTGATTCAAACTGATAATAAGTCTGACCTAACAGGACTTCTGTTCGAGGAATCTAAGAAGGGCACATAACTCGAGAATGAAAGAAAGCGACAAGATCGTGACACATGGAATTCAACGAGGCTATGATGCTGACACATGACCTAGATATTCGGGCGGGAATCGTGATGACCACACGCCCTATCTGTTCACTGCTCTATAAATAAGAAGCTTCTTCCTGAGGAGTATAGTGATCGAAATTGGGAACTTACCTGAAAAAGCAGAAGCAGAGAGAGCCTGCACGATCCAAGAGAAAAGAGAAGAGAGAAGAAGAAAAGAGTCAAGAGAGAAGTGTTTGACAGAATACTGAAAGTGTCTGTTCTTCAGTCTCCTGGTTCAGAACCGAAGCTGAATTTGCTCAGTGATGAGCTACATTCTCCTTGTGGGTTCATTTGTTTTCTCGCTTTGTTCTTCCATTCTGTTTTAGAAACTCGTTTCCAAGCTGTGAAGCTCAGCGGTTTGCAGAGGTGGATTCCTCTGGTCGGGTAAAGCTGTAAGTCCCCAGCGATTTGCAGAGGAGGATTCCTCTGGATGGCATAAGCTGTAATGCCCAGCTGCCTGTAGGGTTGTGACCCCAAAGCTGTGGATCAGCAAAGCTATGTATCAGTAGTGGAAGCCACATTCCGGATTGGAGTGTGGGGTGGACGTAGATCTCGAGTTTGAGATCGAACCACCTTAAAATCCCTTGACCTTTGTGCGATTGCTGTGCAAACTGTATGCATCTAGTTCATTTCTTCGATCGATAGTAAATGAATGTGTAGGACCGTCTCTATATATATCTGCTGGGTTAGCGTTCTTCCACAGTATTGTTATTCAGTCTGTCGTCTGACAGCAGCTTGATTTAATTCCGCATTCGGAGCTGTTGCTTGTTAGTTTTATTGGGTGACTGATCTATTCACCCCCCTCTAGATCGTATATAGCATCCCATCAAAAAGAAGAGGGGAAGAGCTTCAAAACGGAGGAAGAACAGAGTGTAATGTCTCAGATGAACAGTAAAATCACAGGACAACAAGTTGATAAACAAGATATAACTTCCAAACTAGAACGAATTAGAGGATGATATAGAAGGAGAAGTTGTAGCACACTTAAAAACAAAGAAGTGTCATGAAGACAGTAAGAGAAGAAAATGAGTATAAGGGGGGAAAATAAGAGGAGGAACAGAGAGAAACACTGGTTCGCAGATGAACAGGATAGCACAGTGAACAACATGAAATACCTTTAAAACCAGAAGAAATTAGAAGATGAGGCAGAAGAAGAAGTTGTAGAGGACTTCACAATATAAAACTTTCATGAAGACAGTAAGAGGAGAAGAGGGATGGACGAGGGCGAACTCGGTGACCTAAGATGTGAGAGGGAGAGGGTAAAAATTACCAAAAGAAGAACTCCCATTTCTCCTCCTTGTCATGGGCTATTTATAGGGAAAGTTGGGTAGATGGAGGGTGGAGATTGTATCAAAAGGAGATTAATGACTAGGATTTGGATAGAATATGATACATGAGGAAGAGGAAATGTAGGTGGGCACCCCCTTTATTGGACTTTGGGCACCCCCTTTCCCAAGGCTCATCATGCCTCTCCTTTATTTCAAACTTTGAATTCAATTTTCCCTCCAACCAAAATATATGTTTCTTTTCCTCAATTTCAAACTTTTGAAATTTCTTTTCCCTCCAACCAAAATATGTGCTTTTGATTTGGTCAAAGTGGTAGTGACAGTTTTACCCCCGGTTTCTTTTGTAATTACCTTCGGTGTCCTGCACACACATAATTGCACTTTAGTCCATAAAAATTACCACAATATGCACATAAATCTCAAATACTCATGGTTATGCAATAGAGAATTAATGCTCATGGCCCTCAACTTTAATTTTTTATTAAATAATATCACCAAATTAATCAATTTGCGTGAAAGCTCCAATTTAAATGCGAAGTTGGGGTTAACTATGAAATATGCATAATTACTTAATTATATGTACATAAAATGGTGTACATGCGATGAATTATTATAAGAAATGGACACTTATCAAGCATTTTGACCCGGAGAGCAAGCTCCATATGCCTAAGAGACATGATGCCTAATCCACCTTGGGAGATTGGCTGACAAATAGCTTTCCAAGCCTTCCAATGATGTCTGTTACCATGGCCGGAAGAACCCCAAAGAAATTAGCAAAAGATTTCTCTATTAAATTATGAACACCAGCGTGAATAGGTGAGGATGCCAGAGTATAAATAGGAATAGAGTTGAGGACATGTTTAATCAGAATCAGTTTAGGTCCTTGAGAAAGCAAAGTAGCATGCCAACCCTTAATACGTTTCTGAATAGCAGTAATAATATCTGCAAAATAGATTTTTTCCTTCTACCAAGAACCAATGGGAATCCTAGATATCTATGAGGGAATGTGTGATGAGAAACGCCTGAGATTTCCTTAAGCCGATTAACTGCAACAGAATTGGCATTGGGGTGGATGAATAAACCAGATTTACGGATATTAATAAGATGGCTTGAAGACCTTTCATATTCTCTAAGTACTGTAAGTAGATTTCTGACTGAGGTAACACTGGCCTTGCTAAAGATTACTGTGTCATCAGCAAAGTGGGAAATAGTAGGACATCCTCTTGGACCAGCAAACCATTCAAATTGACCACTAGCAAAAGCATTCAACAATGATCTGCTCAAAGCTTCTTCGGAAATAATAAAGAGGGAGGGAGCAATTGGATCACCTTGTCTTACACCTCTAGTAGATTTAAAGAATCCAGCATGATCTCCATTTAAAAGAAAAGAAAACCAACTGTTGTTAACCATGTATTCAATAAGATTTATAAACTAGGTGCTGATTCCAAACCTTTTCAAGACAGCAAGTAGAAAATCCCATTCAAGTCTGTCATATGCTTTGGCCATATCCAATTTAAACATGACATTGCATCCTCTAGTTTTCCTGCCGAGCTCATGGGTCAATTCTTGAGCAAGAGCTATGTTCTCTACAATCTACCTTCCCTTAACAAATGCTGACTGCTCCTGAGAATTAATTTTGGGCAAGATGGATGCAAGTCTATTATTAAAAATGGTGGAGATAATTTTATAGAAAAGAATTACAGAGACTAATAGGCCTGTAATCAGCAATATCTGAAGCATTGTTCCGTTTAGGAATGAGTGCAATCAAGGTAGATGTAACACTTCTGGGGAGAGCTTGACGTTGAATAAAGAATTTCTGAGTAGCAGAAACCACAACATCAGCAATGATATGCCAGGCTTTTTGATAAAATGCACCCGTGAAACCATCGGGACCGGGGGCACTGTCAGTAGACATTGAGAAGACCACTTCACGAATTTCATTTTCAGAGGGAATAGCACAAAGGAGTTCATTCTCATCAGAAGATACTAAGTTTGGAATACAGTTCAAAATACTGTTTGTAATGTGGTGGTCCTGAGAAGAGAAAGCTTTTTAAAAGTGATGAATAGCAATAGCCTTCATTTCCTCATGCTCAGAAGTAAGAACACCAGCTGAGTTTTAGAGTTGGGCAATCAAACATTTCCTCCTGCGAGCCATAGTGGTCATGTGGAAAAACTTAGTATTTCTGTCCCCTTCAATGAGCCAACGAACCCTGGATTTTTGTCTCCAGAAACACTCTTGCTGAAGAAGCCTAGCAGATTGAACAGATTTTGCCTCTTCCAGTTTAGTGTAATTTGACTCAGATGGATTCATGTCATAAGTATGTTCAGCCTTCAGAACATCATCCTCAGCAGTCATAAGATTCATATGAACATTTCCAAAGACCTCCTTATTCCAATTTCCAAGCCATTTCCTCAAGTGTTTTAATTTCAAATACAGAGTAGCAATAGAAGATGAAGCCAGAGGGCTGATGCGCCATTGAAGTTCAAGATCTTTTATGAACTGATCATGTAGAGTGCACATTTTTTGAAAATAAAATCTCCTTTTGAATTTGCGCTGAATAATGGACTTAACAAGCAGTGGAGCTTGGTCAGAAGCTTCCCTAGATAAATGTTCCACAGAGACAGGTAGAATGCTCATCCAGTCAGAATTAAATAAGACCCTATCTAACCTTGCCCAAATAGCTTTGTCACCACTTTGATTATTATGCCATGAATATTTAGAACCTAGAAATCCAGCATCAATAAGAGAACAATCTGAAATGCATGATTTAAAATCTTAGATAGATACCAGATTAGGGGGGTTACCCCCAAGTTTTTCATCGACATCCATAATGTAGTTGAAATCACTAGCCACAAGCCAAGGTCCATTCGTCTGAGAGTGAACATTAAACAAAGAAGCCCAAAGATCTCTTCGTTAAGAAATATAACATTTAGCATATACAAAAGATAAGTTAAACAGAGGTATAGCTGAATTTGTTTTCATAAACGAAATCTGCTGATCATCCCGAGAGATAATTGATAAATCCAGAGGAGCTTTCCAGAAAACCCAAATGTGAGCAGAAGAATCATTATTAGCCATTGCTCTGTCCATACTCAATTTCTTACAAATTCTATCCAAGTGGCAAACATTTAATTTAGGCTCTAATAAAACAATACAGTCTAGACTATGCGATCTGATAAGAAATTTAACACGGCCTTGAGAGATATCGTTCCCAATTCCTCTAGTGTTCCAGTTGATGAAAGACATCAAGACTATGAGTTTATGAGCAAATTACCCTCGGAACGAGTCCTCTTCATAGACCTAGCAAAGACTCTCTGGCGATCAGAATGCATATTTTACGCATTGTTAAGTCCAGCAACCTCAGCAATTTCCTTTTGCCTTGAAAGGATATCTTCTTGAGAGATATGGTCTCTAGAAGTTGAGGGGAGACCTTCAGATTCAACAAGGAGGTGGTCGACCAAATCCAGCTGTGGGACAGGGCGATGTCACCCAAGCGATTGAACCTTTGGAATGAAGGGGGCTCCCTGTGAGAATTAATCTGAGGAATGGTATCCAGTGAAATCTCAGAAATAACAATAGGATCAACTAGATTAATAGCTTTAGACTTCCTACGGTCTAAAGAAGATAATCCTTCAAGTTCCAGCAGAGTATTATCTTGAGGGACAGTATCCATAGGTGGCTCAACTCTATCCACAGCTGTATCCAGGATATTACTTGTGGACTTCATAAGAATAGAAGAAGCATTTCCTTCACAGAAAGGGGCAGACAGAATGCCCTGAAGCACAGGTTGCTGGTCACCAATGAGTTCCACATCCAAAATGCTCGTAGCTGGAAGCTTGAAATCCAAAGGAGGGTGGATATTAGCAACCTTGCTAGTGTCATTAACAATCCTCTTAGAAGCGATTGGTTGCCAATAAGATTTGGGCTTGGGAATGGAAACAGGCAGAGCTCGCACCACCTCCGTCTGTGCAATGCTCGATTTAGCTTTACAATTATCCACACTATGTCCAATCCTTAAGAATGAAGAGCAATAGGCCGGGAGATCAGGATCAAATACCTCTTGCCAGGCTCCACCTCCCGGGAACCCAATCCACACCCTAGAGGGATATGTCTTCAAAACAACTAATTCAATGCAGACACGGGCGACCGAGGTAATAGAAAGATTAAGGGTCGCAGGATCAATCTTCAGTACCCAGCCAATATTACCAGCAATTGAGCGAAGCATCGGCTCAAGGAAAAAATTAACAGGCAGACCCAAAAACTCAATCCAGACAGGAAGAATCAGAGAATCAGTAAATGGCGAGAAGTCCATTGACCACTTGAAGAACTTAAATAATCTGCCATGAACATACAAAGACTCCCGCAAGAGGAGCTGTAGATAATCTTCATAGTTACAAAATCGCAGCAAGAGATGCCGAGGATCAAGAGCACTAATCATGAACTCCTCCTTGAATCCACACCTATTGGAACGATGCGAACAGATGTCTAGAAATGCAGGTCTTCCATGAGGCGTGCGGGCAACACTGGAGTAGGAAACGGCTGCAGAGAAATCGCAATCTCTTCCTTGCTGAAAAAGACGTGTTGGCCCAGAGAGATGGCGGATAAGAAGGGGGGTTCAATTGTCCCCTTGCCGAGATGGCGGATTTTAAAAACTTTCTTTACTTAACACAGTGGAATTAAACTTGGCAACATTGATTAACAAAAACTTCTGGTGAGATTAAGACGTTCTCTCAAACTTCCCGATCTCACACAGATAGTTAATGCAACTAATCAAGAGAATTAAGCTCAACACAGATAACAGAGGTAGCAGTGTGTGACAGTGTAGTGAATTAAAAACCTATATAATGTACCTGTGAAGGGAGATAGAAGAAATGACAATCACACAGGCAATCACATACGACACAAGGCTTTTAAGGTGGTCCGGGACCACGACGGGCTCCCTACGTCCACCCCTCACCCAACAGGGTGAGGCTTCACTCCACACTACAAAATGTAGCAGCATGGGGATGAACCCCAACCACACACACTGCTTCTGCAGCAATATCCACACGGGGACAAGCCCCAAAACGCTGCCACTGTAGCACACACACACACACGACGTCGGGGATCACTCCTCGGACACTTAGACCACATGGAGATGCAACTCCGCCCACACACAATGATGTATCGAGTTTAACACAACACAAAGGATATGCACAATGTGCTCACAACAAAGTATAATCCTGGAATAAGCAAGTCTTTGAGGAGAAATCAGAATACGAAACAATCTAAAGGTGTTAGGCTCCCCCTGACAACTCTTCTTAAGGAGTTTCAACTTCTCTTCATAAGGTCAGAGATGATTATTCAGGTTCCCAGCAGGATGGTGAACTCTCGTCGAGCCTCCTTTATCAAATCATGCAGATTCAAGCTTAGACGGATATTCAACAATGTTTCCTTCAAATCCCAACTCCAACCGTATCTACAACCACAAGGAACGAACAAATCAGTATGCTCACAACCTTGTATTTAATAAAAGGGACATGACAAATAGATCAATATCAGATTTGTAGTATCTCTCCTTGAATGTCCCACGGAACCCTTCAATCAATAGGTAGGGTGCGCTGGGAATGATAAACTAGAGTGGAAGGAGTCGAGCTTGAGATAGAAATGCCCAAACTTGCAGACCGGGGAAAGCAGCAGCGGCGCCATCCAGATCCAAGCTCAGGGTCATGGAAGACGATCACTCCAGCCTCTTCTTCCTCCTCCAGGTAGTGTTGTCACCCTCCTTCACGTTCTTCTTCTCCTCCTGTAGCAAATAGGGCAAGGTTAGCATAAGGGATACCTCCGATTGAACCAAATCGGAGCTTCTATATACCTTACAATAACCAGCAATAAAAGACCACAATAGCCTCAATAAAACCCTCGCAAAGAAACCCCAATACATGTAGAGAAACCCTAAGGGTGTTGGTGTAAAACACCACCCAAATCGGATCTCAAACCAATGAGTTCGCAACCAAACCGGCAAACCCATTTTGGGTCGCCCAGAGAAAGTGTCGACTCTTGGGGTCGACACTTTTCTCAGCAGCTTCTGTCCCGTTAAAAAGAAAACAGGATCGATGGTAAAGTGTCGACCCTTCGGGTCGACACTTTTTACCCGGGGTTCTGTTTTCATTGAAAACATACCCCAGCCCATCAAGGGTCGACCCTAGGGGTCGACACTTGCAGCGTAAATGCAGAAAACTGAATAATGCAGTCCAATGAACCCCAAGGCCATTGACACCCTATTAACCCCATGCAAAACATGATTTTCCAATATAGATAGCATGGTTAGAGGGTATCTAAAACAATGAATGAAACTTGCTTCACAATGTTTTAACATAGATACAAAGGAATGTAAACTGGAATGGAAGCTTACAATTGTTCCAATCAAATGACATCAATATGGACCTGCATTTCAGAGAACTCAACTTCATGTCAGACACAATTCAATCCATATCAGGAAATTAGCCTCAGAATATCTCTTCACATAGGTCTTTCAACCTGCAGTGGAGAATGGTGAAGTACTAGTAGGAATTTAGTGATGCAAAGCTTTTTAATCCCTTTTCTCCATAAGCTTACATCACTCATGATTAAATCAAACAAGCCATGAGTTGCTAAGTCAATCCAAAGCAACTTGAACTATTACAACCCACACAAAACAATCAGACTGAACCAGTCTAATTCTGAATTAAGTGCAACATAATAATTTATGACTGAATCAAATTCAGTGAGTATGCATTTGAATTTCAGTTCAAACATACTTAACACTGGCCATTCTTGTATCAAAACACATAGTCTCACATGCATAAAAGGAAATTCACGCAGGCCACACAATAGGTTCCATGACCAACCCATTACAATCAAATTCATTCCAAGGACTTCCAAATTCAGTTCAAGACAATTAAGTTCAGTCCAGTGGTACTCATCAAACACATTCAAGATTATCAAAATCATCATGTCCAAGAACACAAGGTTCAAGGATCAGCTTAATTAGATTCAGATCCAGAACAAGGAAAATTCAGTTTCAATATGGTTCAATCAAGAGCAAATGACATGGGTTTTACTTTTGAAGACATGAACCCCATTCAAGTTCAGTTATGTAATTTCAAGCACATGATTGTAAAATACCCAAGACAGGGTCGGTGCACATATGAGCAAGGTCAGTGCAAAGACATCAAAGATATATACATGAACGACCATGCTTCATAACAAGATAAGAACTAAGGCTCAAGGAGCCAGGGGTCGACCCATAGGGTCGACCCTTGCAGTGGGAAGGAAAGGATCTACCAAAAGGCAGTCCGATTCAACCCAAAGACATCCAATCCCATTCAGCCACACCAAGGGCCTTATGACCCTCAATGAAAACATGATCTTCCCAAAAATAACATGCATTTGAAAATCTTGGAAGCTCCCTAAATCATACATTAATGTTATGCATGAGAGCACCAAATTAGAAAAGCATGAACTGTTTGCTTAAGACCCCATTTATGATTTTTAAGAATCATAAAGATTTGTCCATGAAAAACCATGTGGGATTCCCAAGCAGCAAGACAAAGTTGATGCAGATGAACATGCAGAGCACTAAGGTCGAGACATGTGATGCTCAAGTCTGAGCATATGAAATATAGATCAGTGCCACAAGGAATAGGTCAACTCCCTAAATGGGTGAGGTTGACTCTTCAGACCACAGAAGTCCAAACATTCAAACCTACAAGACAAGATATTAACAATAAGCTCCATAACAGAAAATGATCAATGAGTATTTTCCACAATACTCACACACAATATTTTCACTTCTATTCATACACAAAACAAACAATATACTATAATCATCAAAATCATTATCAAAGATAAAGAGGGGAGCGCACAGAACCCAACAATCTCCCCCTTTTTGATGATGACAATATATTGTGGCTATTCAAATTTCTCTCCCCTTTGGCATTATCAAAAAAATGGGGGACTGAGAAACAAATGTAAAGATTCCAAAAATGAATGAGACATGAGCGCATGAACCTAGCAATTAACCTCCCATAAAGGGAAGGTGTGTAAATCAAGAAACAAGCAAGAGAGTGAGACTCTATGTGCATTTAGCAAGATGATGGAATTATGTCCACATGTGAAGATTTTGAACTATAAGCAGAGAGTGTGATTGAACTATGCACATGTGTCTGATCTAACTAACCTATATGCAAAATGTCAAACCTAGCTATGCATAGAATCTATTGTGCTAAAAAGCACATTATTCTTCCCCATTTGTCAAGTACCAAAAACCAACCGACAATGGGTTATTAAACATGTTATTTACATGTATAACCTATAGATGCAAACTATGGAATGAAGTATGATATGAACAAGACGGATCGAGCATTCAAGCATTCAAGCACGTATAACAAGATATAGACTCATGCAAGTCCCTTCGGGACAGGTGTAAGGATAATGCAATTGATTGTTGAACATGATGTGCTTGAATAATACTAAGAAGGTCGTGCTTACATAAATAAGGTACTACATTAACCATGAAAGATGCCTGATTCATAAAGGACATTCAAACAATCAAACCCAAAGTGCATAAGTGAAGATTGAGCAATGAGGTTCAAATCAATATGGAAAATCAGATTTTCTAAAGAACACTAAAAAGAACTTATCATCCATACACTTTCATACACAATCCTCGAATACTGGTAGCTACGTATGACCCCAACTTTAGTTACTAAAAAATGGTGTGACTAACCTTTTGACACGAGTCATGTCCTTTGTTTCAAGGACAATTCCCGGTTACTCAGTTTCATCACTTTTTATGATGTGGATGAGACACTTTTCGACGGGAGTTGTACCCTTTGTCTCAGGGGCACTTCCCGGCTACTCGGTGGCAAATCACACTTATTTTCATATGGATTAGTTTCTCCTTTCGACGTGAGTTTCCTTTTTTATTTCAGGGGGGATTCCCGACTACTCGGATCCACATTCCACTTATACAACCTTTTGAAGGGGTAAATGGCTTTTTCCTCACGAGACATGTGATTTCTATGTAGAGAATCAATAGCTCTCTAAAGTATAGAGTAGAAAATAGTAATCCTTATTAGATTGAATCATTATCTCAAAAAAGGTGCATTTTGTGTGGGTGGTTGTATTGAATGAAAAATATGAATTAGTCTCAACACAGTAATGTCTCCCCCTAAATGTATGCACGGTTATAAAAAAATTCTCCCCCTTAATATATGCCATGTAACATACATGTCTAAATCAATGCAATTTCATTTAGCAAGGGATGAGTCATAGAAGAAGTCAAAAAGTGGTTGTATATTAGTTGCAGTCAAACAAGCACTGAAATGATATTTTTAAGCAAGTTGATTATCGGTACTTAGCTAAGAACGTAGGTCTGAAGACCACCTCACGCGTAGTGAAAGCTTCCAGCTAAACATAATCCAACCTTCCACTAACACCATTTTATATACCGGATAACCATGGCATTCACGCACATACATATGCAATGATATATAAGTATATGTGCAATGAGTATCATGCAGCTAAGTATGTGTTCTATGTATGCACAAGTGAATTGTTATTTGCAAAAAGTAAATAGGAGTATGAAAGACTCTATGCATAGTGAAAAACATTCAAAGCCAATTTTATTTGCAAAGTGAAAGAGAAGGTGTGTATAACAACTGTATATGTGCAATGTAAAGCATTCAAAAACTAAAATTATTCATAAGATGTGAAACAAGAAGTATGTTCAATTCATCCAAACATGAAGTTCATAAAATCTCATCACTTCAGAAGTTGCCAAAATCAACAAAATAGGAATGCAATTTGATTGTGAACTTCAGACTCAACTTTTACCTTTTCAGAATTTTCAAAATGAACCTAACCGAAGTAAATTCTCAAAATTAAGTCATTTTCTTTCTCACCTTGAGAGTCCTCAATTTATTAATGTTCCTTGACCTCAAGGCGCCCCTACAAAATGGATTCTCATTTTGGAGGTTTGGATACCCAAGCCATCTTAGGTCCCAAGGGGTTAGTTCTAGCATGAACATATGGATTCTTGTATTTCCTAGCACAGTGATCATCATCAAATATCATTGTGGCACAATCATCCATCAGATGACCATTCTCACCACAATAATGACAATAAGATAATTTTCTGTTCATGGAGCATTTTTCATCATTCGTCATTGCAAAGTAATTATTCATCATGTGTCCATGTTCACCACAGTAGTAACACGAAATTTTTTTTTTGAGAAACCATTCATCATCATTTTTCTTTGTGAAATAATTTTTAAAAATATATCCATGTAACCCACAATAGAAACAATGATTGTTGTATCTTTTCTTTATGGGTTTTTCAAGATTTTTGGACTCATCAACAATTTTCATTTATGACTGTAATACTTTTTCATCATCAGATTTCATCGGGAGGTAGTCATACATGTCATTACAATATTGACCACAATAATAGCATGAAATATTCCTTCTTTTACTTGTTACATGATCATGTTTAACAGTTGAAACTTTTTCATGCACACGGGAGCATTCAACAACATATTTTTATTTTTCAATTTCTTTATCACACAAGGACAAAGATTCATTCAAGCTTTTGATTTCATTTTCTAGTTTCATGATTTGCAAATGAGAGTTAGCAATCTCTTGTTCACATGAAACAATTTTCTCATTCAACAAGGAATTAACAGTTTTGTGACTTTCAATTTCTTGTTCCAGCATATGCAAATTGTCACAATTATCAATGAACACACATTTTTGTTTCTCAACCTTTTTAAGACTTTTCAACTTACTTTCAAGTAATTAAATTTGAATCAACAAAGCACTATTTTCATTTTGGAGTTTATCAAATGAATTATTGTTCATGGACGTGTGTTCAGGTTCTTTCACTTGAAAACTCACATTTTCATTAACCATTTTATTCATGGTTTCATTCGATTCAAATTTATCATTAAAATTCTTAAAACTTTTTATTTCCTTCCTAAGTTCCTCCAGTTTATTTGTCTTGTCAACATTCAGAGTTACTTTTCCTTTTTCCAAAAGATGCAATTTTTCAGATATGGAGGTGTTCAACATTTTCATCTCCTCATTTTCTTTTTCTATTCGTTGAAGTTCTGAAATTTTATCCAACAAAGATTTATTTTCAGATCTAAGGTCTGCAATCATTTCTTTAAGTTCTTCATCATAAAGCATGTGAGACTCAACTAGTCTTTCAAGCTCGGTGCATTTTCCACATGAAGAATAGTCATGTTTCTTTTTCAATTTTTTTTTCAGATTTTAATGATTTGTATCTATCAAACAATTCATCATAAGCATTCACTAATTCATCATAGCTCAATTCATTCTCTTCATCAGAATCGGAGTTAGAATTTACCTTGGAGGTTTCCTCACTTTGGCATTCATGTTCTTCGTTTGCCACTAGACAGTCACTCTTCCAGCTTTCTTCTTGGGCTTCGCTTAGCCCATCCCAAATCTCTTTGGCAGACCTACAGTTGGAAACAAATGGAAATTTGTTAATGTTTACTGTTGCCTTAAGAGCATTCAAAGCAAACAAATTATCCAAATTCATTTTCTTATGTTCATCGGTCCACCTTAATTCATTTTTGGTTAAGACATGTGGACCATGAGAAATTAATTTCACGAGTTTCGGATCAAAGCTAGTAATCCAAACATAAAATTTTCCTAGCCACAAAGAATAATCAAAACCATTAAAGACAGGAACTGTATTCAGACTAGCCATCATAAAAAGATCTTTTCTCCTTGACCGTGAGGCCCGCTGAAGAAAAATAAGAGACTGGGCTCTGATACCAATTGTTGGCCCAGAGAGATGGCGGACAAGAAGGGGGGTTGAATTGTCCCCTTGCCGAGATGGCAGATTTTAAAAACTTTCTTTACTTAACACAGTGGAATTAAACTTGGCAACATTGATTAACAAAAACATCTGGTGAGATTAAGACGTTCTCTCAAACTTCTCGATCTCACACGGATAGTTAATGCAACTAATCAAGAGAATTAAGTTCAACACAGATAACGGTGGTAGCAGTGTATGATAGTGTAGTGAATTAAAAACCTATATAATGTACCTATGAAAGGAGATAGAAGAAATGA
This sequence comes from Amorphophallus konjac, assembly GCA_022559845.1. Classification (NCBI taxonomy): domain Eukaryota; kingdom Viridiplantae; phylum Streptophyta; class Magnoliopsida; order Alismatales; family Araceae; genus Amorphophallus; species Amorphophallus konjac. Next base: position 345,713,973 of record CM040121.1, read on the forward strand.
CAATGACACAGGCAATCACATACGCCACAAGGCTTTTAAGGTGATTCGGGACCACGACGGGCTCCCTACATCCACCCCTCACCCAACAGGGTGAGGATTCACTCCACGCTACAAAATGTAGCAACACGGGGATGAACCCCAACCACACACACTGCTTCTGCAGCAATATCCACACGGGGACAAGCCCCAAAATGCTGCCACTGTAGCACATACACACACGACATCGGGGATCACTCCCGGACACTTAGACCACGCGGAGACCCAGCTCCGCCCACGCACAATGATGTATTGAGTTTAACACAACACAAAGGATATGCACAATGTGCTCACAACAAAGTATAATCTAGGAATAAGTAAGTCTTTGAGGAGAAATCAGAGTACGAAAAGATCTAAAGGTGTTAGGCTCCCCCTGACAACTCTTCTTAAGGAGTTTCAACTTCTCTTCATAAGGTCGGAGATGATGATTCAGGTTCCCAGCAGCATGGTGAGCTCTCGTCAAGCCTCCTTTATCAAATCATGCAGATTCAAGTTTAGACGGATATTCAACAATGTTTCCTTCAAATCCCAACTCCAATCGTATCTGCAACCACAAGGAACGAACGAATCAGTATGCTTACAACCTTGTATTTAATAAAAGGGACATCACAAATAGATCAATATCACATTTATAGTATCTCCCCTTGAATGTCCTATGGATCCCTTCAATCAATAGGTAGGGTGCGCTGGGAATGATACACTAGAGTGGAAGGAGCCGAGCTTGAGATAGAAATGCCCAAACATGCAGACCGGGGAAAGCAGCAGCAACGCCATCCAGATCCAAGCTCAGGGTCATGGAAGACGATCACTCCAGCCTCTTCTTCCTCCTCTAGGTAGTGTTGTCACCCTCCTTCACGTTGTTCTTCTCCTCCTGCAGCAAATAGGGCAAGGTTAGCACAAGGGATACCTCCGATCGAACCAAATCGTAGCTTCTATATACCCTACAATAACCAGCAATAAAAGACCACAATAGCCTCCATAAAACCCTCTCAAAGCAACCCCAATACATGTAGAGAAACCCTAAGGGTGTTGGTGTAAAACACCACCCAAATCGGATCTCAAACCAATGAGTTCGCAACCAAACCAGCACACTCGTTTTGGGTCGCCCAGAGAAAGTGTCGACCCTTGGGGTCGACACTTTTTACCGGGGGTTCTGTTTTCATTGAAAACAAACCCCAGCCCATCAAGGGTCGACCCTAGGGGTCGACACTTGCAGTGTAAATGCATAAAACTGCATAATGCAGTCTAATGAACCCCAAGGCCATTGACACCCTATTAACCCCATGCAAAACATGATTTTCCAATATAGATAGCATGGTTAGAGGGTATCTAAAACAATGAATGAAACTTGTTTCACAAGGTTTTAACATAGATACAAAGGAATGTAAATTGGAATGGAAGCTTACCATTGTTCCAATCAAATGACATCAATATGGACCTGCATTTCAGAGAACTCAACTTCATGTCAGACACAATTCAATCCATATCAGGAAATCAGCCTCAGAATATCTCTTCACATAGGTCTTTCAACTTGCAGTGGAGAATGCTAAAGTACTAGTAGGAATTTAGTGATGCAAAGCTTGTCAATCCATTTTCTCCATAAGCTTACATCACTCATGATTAAATCAAACCAGCCATGATTTGCTAAGTCAATCCAAAGCAACTTGAACTATTATAACCCACACAAAACAATCAGACCGAACCAGTCCAATTCTGATTTGAGTGCAATAGAATAATTTACGACTGAATCAAATTCAATGAGTATGCATTTGAATTTCAGTTCAAACATACTTAACACTGGCCATTCTTGTGTCAAAACACATAGTCTCACATGCATAAAAGGAAATTCAAGCAGGCCACACAATAGGTTCCATGACCAACCCAATACAATCAAATTCATTCCAAGGACTTCCAAATTCAGTTCAAGACAATTAAGTTCAGTCCAGTGGTACTCATCAAACACATTCAAGATTATCAAAACCATCATGTCCAAGAACACAAGGTTAAGGGTTTAGCTTAATTAGATTCAGATCCAGAACAAGGAAAATTCAGTTTCAATATGGTTCAATCAAGAGCAAATGACATGGGTTTTACTTTAAAGACATGAACCCCATTCAAGTTCAGTTGTGTAATTTCAAGGACATGATTGTAAAATACCCAAGATAGGGTCGGTGCACATATGAGCAAGGTCAGTGCAAAGACATCAAAGATATATACATGAAGGACCATGCTTCATAACAAGATAAGAACTAAGGCTCAAGGAGCCAAGGGTCGACCCTTCAACCCTTGCAGTGGGAAGGAAAAAATCTGCCAAAAGGCAGTCAGGTTCAACCCAAAGACATCCAATCCCATTCAACCACACTAAGTGCCTTATGACCCCTTAATGAAAACATGATCTTCCCAAAAATAACATGCATTTGAAAATCTTGAAAGCTCCATAAATCATACATGAATGTTATGCATGAGAACACCAAATTAGAAAAGCATGAACTGTTTGCTTAAGACCCCATTTATGATTTTGAAGAATCACAAAGATTTGTCCATGAAAAACCATGTGGGATTCCTAAGCAGCAAGACAAAGTTGATGCAGATGAACATGCAGAGCACTAAGGTCGAGACATGTGATGCTCAAGTCTGAGCATATGAAATATAGATCAGTGCCATGAGGAATAGGTCAACTACCAAAATGGGTGAGGTTGACTCTTCAGACCACAGAAGTCCAAACATTCAAACCTACAAGACAAGATATCAACAGTAAGCTCCATAATTGAAAATGATCAATGATTATTTTCCACAATACTCACACACAATATTTTCACTTCTATTCATACGCAAAACACACAATATATTGTAATCATCAAAACCATCGTCAAAGACAAAGAGGGGAGAACACAGAACCCAACAAGACGGTAGGCTCTCCAATGTCAGTTAATGCAGGTTTGTGGACGGTACCGGGAATATTCGGCGGTGCCATGGAGGATGCCAAGACCTCTGCAAAAGATCTGTGAAATGTAACTGGTGTCGAGTGGGTGGGCTGATAGGTGGCCCGTGAGGAGGCATCCGAGGGGGGCATGGAAGGCCCCCCCGGGGTAGCCATGGAAGCGCCGCTCTCTCTTAAACCCTAAATGAAGGTGCCATAGCTATGTCGATTCACAGCAGACCCATTTTCCCTTGGACCTTACTGTTAGCTAATTAACTACACTAAGAATTAAGGCAATGTAAACAAATCAAGGTGATACCTTCAATCACCTTACCTTCCCAGTCCAAGATGGCATTTAATCGGTCTCGTCGCCCACATGCATTATTATCCTTCGAAGATTGCTCCTTTATAAGAGGACACATGGGTAAGTGATGTTCCTAACTTCTACATTTAACATAAGCACCAAGACGTTTCCAACATTCTTCAGCCGAGTGTCCGAACATTTCACAAAATGAGCATGTTGTCATGGCCTGCTTTTCTTCCTCCTCCTTGGCTCTTCTACTCTTTTCATTGCCATTGCCACTCTCTTTCCTTTTTTCGTTACCATTACGGCTTAGTTTACCATAACCGTTTTCATTGCGAGACCTCTTATTGTGATGGGGTTCGCCATCATCCGATTCCCTATTATGCTTCCAGCTTGGCTCTTCCTTTCTGCCTCTAAATTTCTCGATCTTCTCTAAAGTCCTTTCACATAGATATGCTCGTTGGACCATTTCCGTATAAGTGCGGATATTCTGAGACCCGAGTTGTTGAATAAAGTCGGGCCTTAAACCATCCATAAATCGATTGGCTTTTAAGAGGTCTGTGCTAATCAAGTGAGGAGCATAAGGTGCTAGTCGAGAGAATTGAAGCTCATATTCCGCTACCGACATCATCCCTTTCCTAAGGGAGGTAAATTCTGTGGCTTTTCTCTCCTTGACATGTTCAGAGAAGTACTTTGCACGGAAAATAGTCAAAAATCCTTCGCAAGTGTGTGGAGCATCTGCAGGCGGTGCTGGAATAGACTTCCACCATGTACGTGCATCCTTGTTAAGTTGGAACGTAGCAAGATGAACCTTCTCCTGACTAGTGCATTGCATGATGTCAAATATGCGGCTCATCTCGTCGATCCAGTTCTCTGCTTCGTCCGAGTTAGAAGATTCAGAGAACTATGGGGGATTTAAACTTCAAAAATTGCTATGCATGCTACCCGCGCCAGCCCTTGGGCCAGCTTGGGCCACGGTTTTGTAGGGCTTGAGTAAGACCGACAACTGTCTGCTGCATACCGTTCTAGTCAACATGATGAGCCATCACAAGAATGAGGTACCTGAGAAGAGTAATGAATTTTTGTTAATTCTAATGGAATGAGTGGGCTTAATCTCAGAAATAAGTCTAATTACTATCTCATCCCAGGTTCTACCCAATTCCTCTCATAGGTTGGGAGTTTGTTTCCTAGTTTCATAGGTGTGGGTCCTTAAACCTCGGACTTAACCTATGACATGTCTTTTCCCTAGGACTTCTAATCCTAGGCTCTGATACCACTCTAACTGTCACGTCCCGAGATTATGTAGCGGAAACAATCGGGAACATGAACAGTCGGCTAGTACGCCTCGAGCAAGCAATATAATCAGAGTGCAAGACAATCACACATAACATGAATGGACACAATAATTGATCACAAATCTGACTTTTATTGATAATAATCAGGTACATGATAATGACTCATTGACTAACTGGACTCAATAAAGTGAAAATTACATAATTTACCCTTGACTAGACTATCTATGGCTTCTCTCGAACCATCAATCACTCTCGGATCCATCACTTGAATACTCTGAACCCGATGCACTAGTAATTCCTGAAAAAGATTGGAAAAGTAGGATAATGAGCACACATGCCAAGAAGGTATCTTGGTATCAACACGAAGGCAATGTTTAAGTAATTAAAATTTTAGCTCTAGAGTGCAAGATAATGAAAATGTGATAAAACACACGAATAAAACTGAAGTAACATAATATCACGATAAGGTCGCGATACATGATATGAGATGATATATGAGCAAGATCAAGTAAGAATATAACAAAAATATACTTGGCCTTTCACGAATGAGAATATGCTTGCATGTAATGAGAAGGCACTTGCACTTTTCACTTTTCACTTTTCATACCCATAAAGGCTATGCACTAGAATGTCATGTAATTCAAGCATGTAGATTCTCATGGATTTCAATCTCGTGGATTTCACTTATTTATAAAGAAAGTACTCCCAGCGTAATGCGACGCCAGTAGCATCATACCCCATAGTTTACAGTATGTTTCCGATAATTAGTCGAGGGGACTAGCATAGAGCCCTTGAACACAATCAGTGCCCGAACTGCATCTTCACGTATAAATCAAGCTACTTCCACGAGTAAAACAATAAAGTACGACCAATAATTCAATTCCAAATAACAAGGGTTCATGATCAAGTACTCAAGGCATAGAACGCACTGAAATTGACATGATTTCAAAAAGAATAATTTAAAAGAATATTATGCCACGGCGGCATTCCGGTAGCATAATGCCACATTCATTAAGTTCTATCATTCATTAATGGCTTATTTGATCAATATAATAAGCTCTAGATAATCAATAGATCATCTAGGAATATAGAAAAATCAACCCTTGGGTCAAACCCCGGGTTAGACAATTTCAGGAACCATGCGGTCATTCACTGGACCGTTTAGGAACTCAAGCGGTCTAGAAATGGACCATTTAAGATGAAGAAGCGGTCATATAAAAGACCGTTTATGAATAGAGTCGACACAGAAAGAAAGAAGGTCGACACAGTGAAAACCCCTGAAGTCATACGGTCATGGGTTGGGCCGCTTGGTGAAAATAGCGGTCTAACAGATGGCCGCAAGGGTCCAGAATTCATAAACACCATAAAAAGTGCTTTCTAGACATTGGGTTTTAATGGTACAACTAGCTCGGCGTCCTAGTGGGAATCCCAGACTCGCGGAGACTTATGGAGGCCTTGAAACAAGATCACCTAGTCCGTTGGAAAGAATATCCAATGGAGAGGATCCCAAGTCCAAGATAGTGTGCTTAAGTGTCAATGTGTAACTAATGACAATATACCGGGGTATGTGCCAGTTACTTAAGAAAATGACTCTTAGATAAGAGAGAGCTCATGATAAAACACTGATCAAATCCAACTAGACAAGTCCATATGCCCTTTGAAATGTGTCCATAAATACAAGAGTATATAGTTTTGGCATGAAGTTAATATAAATTTAAAATAATCCCAAGTGTATATAAGAATCATGAAATCTATTAGAAAGATATGTTAACATAACTAGGTATATGAAAATAACGTTTGAAGCAGGTATAATACCTTCTTAACTAGGCTTAGTATATAATAATTAGGGCTAATCTGCATTATGTTTCGGGTTAACTATAATGCAGAGATCAAAAAATGAAAATGGTCTAGTTGAGGACCGTTTTTCAGAGATTAGCGGTCTATCGAGGGGCCGCTTAGCAATGGTTAGCGGTCACTTATTAGACCGTTTATGACAAGCGGACAGTAAACTGAACAATAAAGGAATAAACTATAATTTAAAACATGTTATGCGTGAAAATCAACGTGAACAAACTGTAAAACAAGTTAGCGAGGTAATAGACCAAGAATAAGCATGGGTTTGTGTGAAATAGATAAGAGATTTTCATTTTTATTCAATTAGGGCTAAGATTCATACATGGACATTTCACTAGATGCATAGTCCAAAACATAAAATACTCCACATAAAAAACATGATAGTAACTGCAAGAAGAGGGCTTTTATTCCTAGCATCATGTTTAATCCATTCATGAGATAACCTACCTCTGGGCTAGGCTTTAAACTTCAAATGATGGGCTGGAAGTTGACCCTAGTTCCTGCCCGTCCTGAACCAAAATAGCAACTTCACGACCCTCTAATTCCTTATTCCCTTCACCTATGACCACGAGATTTGGAGGGTAAGAAGAAGATACTAAAGTGAACAAATAAGTCTAAAGAACCTTTATCTAATTACCTCATTTAGGGCTTCTAATTCATAGATCTTCCTAGGTCCTTTGCACATGTTCCTGGGTTACTCGTGCTAAACCAGCGACTTTGCAAGCTTCTATCTCCCTGATGGCTTGACCTCCTAAGATGAAATTTGGAGAGAAGTTAGACCTTAGTATTATGAACAAAACATTCTAAAGAACTTACCTGAAATACCAACTCCTTACCTTAGTTCCACGCGAGCCAAATGTAAGGGTCACACAGGCTAGTTCTGGGACCTATTTATAGGGTTAGCTAGGGTATTGGAGATTAGAATGAACCTAGAGTCCTATTTAGGTTTTTAATTCGATCTTCTAGCCTTCTAAACTTATCTAATTAGTAGATAGCATCAATCCTAGGCGATTTAGATGCCCAAGTTCCAAACTTTTCACGTTCTCTTCCTCTCACGGAATCTGCAGAGCCTAGCGGTCTAATGATAGACCATTTCCCATTGCTATGCGGTCTCGCGATAGACCATTTTTGGTCTGCGCACTAAATTTGAACTGTTTCAAACTCTTCCTTCTTTTAACCATTTAATTATCCTATTTATCCACTTAAAAATTGAAATTCTAGAAATTAAGCTTCTAGGATATGGGCCAACTCTTTTGGGCTTGGGTTTTAGGTCCTTTGGCTTCAATTAAATGGGCCTAATCTTATTTATTAGTAGAAGGCCTTTACTTAATGAGACTTAATCAGTAGTAATTCATTTAATAGCTCATTTAAATGTTTAATAATTCTATTTAAATCTAAAAAATTTCTAGAAAATTCTTGGGCGTTACATCAGCCGCTGCAGCTCCCCATGCTCCCTCCTAGCCGGTCTTGGACCGTTGTAGACACTCTCACCCATGGTGCTAGCTTCAAAAGTCCTCTTCATGGTGATTTGGGTTGTTTTACTAAGGTTTTTAAGGCTTAGAGAAAGGGTTTTCTGTGAGCTGCGAGTTCTGGGTGTATTCCTAGTTATAGAGCTTGAGTTTCTAGTCCTGTTGCATTAGGATTGATGCTAGGAAACCTCAATTTAATTTACGATGGGTCTTAGCATAGTTTGGGCACTACTATCCATGGGTTGGGACTCTCCTGGAGAGTCCTGCTCGGATTTAACTGAGTCTTCTCCCATGCGGTCTATCGTGTGACTGCTAGGATCCTCTAGTGGTCGTTAGACGACCGTTTGTCCTCTTCCTTCATCGCCTTCTCTCTCGTTCTCCTAACGGTCCCAACACGAACGTTTGTCCATTTTAGCGGTCTTGCGCAGACCGTTTTCCAGCTCCTCTCATATTCTGATTGTCTATCAGCTTTTTCTCCACATGTTCTCTCCTATGTTCTTCCTCTCTCCTCAATCTTCGTGCCTTCAAACACGCTCTTCCTCGCTCTATCTTACTCTTTATCAATCTTAGGTGTTTGCATCCACACATTTACATTTTCTAAAAATCAAAAGCACAATGATCATATCATATATATCATATAAGCATGTACATGTGTCTCATAAGTACATCAAGCGGGTCCCTCTCCTGGACCACCGCTGTCTCCAGTCCCCTCGTGCCTCTTCCCCGGCGGACCTATAGCTGTGCTCCCCTCCTCGGGGTGGCATCGGCGCCGCTCGTCCTCCTCGTTCCTCCGCTGGCTGGAAGAACCAGTAAGATAATCTCGGTGTCCACTACGTGCGCCACTTTGTGACGCACTATGAGAGGATCGTCCACCCACCAGTCGGAGCGCTCTCTCTAGCGCTCTGATCTCAGCCCTCAGCTCTCTCACCTCCAGCCGAGAGTCCATCGCCTCTGTCACTCTAGTCCTCAGTCGCTCCACTTCCGTATGGAGATGGACCACCTCTACTGGCTCTGCCAAGAGCCGCTCCGCCTCACTCAGCGTGGCTGCTAGCTCTCTAGCCTGCACAAGCATTCAATTCTAGTCATTTGCAACATTAAAGTCTTAAGTCAAAGGGGAAGTTCAATTGGTTTGCTTACCCTCTCCGTGAGAGTGGCCTCAGCCTCCTCGGCCCGAGCAACTGCCCGTGCAAAGTCGGCATCCCGCTCAGCCTGGTCCGCCAGTGGCTGGGAGGAAGAGGATGGAGCATCTGGACCCTGTCTCTGTGTTCCCTCGGCCCGCTGCATTTGGAAGTCAGTCAGTTAACTCCATAGCATTTGCATATTATGTCTAAGGTTAGGTAAAGCTCACCAGAAGCTCCATCGTGCGCTGGAACTCATCCCAATGCTAAATAGTAGAGTGGAGGAGACCCTGGAAGACCTGGTCAGGTTGTCAGTGCATCAGATATCATTGGGAAAGCATAAGTTTAGAAGTCATACCGATCATCGGGAGCCATGGAAGACCTGGTCTCCGTAGCATCTGGCGTAGGCCTTCAGGTAGGCCTCGTCGCTGGCAGCTCGGGCTCGCACCGCCCAACCTCATCTCGTCCAGTCGCGGATCTGGTCCACCGCTCAGGTGACCCTATCGATCTCACCAGTCAGTCCTTGGGAAGACCGCCCCACGCGCTCCTCCTCCCGTGTCAAGAACTCTACCTCTGGCTGGTGGACGCCACTCGCCCTCATGATCAGGCGGTGGTGCAGCGGCTCGATGATGTTCATGCAGTGGAGCCACACGTCCTGTCCCGCGTACGCTTGGCCCACTTCCACCCAGGGCTGCCCATCGTGACCCTCATCACGATATGGTGTCCAGCGCACCTGAAAAGTGGAGAGTCAAGTGTGAGTGTCGAAAGCGTTAGTTACATTTAGAAGTTTAAAGTTTGGAGTCTTACTGATGCATAGGGCAGTGTGTCGATGTCATCCTGGATCACCCGCACTAAGCGTCACAGCGACCCGGTGTCTTATACCTCCATCCACTGCCTCACAATGGGTACTCGGTCAGGATGTACCTCCTTCCCTCTCCCTAGGCCGGGGAGGTACACGTAGGTCCATACCTGCACGGTCAGTCTCAGCATATAGCAGTCTCATAATCATAGTAATTGCATATGCATTTAAGGTAGAAGGGTTACCTGAAGCCGTGGTGAGAACCCTCCCAGCATCATCTGCCGGTCGGTGGTGCTGAGGGTGTCGAACAGGAACGCTAGTGTAACCGTGCCCCAGGCATATTCTCCAACTCCGTCTAAATCCCTCAATAAAGGAAGGAGCTTGCAGCTCACTCCGTCCGCCCTCGTCGCGAAGATCAGCTTCCCGAACATCAGCATCAAGAAGCGGCAAAGGACAACGTCTGCCTCTAGGCCTGGTCCTGCAACCACTCTCTCTCTAGCTCGATCCGTCAGCTTCCCCAAGTGCTCCTCTGGCAACTCTCCCATGGCTATGGCCGCTCCTCTTAGTCGCAGGCTCTCCTGAAGGGTCGCTCGTGCCAGAAGGGACCAGTGGTGTCCTGGCCTCGTCAGCTCCAATCCCAGCAGCTCTTGCGCCAACTCTAGGTAGTCGGCGTACGTCATCCCGCTCACTGGTGCTCCGTGGACTAGTAGTCCTGTAATCCATGCCACGTCCTCCAATGTGGGGATCATATGTCCCCACGGGAATAGAAACGCCCTGCTGAAAGGATCCCACCGGTCATGGAGCGCGTAAAGGAGGGCCGTATCTAGCCACATCACCTCTATCTCGAGGAACTCAGCAAACCCCATCGCATCCAATCTCTCTCTCTGGAAGTCTGACAGTGCTAGGAGCATTGCCTGGATCTGCTGCCACGATATCCTCGTCCATCGCTTTCCTTGCATGCATTTAACAGTCAATGTCAATTACCCATATAGTTTAATAAGTCATGCATTACATTAAAAAAAATCCTCAGAACCCTAACGGTCCTCTCTTGACCATTTTTTCTAGCCTTAGCGATCTGGGTCAGACCGTCTAGCGCCCTAGCGGTCGCCGGAACGATCGTTAGGCATTCGCCATAGCCGCATTATCTCCCCCATTTCTCCTAGCTCTGGAAATGGTCCAGAGGGTCTCTACATGTCTTCTATGGGTCCCCTGACCCATTCCCTTGCTATCCTACCCGCATGCATGCTTCGATGAAATTAAAAATGGTTTTTTATGGGTCTCGGCCTACCTTAGATAAGGGGGTTCCGGCCACCGTCCCAGGCGCTTCCTCGGCCATATGCCTGCCGTCGCCGTCTCCAGCACCTCCCTCAGGCGCTGTGGCCACATTAGATGGTTCCCCGGCCTCCGGTGGTGGTATTTCCTCTGTTTGGGTCCCCGGATCCACGGGCTCGTTCTCCCTAGCCATGCGGCATTGAAACTGCCATATCACCCTCTTCTTCTCCATCTTCGAGTGTGAGCAAGTGTGAGTTTTTTGCAATGGGGGGTGAAGGAAATGCCGGTGGTGGTGGTGGTCGCCAGTGGAGAATGTTTGAATGAGATGGGGGGGTTTCGAACGGTCGCCCACGGTTTTGAATTTGCCTAGATCCTTGCGGTGGTGCGATGGACTGTTAGGCAGTCCTTGGCGGTCTTCATTAGACCATTTTTCCCAGAGTCTCACCTGTTACAGAATGTGAACTGCCTTAAGGGTAGCGGTCTGGCGCTGGACCGTTAGGCTTCCCTTGCGGTCTTAGCATGACCGTTTGGTTGCTAAATGTTGTGATGATTAAAGTCCTATAATTGTTTCATTCTATATGGCCTTTGCTCTATTTGATGCATCATGCTTATCCCTTTTGCTTGATTATTGATGGTTGATCTCTATAAATTGCAAATTCATGAGCGCCATGATGTCACGTCGCTTCCCCTCAAGTACGTAAGTCAGGTAAGTATCTCGATCCCTTAGTCCCTCAATGCATTACTATATGGTATTTATGATATATTATCTCGAGAATCGATTCGTCATTCATGTGTTCTGGGATCTGATGTTCCCCTTTAACAAAAATGATGATGATCTAAGTGCACATGTTTAATCGTTGGATAGGTCGTTAGGTTGGAAAAGTTGGGGGACGATGGTTCTATCTTGCACGCCGTGGTTACAAATAGTGTCCTGACCCTGATTTGTCCGGTCAAGCAATACTATTCTCGAGTATTTTTTATTTTATGTTTTTTTTGCATTCGTTTTGATGATTTCTTTTATTTTAGCAATATGTATCATGCGCATCCTTGAGCATTCATGAGACTTAATCTGTCATAATTGTCTTAATACTGGTGGATAATTGTGTATCCATGATCGTTGGATAGGGAGAGTCATTCCACTCTGAGTTGGAAGGTTTACTTCGGTCTTTTTTGCTTGGTTTAGGTTAGCTGAGGATTCTTGTCTGGAGTTTAGTCACTCGTCTTTTACTTTTTGTTGTTCCGATCGCCTATCAGCTGTGTGTTCCAGTGATGAGGTTGGTCGTGTTTTATTTCCTTAGTTGTTAGATCCTCCAGGCATGCGTCATTGGTTCGGAGTTTTTCGAAAGATTCGTATCGCTCGTAGGTTGAGGATGGGTGTCGTTTACCTTAATGCCCGCTTTTCAGTCTACTTCGCTATATTTCTGCTTCATCTCTGTGTTCCATTTCGCTTTCGCTTCACCTCCGCTCGCTTCCCTGCAAAGAGGATGTTAAGGAGGGGCATCTGTTGACACCCATTTTATGACCAATGAGTTGTGTCATTTCTCTATCTTATTTTATGATGTCCCGAGTTATTCACCGGTTATTGGGCAACTTTTGGGTTATTTTTGGGCTTATTTTATAAGTTCTCTCCCTGGTTGGGCCTAGTTCCTTCTATTTTCTCGTCATTTGAGCTTATTGGGCCTAGATAAGGGCTAATGAGGATTATTTTATAGATTAACTTGGAGATTTATCTGCCTTTATCTCTTTTGCCACATTTATTAGCCTAGCGGTCTATCGCGCGACCGTTAATGGACGTTGGCGGTCCTTTGCTAGACCGCTAGGCAGATAGAGAGTCCCGTTATGTTTCCTTGGTCTTATCTCTTTATGATCGGATGAGCCTAGTGATCTATCAGTCGACCGTTTTCCATGCCTTGCGGTCTATCGCAAGACCGTTAGGGGAGATAGAGAGTCCTGCTCTGCCTGATTTTTCTCTCTCTGTCTGCGGTCAAACTAGAGTCCTTGATTCGGTATTTTCTCTCCGAGTGTTGATCGTCAGAAGTTTCAATTTATTTCTATGGACTCTTGAGAGTATTATCTTCGAGATTTATCAAGGTTTAGCCCTATTTTCTTGCTATTATCCCTCCAACTCGACCTAGGGTTTTGGGGGTCTATAAATAGAACCCTTGACTTCATGGCATGAGGAGGAGATTTCTGGAGCTTGCGACGAAGTGCTACAACATTCTGGAGCGAGTACCAACCAGAGAGAGCTTGCTTCTACATCCTAGAGTCGTCTGGTCCAGGGAGTAGCTGGTTCTTTTATTTATTTTTGTGTCTTTCTCCTCTTAGTCTCTTCATCTTAGCATCATCATAGCATCAATTCTTCTTCTTCCTAAACATTCTTCTGCATTCAAAACACATTTTTAAACATCCTCCTATTATTTTCACACGTCACAGGGGTTAAAAAACTACCAACTCCCAGGTATTCACCCTTCCTTTTCATGCATATTAGCTTTATTGCTTTATAGATACTACACTTCCCTAGGGCTAATTGGGTTCGTTTCTTTCTGTCTCTACACTCTTTTGCAGGTCTACAGTACTCACCACACGAGGCCCAACTCTTCTGGCCTGCCAGAATGGGCGGAGATTTGAGTTCCATAACTTATTTTCTAGGTGTGCTTAGCAACCGTCTCCAGACCATTTGAGTTCTCTTGTAGTCATCTTCAGACCGTTTTCTATCATCTGGCGGTCGTCCGAGAACCATTTTTACATCTGCACCCAAGTCTTTCTCTCCTGTGGGCGAGTGTGCTTCACTGGGCTTATTTCCAAAGTACATAGTGTTGTTTTGGTTGCATTATTTGCTTTGGTGGCGGTCACATCTTATTATCTTGGGTATTTTTCATCATATTTCTCCATCTCTTTATTTCTTTTGCTCTTTGGTTGCTCCACACCTACGGTGTGTGTTTGCTTTTTTCCATCTTTTCTCCACGCCCACAGCGTGTGTTTAGTTTACTTCTTGCTTGGTTCTACACTATTGAGATGACATACCCACATGCTCCATATCTGATGTTATTGCTTGCTTGAGTTAGCATATATCACGCATCATATTTCCATCTCACTCACTTTTTCACACACTCCAGCACATTAAAATATCAACAGCTCCTAGAGCTCCAGCAAAACCTTGACACACACGAAAACACCGATCCTGAGTGACACAGCCAGACCTTGATCATGAACAAACGTTTCGCTCATAACCCAACACACATCGATCATCAGAGCAGGCATAACACACAAAAGGATACTAGTCTCACATCACCTCAGCCACAACGGGAATTCCAATCATGGCATTGCCGCCACCATCTCACTCACCGAGGAGACACAATCCTCGTTACTAGAAACCACCACCGATCAAATCCCATGCTAGGCAGATCAATCAAACATCAGCATCGCTATCGGCTGACTGATATCATGCCCAGCACAAGGGACGACCATCACTGATCTGCGCTAGGTCACACAGTCATCACAATTGACTGTGACAATTCTGTCGGCTCTGCGCCATGAACCATCTCACCCATGGCAAGCCAAATGCCTAATAACAACACTAGACCAGCTCTGTCAGAACTCAAACTTCTACAAAGCCCATATCCCATTCCAGGAAAAGACACATCACAGAAACGGCCACCAAAGGCCTCACTTGCACACGGCTCTCACTGTTCTTGATCTGTAACAACCAGCATCTTCTGTCTGTGAAAGACCATTCGTCGGTCATCAGCTATTCATCAACGAGAAACCTTAACTTACCTGACTTCTTCCTTCCTTCTAGGTCCTTCACTAGATCCAATAAGCACATTCCAAATCCCACATCACGACGGGCCATCCGTTGACTCACGCACAGACCATCACCGCATCTCGAGATGATCCTCACTCAGATGCCTCATCCAATCTCGATCCTCACGCCAGCTCTACCCTCTCAGAGGAGCACGAAGAAACCAAATGATGAGCTTCCACAATCCTCGATCCTCGCGGCATTCGACTCAGGCCTACAGGGAAATTCTCCCATGCTGGTCACAAGAGCAAGGCTCACCATCCAACGATAAGGTCCCTTCAGGGACCTCCATGCACTGGCATCGTCCGTTACCCAATCTAATCCCATCTTATCTCAATTATTCCAAATGGATGCCTACCAATCCTCGACTCCGCTCTCACTAAAGAGCCACAGGACACAACCTAAACAATCCTTGGCACATATCTCCAGAACAGACAAGTGCCGCCTGCTATTATAGTAGCCTGGTCGATGACATCGCGACCAATGCACACAATTTCCCAGACAATACGGACCTTGCCATGGTCGATCACACTGCTAGCCTCAACAACCGCTCGTAGCTACTGACTAGGACCTATAATGTCACACCCCGAGCCTTTATTACAGCGGAAGACTAGCTCGAGGAACGTGAACAGCCGGCATGGTAAGCCTCTTGCAAGCAAGAATGATTAGAGCGCAAGACAATCACACACATAAATGCAACTGCACAATATTTACTCAATTTCAACTTTCATTTCCATTATCAATCAAATATCAAATACAATCACTAATTCAACTTCCTTCATCATACTAGACTCAAGAATAAGAAAATTACATAGACTCAATCTAAACATGTAGACTTCCTAAGTCTTCACTCATTCTTCATTTACTCTCGGACCCGCTATTTGAATATTCCGAATCCGATCCTGACGCACTTCCATCTCCTGAAAAGATTGGAAATATGTAATGAGCACACTTGCCCAGTAGGTATCTTCACATCAACATGAAGGCACTATTAAAGTAATTAATATTTTAGCTCTAGAGGAATAAGGTAAAATCATGTGAATGCGGATAAATCACAAGTAACCAAAGTAACAAGACGATCATGTAAGATAGAACGATCAAGTATGAACTAGCAAGAATGTAACAAGAATGGCCTTTCATGAACAAGAATGTACTAGCAAGTCACATACTCATCACCCAAACATCTTTTGCTTATGAGCAAGTATTTGGTGAATTGCTATGGAATATCATGTAACAAGCAAGAAAGTCATGTACGTGTATCGTGGATTTTAGTTATTTATAGAGAAAGTACTCCCAGCGCAATGCGACGCCAGTAGCATCATATCCCATGGTTTACAGTATGTTTCCGACAATCAACAGCAGGGACTAGCATAGAGCCCTTGAACACAATCAGTGCTGGATCGCATCTTCAAGTATAAATCAAGTTATTTTCATGTTTCAAGCAATAAAATATGGCCAAGAATGCAAATAAGTTCTTGATAACAATAATCAACAATGAACGCTTCAACTTAGGACATGAGAGATCAAGGATGATTTAAGATGATGTCATTCTCATGGAAATAATTCGGCAGCATAACGGTACATTTATTATCATTCATAATTTAAGTTAAGTATCTTTAGAAAATATGCCAAGTCCTAGACCATCAATACTCCATCTAGGAACTTAGAATATCAACCCTTTGGTCAAACCTTGGGTTAAAGAATTTAGAACTATGACGGTCCAATACTGGGCCGTTACATGAACATAACGGTCGAGTGTTGGGCCGTTAGAAAGGCTGAATCCAGAAGAAAATAGATATGGACTCAAACAATGTGACGGTCATATATTGGACCATTATATGTGCCTGACGGTCGAATATAGATCCGTTACATATCCAGAATCCGAAAACATCGATAGTGCTTTCTAACAATTGGGCTTTCACGGTACAACCAACTCGGCGTCCTAGTGGGAATCCCAGGCTCGCAGAGAATTACGGAGGCCTTGAAATAAGATTTCATTGTCTATTGGAAGGAATATCCAATAGAGAGATCCTCAAGTTCAAGAATGTGTTCCTATAGTGCAAAGTGTGAACTAATGGCCATATACCGGAATATATGCCATGTACTTAAAGAAAATGACTCTATAGAAGAGAAAGAATGTGTAACGATATAAAATCATGATAAAACTCATCAATATTTTTTTTCTAAATCAAGGTTTAAATACTAAACTATAGTGCTTTGGGCTTAAAATTATCATCTACTTAAAAATAACTCGAAGTACCATAAATCATGCAATTTCTAACATGAATCAACACCTGAACTTAAAAATCATGAAAACAGGTTAAGATCTATTTAACTAGGCATATGTATATATAAGCTATTTGAGCCAATCTTAATTCTGCCTTAAGTTGACAGAACACAGTGCTGTGTAACGGACTTGTCTGGGCGTGTCACAATATGGTAACGGTCCACTGTAGGTCCGTCAGAGTTCTCAGAACCCTGCAACCGTTTACAGAGGTGTGACGGATCAAGGTAGGTCCGTTACACGTCCCTGGCGGTCTTACGATAGACCGTTAGGTCCTCTGCTGACAGGAAATAGAAACTATAGAAATCTATGATTAATTCATGGCATGCTAACTACTCTAATCATGTCAAAATGAGAGAAAGGCTATCTAGATGCATAGGTAGTAATGAAATAACAAGAGATAGCTTTTTATCTTTAATTAGGGTTGAAGGCATGCATGAATGTATAGACTAATCTTAAAACATGAAATTCATGAAGTATAACGCATGAAATCCAAATAAACTAAAGGGCTTTTATCCTTAACAATGTGTTTTTTCCGTTCATGAGATAACCTACCTCTTAACTGGGCTTTAAACTTCTAATTTGAGTCTTTAAGGGTCGCCCTAGTTCTTCTCTTCATGTGATTTTTCAGCAACTTCACGTTGCCCTATCTCTCCAATCTCTTGACCTAAAGATGTCAAATTCGGAGGTTAGGAAGATGAAACTAAGAGGAACAAAAAGTTCTAAAGTATCTAACTTTAATTACCTCATTTAGGCTCTCTAATTTCCTGATCTTCAGCACCCTGTCGCACAGTTTCCTAGGTTGGCGTGATGAAACCAACAACTTTGGAAGATCCTAACTCCTTGGATACTCGACCTCCTAACATGAAATTTTGAGAGTTGTCAGACCTTAGTATTAGAAACAAAAAGTTCTAAAGGATTTACCCGAGATTCTATCTCATTACCTTGTTTCTTCACGAGCCAAAAGTAAGGGTCGCTCAGTTCAGAACTGGGTCCTATTTATAGAGTTTTGGCTAGGGTTCAAGGATTTGAATGATTTTAGAGTCCTTAATTGGCAAAAACATAATCTCTAAGAGTCCTTAGCAATGTTATAAGTTCTCCTAAGTTGGTCTCTAGCCAAGAGAATCCCAAAGTTCCAATCTTTTTGCAACTTCTTCTTCTCACGGAATCCGCTGAGTGTAACGGACCAGGACTGGTGCGTTTCGTGACTGTAGCGGTCGCCCGATAGACCGTTACATCAACTGGGCGTGGACATTCATCTTAATTCAAACTCCTTTGTTAATTATCCACTAAATTATCTAATAAAATGGTATTTATCCTTAAAATTCGTGAATAGGCTAAATAACATTCTAGAATATGGGTTAAACTTAATGGGCTTGGTCCATAAACTTATTGGGTTTTAATTATCAAAGTTGGATTAGTTATTTAACATAATTGGGCCTTATAATCCTAATATTAATTCATTTGTTAATCCAATTTACCCTTTATAAATTCTAGAAAATTCCATAAATAATCCAAAAATTACTGATAAATTCTAGGGCTCTACATATAATCTCTCAGAGATCACTTCCTCTAAAACTCTGATTCCAACCAAGGACAAAACTTCCGACGCGAGTCAAGCGCAAAGCTTACCGACTCTGACCACTACGTCATCATCCTCTATCAGGCGACTTCCTTAGCAACCCCATCTGGTTCCACACTCAACGCCTAACACGACTTCCAACGAATGAACGGGGTACTCATGCGACACACTTGCCAACGTATTCCCCTAACTCTCCATCCTGTCAGTGCCACAACCCAATAATGCCTCAATGCAATGGAACGACAATCGATACGGCTCACACTGCCAGAGATAATCTTACATCGAGGAACCAATCCTCCGATGCTCTACTCATCCTTGGGAATGTACCTGTAGCAACCAATGTCACGATCCTGGACCTGTGGATTATGGGCCAACCAGGCTTCCGCTGCGCACACTAATCCACATGCACAACCACCACAATGACTCAGGATCCAACATCCCGACAATCCTCAACTTGGCTGGCTAACTCTGGAAAATAGGGTGAGGAAAACTCCATTACCTCAAACTTAGAGCACAAATTCTCTCTCTTAATCTGGAAATCCTCTACAACCATGTAGGCTCCGATCCCCAGCACACTGAAAATCATAACTACAGCCAAGAATCTTCACAAGCGTCGCCCAACTGGCACTCATCCTTTTGGAATAGCGCCAACACCCTTGCTTATGAGGGGAAACGGGCAATGCTTCACATAGGTAACCACATTGACAAAAAATAGGAGTCGTCTCGCACGAACTTCATGGCATACAAGAGAGGCCAACCAATCCGAATGCACGATGCAAGACGATGGAACTTAGCAAAAATGTGATCTCTCTGACCAAGGAGAAAACCAACATACCTCCTACACAGCGGGAGATCTCCATGCTTGACCTAACCTCGAACCTCGCACACACTGGGAACCACACCTTCCAGCACCAAGAAAAACCATCAGCACCATCAGGCCAGCTCCTCTGACAACACTCACCATGTGTCTCGTCGGACCATACTTACAACATCTCTTGATGCACCACCAATGCAATTCATCAACCTGCAACAGGCCACGCCTCGAGCACCGACCCTGCTGATCACCAGCCACACTCTGCCAGAGCGGTTACACTAGTCACTGTGACACACTCCTCTCCTACGCCTGCCTCTGATCTTGGAACCATTAGCACTCCAAAACACTTACCGAGGAGCGAAGAAAAACACGAGAGACGCCAGGCTCGAAGGCCACTACACCTCTAGCCAATGGACATTATTCCCTCGAATCTATCTATGCTAACACCAATCCATTCTCGATTCTCAGATCCTCAAAATATCCACCTCTTAAGCTGCTGCCGCGCGGACCACCACGCCAAGAACCACTGCACGAACAATGATCGGCACCTGCCAACGCTCATTCTCAGTCTCGAATCTTGCATGGAACCTTCACACCTCATCTGCCACCTCGGACAGCGCATCCAAGGTAATGCATAATGGCCCCAAATTTCACCATCTAGGCCAAAATCAAGACACCGCCACGCGACTTCAACCCAAATCCAGGACTAATACAGCCCATTCACATGCAGAAGTGTAGGACTTAGAGCTGACTAGAACATCTCTGCCCAATCCTGCCTCAAAATTTGCAAAATGAACGGGACCAGCACGTCAACTCTGATGCCATAGAGCATGACAAGAACGTGGGGCTCAACAATTAGCAGCTCATCTGGAAGATCCTCCGCTCATCCGAGCACATCTCTCGATCAGAACGCCCATTCTGCTATCTCAGACCACGATCTTAACACCTTAGGGGCTGGATAAATCTCAAATTGGGGTGGCCAAAACGACAATAACTCCCTCGGAGCACTCTCACGGCCACTTAACCATGAACAATCCTCGCCAGCCACCTGACCTCGCCATAAATTCCACGAACACAGCACCACAAACTTGCACCTGCCGGCAACCTCTACCCAACGCAGCACGACCGGGGCCACAACCAAAGGGGAAGAAGTTCTCTATCTTACTCCTCAGGCCCCACACCAGCACACTGACAAAAACAGAAGCCACCTTCATAGCGCCAACTCAGCGCACTCGAGCTCTCAAGCGAGAAACAAAATGAAAAAGAAACATGAAACCCTATGCCACTACCGACTGTACTGGACCTTATGGACTCTGATCACTGCAATCATCTCAAATTCCCATCTACACTTCCACAAACACATGCTCTGATACCATCTGTAATGACCCAAGATCATGATATCGGTAATAACCCGATACCATTCGAATCCTGGCCTGCTGCCCACAAGCCGGAGGGCTCGGAAAGGCTAAAAGGATGTCTGTGGAGGTACACAGAAATAAGAAATGAAGCAGGAACAACAATATAATAACAATTAAACAAACTAACTATAGAGTCCAGTCCAAATATAGTATAGTCTAAGGCAAGGAAACATACTATAATGCCGAGTGAACACTCGGCCCGGTGAGCTGGCAACTACGAACCTCCGTGTTGCACCTCCGAGCCTTGAGGAGGAACCGCCACACCTGAAAAGCAGGGGGTGAGTCTCATCTCACTGGCTCAGTAGGGGTCCGGCGGAACCCCAACCATAAACATGGTGACGGAAAGCAGCAATAATAACAGGAACAATAACAACGGTGGCCGGTAAAATGTCAGCTCTATAGCTACTCCTATTGTACCGAAAAATGCACCCCAATCTTATAGTCGGGGACCACCAGACTAACGAGAAAACTTTGGCTACACTGCCAGAAGAACCACCATGACTACGCTATCGTGGTGGCCCCTCCTCGCTGACTAAGGCCTAGCCCAAGACCACGTGGTCTGGGAACGCAGTCAGGACCTCGCCGTTGTGAACCCTACACTATCTAGGAAAAACCCACAGTAACGCTGCCGAAAACCCTAGACCTTGGTGTCGGAAGGACACTCAGCAACCACCCAAAAAAATATAGAGAAACTCGTCTCATGTGGCAGAAGCACTGTCCCCTAAAAGCAAGGCCGGATGCATCCACTGACGACATACTCAGCGCCTCAGGTGTCTGCCTCACCCCAGGCGACACTGAGACACCGTACTAATAACCACAGAACAAGGGTCTAGTCAGGGTCATGCTCTTCAGCACGCATCCGTAGTACCCAACCATGTGTGCACACACTAACTGACTGCACGAGTCAGGCCCTCTAGCTGGGTTTCCTACTGGCCCGGACTCGAGCCGCTATAGGGGAGCCCCTACGGGAAACCAGCCTAAAAATCATCTCTCTCGGGTGTAGCTTTCCACCTACCCCCAGGTGGGTCGACACACGCGTGCCCAAGCAAGCCACAGTAGCTCTCCACCTACTCCCAGGTGGGTCGGCACATGCATACCCAGGTAGCTACGACTAATGGGGACCACTAAGCAAACAACTCTCGGCGGAAACCACCGGAACACGGACAGGCTACGCACAAGCTTTGTCACGATGAGCTCGGAACATAGATGACACGATGCCACGAGACTCTAGGTAGTCTGCTAGACCTCTTAAACCCAACGGCCCTTGAGTCACAAGAGTCAGGTCAAAGCCGTTGCACAGGACAGCTCCATGCTATCAATCTGGCCCATCCCTAGGTCAGAAATCACGGTAATAATTAATTGATGGGGGCATCTCTCGCCCCATATATTTTCAAAGCCTCGGTTGCCCGCCAGCATGGTTCCATTACATCCGTCACATTTTTCTAAGTCAATTCATGTAACTTTCATATTTTCTTTGAGTCATAATTATGTAATTTTCCTTTTATTTGAGTCTTGTACCTAGGTTAATGAGTCATTTACCTAGGTTAAGTGTCATTATGTTGATAGATTAGTTTATGGGCCCAATTCATTGGGCTTGGCCCAAGGGCACCCCCCCCTTCCCTTGGTTATTTGTCATTGTGTTAAGAGTCAAGGTCTTTTGTAGAAATGTGGGTTGCCTATATATAGGACCCCATTTCCTCCATTTGAACTAATGAATCAATCAATGAAAAACTTACCATTTTGAGAGTTTACACTTCTTATCTGGTGGAGAGATTTCATTTTTTGGGTGAGAGACCCTAAGGGAGAGATTCCCCACTCATCCCTCTCTTAATCTCTCTTTTTCACTCCCCTTTCTCTCTCCTCCACACCCAATTTCAAAAATTTTCTCTCTCCTCCCTTCCCAACCACCACTCTCCCACCTACCCCCATTCAAGACCACTCCCCTTCCCCACACATCCCATTACTCCACCCCCTAGTCCCAAGAGAGCTTCCACCAATCCTAGCTCCACCTCCCAACCCCCAACTACCCCACCCACTTCCCCAAGCACCCTTTCCACTACCCAAAGCAGCCCTCCACCTTCCCAAGGCACCTCTTCCCATCCCCAAGACCACCATTGACCACCCCACATTAAAGGAAATTCAAACTCACATGCCCTCCACCCACTTGTGCCCCCCCCACCTTCCTCCTTCTCCCTCCAAGCCCAAATTCGTAGCTCCTCCTCCCACCACCTGTTAGACCCCCTTCCAGACCCTATTCTTCCCCTCCCACACCTTGGAACACCCCCTCCTAGACCCCCTCACAGCCAGGGTTCTCCCCACACTCATCCACCTCCATTTCCCCTCCCATATACCCCATTTCCCCCCACCATCTTCAACCTCCAGTTTTCAGTTCGCTGGCAGCATAAGAGTAGAAGATTGCAGAGGCGACCCCGACCACATCCCAGAGAATCTGAATGCCCAAGAGGTATCCATGGAAGCGTCTACCTGTCTTCTTCGCAACGGCGGTGGTCTCATCCCCTTTCGAGCTCCGAGCTGATCGGGAGATCTGTTCTCCTACAACTGCGCAGAGCTGCCCCTACTGAGCACCTGAGCCATAGTAGAAGCTCAGCCACGACGAACCTTGGAAGATTCAAGCCACAAGTTCTTCTGCAAAGTTGTTCCTATTCCTGTCTAATTTCAGAATCAAGAAGTGGAACTTCTATCGACATCTGTGGGCCATTGTTATCATTTTTCTCCCTCGGGTACGCGGTTCAGCTTCCCACAGCCTGCACCGACCTGTCATCAGTGTTCAGAGTCCCCTGGTCTTCTCCGGCATCGTTTGGCTTCCCCGTCAGTTTTTCTGCGAAGAGGACTCGTCCACGATTCCAAAATATCCTGCGGTGCTTGATTCTGAGTTCAGGAGCTGATGGGGCATCCTCTGGAACCTACTGTTGGCTGCCAGAAGCTGCCAGAAGCTGCCAGTCCAAGAATCTGCCTCCCTGCTCGGGCCTCCACCCAGACCAGCGTCGGCGCCAGAAGAAATCAAAAAAATTTGGATGACTTCCGTGGCCTCCTACGAAGATTTTCCAGGTGGTTTCATCCCCAACAAAATTCGGCATCAGTCGCACCAACCATTTCTTCGATCATCTGTCAGCACCCACAGAACGTGGACAGAACCGGCGACCTCCCATCTTCGGTGTTCCTCTCTCAAGTTCCCCTCCCCGCTTGGCCGGCTGAAGGACCCTCCCTATGTGGAGGTAGTTTTAGTTGTAATATCACTTAACCCCCACCCCAAGATCCCCCTCCTACGAGAGGTGTAGTATTGTAATCAAGTCAAGCTACCCCGACGCGGCGTGTGGGGATCCACCCGCCTCCCCGCTCGCCCTCGTCTCCGAGCGGGACCGGTTTCTTCAAACCGGTCGAGTAAGTGCTCCAAACTTTGCTCTAATTTGTGCTTGTTCTTTCAATATTAGTTCATAAACTCCGCTGGCCGTGAATGAGAGCCCGATCCTTAAGCTCCTTTGCTATAAGTGATCACCGTGGGAAAAGAGTGGAACCCGTGCCCTCGGCATGACGTCGGCTCCCTTGAATTGGGCTGCCATTACCATTGGGAATCAACTTAGGCCTTGCTGGCCCTCTACCAGCAAGGGCCCAGCCCACACAACCTCCACTTGGCATTGCCAAGTTATCCCGGGTCTTGGTGAGCATCAGGTGAGCGGTCGCCGACATCGGTCCGTTTGATTGCGATTGTGCTTGTTTGTTTAAGTCCTAGGTTGTGTCACATCATTAATGGGGCGGCGCACAACCGTCAAACCTAATCCCTTTCCAAAGAGAAGCTAAGAAACCTCCAGCCCTAGGCTGGGTGACTGAACACATAGTTCAAAGGCCATACGAATGGCCCACTCAGAAACCGCTTTCCGGAAAAGCTCACGACGTGCGGGAATAGCCCTCTGCACTCAATCTGATACACGGTGACTCAATCAAGCATAACATAAAAGCCCGGAACACAAGAGGGTCACCCAGACCCTTAAATACCATGGGCATGCTAATCGAAGTAAAATGATACCTCTGGACACCTAAAATAAGGTCACGATACCCACGGGATGTCCGGGACATTCAGGAGGCAAAAAGTCGACCAATGGGTCACAATTAGGTCAACCGAGGGCTGAAAAGGGGTGAATCTGGGGCAGTTCGGTCGACCAGCCCAGTTGGGTTGGTTGACCAATGCAACCTGCGCCGGTTGGTCGATCGAACCAGCCCGATTGGTAGACTGGTGCAGCAAGAGGCGTCGACGCAGCGCATGTTCCGTCGACCCCTCCTGTAGAGGTCGGTTGACCGGCCCTCTGGGTTCAGTCGACCGAACTCTACAGGGCTCAGCCCTGCGCGCTGGGCCATTCGGTCGACCAACGCTAAGCATTAGGTCAACCGAAAACGGCGATGACCCCATCCGAACCCACACCAGGGGCTCGGTTTCCATGCCTACTCGATCCCAATCGATGGGGAAAATAACGGGGATCATTCCCCGGTTCCCAAAACCTAAAAATGGAGGGAAGAAAGTGGGAAAACCACGCTCGATCGGATGAAACTGTCACACGCCCTAAAAACATGATTTTGAACCCCCGACGAGAAATAAACCCTCTCGGCTCACCACGAGCTACCAAACTCGCGGGAAATGGAATACAAGGGTTAATGAACCATCCCCCTACCTCCACCGAAGATTTCCCGCGCCGAGATCGCCGTTCCGTTACAAAACGCCTCACAAAGGCCGCCGGCTTCACGATCTCGCGAATGAACCATCGCGCCTCCACCGCCCAGTTCCTCAACCCATCCTCACCACTCCCCACCTCACGAACCTCACCGCCTCAGCCCCGCCTTCCTCTATCGACTATCGGAGAAGAGAGGAAGAGAAGAGAGAGCGTGAGAAGAGAGAGGGAGAGTGACAGTTGTGAGGAGAGAGAGGGGGTGGGGGTTATTTATAAAAGAAATTTCAACATTTAGAAAATCTAAAAAATAAAAAAATAGGGAAAAATACTCCCCACAATCCTCAGAAAATGCACAACATGTAATGCCCTAGGATTTTCTAGGAATTTTTAGGATTAAAATATAATTATTAAGTATTTAAATGGACTAAATGGGCTATTGAATATAATTATTAAGGCCCTATACTAATTAAAGAGGAATATACCCATTTAGTTAAGCCCAAATTACGGTTTTGGACATTGGCCAATATTCTAGAAGCTTAAATTGTTGTATTTTCGGAATATAGGGGATAAATTCCCTACTTATCAGATAAATAAATGGATAAATAACAAAAGAGTTTGAACTAATCAAAATTCGGTGATTTAGGGTAAAAATGGTCTATCGAGCGACCGCCTAGGATCAGAAACGGTCCCGACTGGATCGCTATAAAGAGTCCGATCGTGAGCAGTTTGATCGTGTGAAAAACTCCAATTTCTTCAGGCCAAATCCCTTGAGATTGATGCAATCTGTCACGCCCCGAAGCGGGATACCGGGACGTACAGTCAGAAACACGCTAGCACAAAAATTAAGTTCTAAAACTGCTCAATGGAATAGAAGGATTCTAATCTTCTTATTACAATAATCAACTGATTAAACATAACTTCCAAACTCATTAATACATCACCTGGTCTAATACAGAATTAGAACACTAATGCAACACTAAAGGTAATAACTGGAAATACTACGGTGCCAACATGGCAACCTAGATGGAGGCACACTCTAGTAGCACTCAAATCACTTCCCGTCCGAGTGAACGTCACCACCTGAGTAACCTGGAAAAGGGGGAAAACAATACTATGAGCCAACGCTCAGTAGGTAATAACAGGCAAGTGTAAGTGATTAATGATTTAATTACATGTTATATGAAATGATAACAAGGAGAAAGATAACAAGAGCAAGAACACTGTAATAAGATCTTGCAAAGTCAAGAATCAAGAGATAACAATTAATGCAAGGACAAGAACTTTACTATGAACAAGTAAGAACAAGAACAAGTGTAGAAATAATAATTTGGCCAGTAAGCAAGTATATCACGCATGTAACATTTCCACTTTCAAGTAATAGCAAGTAGAGTAACCACAAGTAAATCATAGAACAGGAAAAAGTGGAAAGTGTAAACTAGTAGAGAGTAGTGGACAGCCCCTAGATTAATCACATGTCAAGTACTGGTGCCAATGCCACACCTAGTCAACCACCTCCATGGGGATACAAGTAGTGTTCGGGTGCTCCTCCCAAGACTAGACCAAGCCCTTATTTGTTTGCCAGACATTGATTTATTTGGATTACAAGATCCCACGAATCTAGACTTCCACATTTCATGGCCAATAAATTTCAAAGAACAAGCTATCAAGTAATAAGCACAGATCTGATTGAATATCGAAATAACAAGAAGTATAGAGAATTCAACTTTGGCATAATGTTTAACGACATATCGAGTCGTGGAAACCAAGAATGAAAGGGTAAGTAGGAAAATGCAATAATTAGATCATTCTTAGTTCCATGGTTAAACATTTTATTCTGTTGGTTAACAAGTTTTCAGGCTGTTAAGAATTCAAGCTAAATTTAACCCGATTACATTTTCATAAACTCAAATGTTTAACATGATAATTATATGTTCAAGTTCAATTGCATGATTACACTTATAACAAAACCAATTACATGCTGTGGGTAGCTAACCAATTGATAAAAATACTAAGGATTCCAACAAGGACTCAGTACGTGGCGGAGGTAATCGATCCGAAGATCACTCGCGCAAGCGTGCGACCATCCCGATAGGCGTAGCCTAACGTTCGGACAACACCTTTTGATATACTGGAGCCTTGAGGGATAAAAATTAACTTACTGCATTCAGAAATAAGAATATACAATAATCTGATAGAAATAAGATAGCTAACAGCTCAAAAATGAAATTCTGTGTATTAACGCGCTATACCCAGGTAGCGCGTTTATCAAGAACGTGCTATGGAAGTATAGCTCGTTCAAGACAGGGCCAGAAACCATTTTAATTTGAAAACTGGATAAACACAGGGGTTCTACAAGTTAATATACGTATAACTTAACTTATAAGTAACTGCAGGGACTTAATATAGTTTGAAAAACATGTCAGAAACGTTCTGTTTTAACCCCTGGAAGATCGGGGTCAACAGGAAGAAGGCGCTATATGTCCCTAGCGCGACCTGAAGAACGCGCTAGGAAAACATAGCACGTTCTGAAACAGGAAACTAAATGCATAAAATTTGAAATCTAGATTAACAGGTGGGGTACTAACTATTAGTACTACTCAATTAGCATCTGAACTACGTAAAAATATTATAAGTATATTGTGAAAACATTCAGAAGCTAATCATCATAATTCTGGAATCAAAGATTTAAAATTCTGGAATCAAAGAATATCGGGAACTAAAAAGAACATGAAAACCCTTTTGATTAATTTGAAAACTGGACAAAGATGTTTTCTAACTGAACATACGTCTTATATAGCATCTTACAGCAACCATATAACATCTTACAGAATTATAATTTGCATCAGAGGGCTTACGACTCGACCCCTCAAGCGATTGGGGTATGAAGCATGTCGCGCCATAGGGCCATAGCGCCTTAATGAAGAACGCGCTAGGTAAAGCTAGCGCGATCCCAAAAATCTGAATATATTAAATTTTTAAGGTTTGAACGTGTTCTGTCAGGGCTGAGGGTCTACAAGATTGCGCTATATCGGGCTAGCGCGTTAAAGATCGCGCCCCTGGTACATAGCGCCTTAACGAGCAGAGAATGGGATTCAAGATCCCTTGATTAGAATCAACATAACTCCTCTGTTTCTTCATGGAATTAAGCAAACGAGATATCAATGGAAAGACAGGAAAGAGATAAACAAGATGCCATGCTTAATTTCATGTTTAGCCTGTGATTAGTCACGGGGATTCAAGCTTAGACTAAAAGGGCTCACTTAAACCTAACAAGAACATAAGCTTGCTAAAACGAGAAATTAACCTAGCATGGTTGATAAAAATTCGGGCTTTCTACGTAGGAAGGAAGCTAACAAGATGAGGATTCCATTCATATATAACAATAAGGTTTAGGTCTGTTAAAACCTACCTCAATTGAAGATCTAAACTTCAGCAAATAAGAAAACCCACGAACTAGAAGAATATCCTCCAAAGATCGCTTGATATCTCCCTCAATACTCTATAAAATTTAGAGCTTTCAGTCCCAAACGATAGATCTCGTCAAGCAGATCAAGATACTATATTTACATGCTTCATTTGGTGAAGGGTACCTACCTTAATCAAGGATCAAAGAGTTGGATGAAGAAGAACCAAGAACGAAGAACACCTTCCACTAAATCACCGAATACTCCCAGATCTATACTCCTCGTCGATTGACCCAGCTACCAAATGAAACTAGACACTTTAAGCTTTCTTTTAATACCTAATACACCTTCTGGATCCTTCCAGGAAGGGTGAATTTCGAGCTAGAAGAGACGTGTAACTTACGCCGCCGAAATGCTTGACCTCGATCAAACTCATCTAATCACTTCTATCCTGGTTAATTTTACACGAAATTGGTTAAGGGTTATTAAACTACCAATCAATACCTTTCATTTGCCTCTAACCTCATCGAATTTAATTAAGGAATGAGTTCTAATTTCATGTTTTAAGGTGTAGGTTACTATAGAAGTTACTATTGGGGGTTGGTGGATTCTAATCCCAATTAAACTCTAGATTTGACCAAGTTAACGATTTTATTAGGGTTAATCATAGAAGAAAAGTTTGTTAAGCAAATGATCAGCTACCCAATTACCATTTTTCGAGATTTTAATACGGTCAACTAAATTCCACTTCACTATTCATTTATTAATAAAATATTAAATTCAAAATTCAAATTCCAAATTCCCTCTTTTAATTTCATTTTCATTCCAAATCAATTGCATTTATGTTTTATTTCATTCATACCTTATTTTAATTTGGATCACATTTCATTTTCATTTCAA
Source organism: Amorphophallus konjac (assembly GCA_022559845.1). Taxonomy (NCBI): domain Eukaryota; kingdom Viridiplantae; phylum Streptophyta; class Magnoliopsida; order Alismatales; family Araceae; genus Amorphophallus; species Amorphophallus konjac. The sequence goes on from CM040121.1 coordinate 345,743,926, forward strand.
TTTAAATTTTTAATGGTTTATTTCCATTTCTATTCATTTATTAATTCAACTTAATTCAAATAAACTCTTAAAAATTCCAATTTGAACAGGAAATATTAATAAAAGTTACTAATTAAATACGGGGTATTACACCCTCCCCTACTTAAAAGAATTTGGTCCTCCAAATTCACTGCATTAAGATGCGAAAATAAAAGAATCTGCTCACCTAGAAAAGGTCGGGATACCGCTTCCTCATCACCTCTTCGGATTCCCAGGTAGCTTCTTCCGCTCCACGCCGACTCCATTGTACCTTGACCATAGGTATAGCTCGACTCCGGAGTTGCTGCTGCTTCCGGTCCAAAATCTTTATTGGTCTTTCCTCATAGGTCAGATCCTGCTTCAGTTCAAAGTCCATATGTTGAATAACATGAGTGGGGTCGTACACATACTTCCGCAACATAGAAATATGGAAGACATTGTGCACGCTAGATAACTGAGGTGGTAATGCCAATCGATAAGCCACTTCTCCCACTCTATCTAGAATCTCAAACGGGCCAATATACCTCGGACTCAGCTTGCCACGAATACCAAGTCTGCGAATCCCTCTCGAAGGAGAGACCTTTAAAAACACATGGTCACCTACTTGGAATTCCAATGCCCTTCTTCTATTATCGGCATAACTCTTCTGTCTTGACTGAGCCACTTGTAACCGATCTCGGACAATACGGATGTTCTGTGATGATTCCGAGATAAGATCCGGTCCAAGCCATTGCTTTTCACCCACCTCGTCCCAACACAACGGGGATCGACAGCTTCTTCCATACAAAGCTTCAAATGGGGCCATCTGAATACTAGACTGATAGCTGTTATTGTAGGCGAATTCAACCAATGCCAAATGTTCATTCCAATTACCACCGAAGTCAATCATACATGCTCTCAGCATATCCTCCACTATCTGGTTAGTTCTCTCTGTCTGCCCATCTGTCTGTGGATGGAATGCCGTGCTGAAATTCAAACGAGTACCTAAAGACTCTTGCAGTCCCTTCCAGAAATGAGAAGTGAATCTAGGGTCTCGATCAGATATTATATTCACTGGAATACCATGCAATCTCACCACTTCCTTTATATACAGAGCTGCTAGAACATCAACTATCCATTTAGATTTAATGGACAAGAAATGGGCTGACTTTGTCAGTCTGTCGACGATTACCCAAATTGCATCAAAACCACCACGAGTTCTAGGCAGTCCCATGATAAAATCCATGCCAATACTCTCCCACTTCCATTGGGGTATATCGAGTGGTTTCAATTTCCCTGCCGGTCTGAAGTGCTCGGCCTTGACTTGCTGACATACCAGGCATCTACTCACAAAATCTGTCACTTCTCTTTTCATATTCGGCCACCAGAAGGATCTTTTCAAGTCTTTGAACATTTTAGTGCCTCCAGGATGAATCGTGTATTTAGATCTATGGGCTTCTTCCAGAATCTTGTTCTTGATCTCAGCTACGTCAGGTATACACGTTCGTCCTTAAAATAGAAGTCTTCCATCGACGGAAATCAGGAAATCCGGTCTGCTGCTCAATTTTCCCTTGATCTCCACCAGTTCGGGATCATTATCTTGCAAAGACTTGATCTTCATTAATAATTCAGGCTTAAGTTGAATCTGAGCAATCAAAACCCGATCATTGTCAATATTAAGATCCAGACTAGATAACTGTTCCAGTAACTTCCACTCTTGCATCATCAAACTGGATAACTTTGCTACAGGCTTCCGGCTCAATGCGTCTGCCACCACATTACCTTTACCAGGGTGATACTCAATAGAGAAGTCAAAGTCCTTCAAATATTCCGGCCATCTGCGCTGTCGCATATTGAGTTCTTTCTGAGAGAACAAATACTTCAAACTCTTGTGATCTGAGAATACCGTGAAAGATTCTCCATACAAGTAATGTCTCCAAATCTTCAAAGCAAAGACAACAGCTGCCAATTCCAAATCATGAACAGGATAGTTCTTTTCATGCTTCCTCAACTGCCTGGAAGAATAAGCAATTACCTTCCCATGCTGCATAAGCACACAGCCTAGACCAATTCCAGATGCATCCGTATAGACCACAAAACCTCCTTCACCAGAAGGTAAAGCCAAAACAGGTGCCGTAGTCAAGCAGTCCTTCAAAATCTGAAAACTTCGTTGACAATCTTCTGACCATTCGAAGTTGTTCTCCTTGCGGGTTAATCTAGTAAGAGGTACCGCAATCTTGGAGAAATCTTGAATGAATCTGCGATAATAGCCTGCCAGGCCTAAGAAACTTCTGATCTCGGTCACACTAGTAGGCTGTTCCCAATTCTTCACTGCTTCCACTTTAGAAGGATCAACAGAAATACCTTCCTTGGTAATAATATGCCCTAAAAAGGACACCTCTGGCAACCAGAAATCACACTTACTGAACTTGGCATATAACTGATGGTCTCTTAATAACTGCAGTGCCAATCTCAAGTGTTCGGCATGCTCTCCTTCACTCTTGGAATAGATCAAGATATCATCAATGAATACCACGACCCATTGATCAAGATAGGGTCTAAACACACTGTTCATCAACTGCATAAAAGCTGCCGGTGCATTCGTTAATCCAAAGGGCATAACGACAAATTCGAAATGACCATACCTGCTGCGGAAAGCCGTTTTAAAGATATCCTCTTCCTTAATCCGCAACTGGTGATATCCCAATCGAAGATCGATCTTAGAAAAGAATTGAGCTCCCGCTATCTGGTCAAATAATTCATCAATCCTCGGCAATGGGTACTTATTCTTGATAGTCAACTGATTCAATTGCCGATAATCGATGCACAGCCTCATCGAACCATCCTTCTTCCGAACAAATAATACAGGGGCTCCCCAGGGGGAAGTACTAGGGCGAATGAAACCCTTCTCAAGTAACTCCATCAATTGCTGCTTCAATTCTCTCAACTCCGCAGAAGACATACGATAAGGAGCTTTAGAGACAGGAGAAGAACCCGGAATAACATCAATGGAGAAGATAACTTCCCTCTCAGGCGGAAGTCCAGGTAGTTCCTCAGGAAATATATCGAGAAATTCACGGACAACAGGGATATCTTGAATCTCCACTTGCTGCTCTGGAGTAGCATAGACAAAGGCTAGAAATGCCTCGCAACCTCGCCTCATCAGTTTATCAGCACGAAGGGCCGAAATAAGTGAGACGGAGCGATGGTATCTAATTCCCATAAATGAAAGATCCGGATGTCTATTAAAAGACACCGAGCTAGAACTGCAGTGAACATTGGCCTCATGCTTGGCCAACCAATCTTCTCCTAGGATTACATCATAATCCTTCATGTCCATGCAGACTAAATCAACTGGGAAATTCTGATCATCAATCATAACCTTACTAGAAGGATAGAAATGCTGAATTGCTGATCTAGAGCCAATAGGTGTAGAAATTTCTAATGGAGAATTCATCAAAATAGGTTCCACAGCTAAAGACTTAGCAAATCTCCGAGAAATAAAGGAATGCGTTACACCAGTATCAAAAAGAACAAAGGCTGGCTTGTCGAGTATATCGAGAGTACCTTCGACGAGTCCACCTTCTTCGGCTATATCTGCTTCATCTACCTGAAGTGCTTGAAGCTTGCCTTGCGGCTTCTTGAAGAATTGAGGCTTTGCCGGTGTAGCTTGCTCCGATACTAACGGACAATCTGGGATACGGTGCTCCCTACTCCCGCAACGAAGACAGGCGCCCAACTTGCGCCTGCACTCCTCCATCCTATGACCAGGACGGTCACAATATCTGCACACACCCTTAAAGGGTACAATAGGGCCGGGCTTCCTTTCCTCTTGCTTCGGCATCTTTCCTTTCCATGATCCTGCTCCGGTCCACGAACTTGACCCACTCGCGGGCCTCTTCTTGATAAAACTAGGTCCGACGTTGCTTTTCTTGAAATCCTTCGGCTGCTCTTTCTTCATGCCTTGGCCTCGGATCCTCTCCGTCATCTCGAGAGTGTCTTCCAGAACTTGCGCCTTTCTTACCATCTCAAAATAAGTCGATATCTCCATAGGTGCCAATTGGTTGATATAGTGAAGCTTCAACCCATTAAGAAAGCGCTTCGCCTTCATCTTCTCAGTGGAAATGAGATGAGTAGCATATCTAGACAGTCTGGAGAATTGTGCTTCATACTCGGCTACTGATAAGCTCTGCTGTTTCAGAGCCGCAAACTCGGCCGCCTTCTTCTCTTGCACTCGATCAGAAAAATACTTGCTATTGAAATGTTCCTCGAACTCTCCCCAAGTAATCGGCTGATCTCCGAGTACTGCCTTAATAGAGTCCCACCATGCACGTGCATCACGTTCCAGTTGGAAGGTCGATAATAGGACACGTTCTTGATCGGTGCATTGTATGACCTCAAAAATCCTCGCCATATCATCAAGCCAATGTTCAGCTTCGTCGGGATCGGTCGATCCAGTAAATCTGGGTGGATTCATTCCACGGAAGTTCCGATATAAATCACCGGTGCCATGATGTACTGCTCCTGCCTGAGCCACTTGCTGCAATGCCTGCATAAGGCCTTGAACCGTGCGCTGCAAATTCCTCCACTCCGCACGATCGGCTGCCATTTCAAAAGCCTACACGAAGAACAGATCACTTAGGGTCAAGAAAGCAGATGACAACACGATTAAGGTATGAACTTAACCCAATTTCTACCCAATCTCACCAGGTCGGGTTCTAGATTTTTACAAGGGTATGGATCCTAAGACACACTTAGAACCCTAGAATTTAGAAAACCTAGGAATATTAAAACTTGGCTCTGATACCACCTAAACTGTCACGCCTCGACGCGGAATACCGGGACGTACAGTCAGAAACACGCTAGCACAAAAATTAAGTTCTAAAACTGCTCAATGGAATAGAAGGATTCTAATGTTCTTATTACAATAATCAACTGATTAAACATAACTTCCAAACTCATTAATACATCACCTGATCTAATACAGAATTAGAACACTAATGCAACACTAAAGGTAATAACTGGAAATACTACGGTGCCAACATGGCAACCTAGATGGAGGCACACTCTAGTAGCACTCAAATCACTCCCCGTCCGAGTGAACGTCACCACCTGAGTAACCTGGAAAAGGGGGGAAACAATACTATGAGCCAACGCTCAGTAGGTAATAACAGGCAAGTGTAAGTGATTAATGATTTAATTACATGTTATATGAAATGATAACAAGGAGAAAGATAACAAGAGCAAGAACACTGTAATAAGATCTTGCAAAGTCAAGAATTAAGAGATAACAATTAATGCAAGGACAAGAACTTTACTATGAACAAGTAAGAACAAGAACAAGTGTAGAAATAATAATTTGGCCAGTAAGCAAGTATATCACGCATGTAACATTTCCACTTTCAAGTGATAGCAAGTAGAGTAACCACAAGTAAATCATAGAACAGGAAAAAGTGGAAAGTGTAAACTAGTAGAGAGTAGTGGACAGTCCCTAGATTAATCACATGTCAAGTACTGGTGCCAATGCCACACCTAGTCAACCACCTCCATGGGGATACAAGTAGTGTTCGGGTGCTCCTCCCAAGACTAGACCAAGCCCTTATTTGTTTGCCAGACATTGATTTATTTAGATCACAAGATCCCACGAATCTAGACTTCCACATTTCATGGCCAATAAATTTCAAAGAACAAGCTATCAAGTAATAAGCACAGATCTGATTGAATATCGAAATAACAAGAAGTATAGAGAATTCAACTTTGGCATAATGTTTAACGACATATCGAGTCGTGGAAACCAAGAATGAAAGGGTAAGTAGGAAAATGCAATAATTAGATCATTCTTAGTTCCATGGTTAAACATTTTATTCTGTTGGTTAACAAGTTTTCAGGCTGTTAAGAATTCAAGCTAAATTTAATCCGATTACATTTTCATAAACTCAAATGTTTAACATGATAATTATACGTTCAAGTTCAATTGCATGATTACACTTATAACAAAACCAATTACATGCTGTGGGTAGCTAACCAATTGATAAAAACACTAAGGATTCCAACAAGGACTCAGTACGTGGCGGAGGTAATCGATCCGAAGATCACTCGCGCAAGCGTGCGACCATCCCGATAGGCGTAGCCTAACATTCGGACAACACCTTTTGATATACTGGAGCCTTGAGGGATAAAAATTAACTTACTGCATTCAGAAATAAGAATATACAATAATCTGATAGAAATAAGATAGCTAACGGCTCAAAAATGAAATTCTGTGTATTAACGCGCTATACCCAGGTAGCGCGTTTATCAAGAACGTGCTATGGAAGTATAGCTCGTTCAAGACAGGGCCAGAAACCATTTTAATTTGAAAACTGGATAAACACAGGGGTTCTACAAGTTAATATACGTATAACTTAACTTATAAGTAACTGCAGGGACTTAATATAGTTTGAAAAACATGTCAGAAACGTTCTGTTTTAACCCCTGGAAGATCGGGGTCAACAGGAAGAAGGCGCTATATGTCCCTAGCGCGACCTGAAGAACGCGCTAGGAAAACATAGCACGTTCTGAAACAGGAAACTAAATGCATAAAATTTGAAATCTAGATTAACAGGTGGGGTACTAACTATTAGTACTACTCAATTAGCATCTGAACTACGTAAAAATATTATAAGTATATTGTGAAAACATTCAGAAGCTAATCATCATAATTCTGGAATCAAAGATTTAAAATTCTGGAATCAAAGAATATCGGGAACTAAAAAGAACATGAAAACACTTTTGATTAATTTGAAAACTGGACAAAGATGTTTTCTAACTGAACATACGTCTTATATAGCATCTTACAGCAACCATATAACATCTTACAGAATTATAATTTGCATCAGACGGCTTACGACTCGACCCCTCAAGCGATTGGGGTATGAAGCATGTCGCGCCATAGGGCCATAGCGCCTTAATGAAGAACGCGCTAGGTAAAGCTAGTGCGATCCCAAAAATCTGAATATATTAAATTTTTAAGGTTTGAAAATGTTCTGTCAGGGCTGAGGGTCTACAAGATTGCGTTATATCGGGCTAGCGCATTAAAGATCGCGCCCCTGGTACATAGCGCCTTAACGAGCAGAGAACGGGATTCAAGATCCCTTGATTAGAATCAACATAACTCCTCTGTTTCTTCATGGAATTAAGCAAACGAGATATCAATGGAAAGACAGGAAAGAGATAAACAAGATGCCATGCTTAATTTCATGTTTAGCCTGTGATTAGTCACGGGGATTCAAGCTTAGACTAAAAGGGCTCACTTAAACCTAACAAGAACATAAGCTTGCTAAAACGAGAAATTAACCTAGCATGGTTGATAAAAATTCAGGCTTTCTACGTAGGAAGGAAGCTAACAAGATGAGGATTCCATTCATCTATAACAATAAGGTTTAGGTATGTTAAAACCTACCTCAATTGAAGATCTAAACTTCAGCAAATAAGAAAACCCACGAACTAGAAGAATATCCTCCAAAGATCGCTTGATATCTCCCTCAATACTCTATAAAATTTAGGGCTTTCAGTCCCAAACGATAGATCTCATCAAGCAGATCAAGATACTATATTTACATGCTTCATTTGGTGAAGGGTACCTACCTTAATCAAGGATCAAAGAGTTGGATGAAGAAGAACCAAGAACGAAGAACACCTTCCACTAAATCGCCGAATACTCCCAGATCTGTACTCCTCGTCGATTGACCCAGCTACCAAATGAAACTAGACACTTTAAGCTTTCTTTTAATACCTAATACACCTTCTGGATCCTTCCAGGAAGGGTGAATTTCGAGCTAGAAGAGACGTGTAACTTACGCCGCCGAAATGCTTGACCTCGATCAAACTCATCTAATCACTTCTATCCTAGTTAATTTTACACGAAATTGGTTAAGGGTTATTAAACTACCAATCAATACCTTTCATTTGCCTCTAACCTCATCGAATTTAATTAAGGAATGAGTTCTAATTTCATGTTTTAAGGTGTAGGTTACTATAGAAGTTACTATTGGGGGTTGGTGGATTCTAATCCCAATTAAACTCTAGATTTGACCAGGTTAACGATTTTATTAGGGTTAATCATAGAAGAAAAGTTTGTTAAGCAAATGATCAGCTACCCAATTACCATTTTTCGAGATTTTAATACGGTCAACTAAATTCCACTTCACTATTCATTTATTAATAAAATATTAAATTCAAAATTCAAATTCCAAATTCCCTCTTTTAATTTCATTTTCATTCCAAATCAATTGCATTTATGTTTTATTTCATTCATACCTTATTTTAATTTGGATCACATTTCATTTTCATTTCAATTTAAATTTTTAATGGTTTATTTCTATTTCTATTCATTTATTAATTCAACTTAATTCAAATAAATTCTTAAAAATTCCAATTTGAACAGGAAATATTAATAAAAATTACTAATTAAATACGGGGTATTACACAATCTATTAGTTAGAAGGCTCTAGAATGGATTAGGATCGAATGAAAGGTATAATTAGGACTCTAGGATCGTTCAAATCCTTGAAACCCTAGCTAACCTTATAAATAGACCCCAAGTTTCACATGCGCGACCCTTACTTTTGACTCGCGTGGAACTAAGGTAAGGAAGCATTATTTGAGGTAGGTTCTTTATAAGTTTTCGTTCATTATAGTAAGGTCTAACTTTCCTCAAAATTTTGTTCTAGGTGATCAAGCCTACAGGACGTTAGAGGCCTATAAAGACACTGGTTTGGTGCAAGAAACCCAAGAGATCGTGCGACCGGGCCTGATTGATCAGTAAATTAGAAGCCATAAATGAGGTAATTACGTATGGGTTCTTTAGAATTATTTGTTCCTTTTGGTACCCTCTTCTTACCCTCTAAGTTTCGTGGTCATAGGTGAAGATGATCAGAAGTTAGAAGGTCACGAAGTTGCTGATTCGGTTCAGGACAAACAGGAATTAGGGTCAAGTTCCAGCCCAAAATTTGGAGTTTAGAGCCCAGAACAGAGGTAGGTTATCTCATGAATGGATTAAACTTGATGTTAGGAGTAAAAGTCATCTTGTTTCATGAGTTTTCATACATTATACACATAGTATTTAATATTTTGTTATCATTGCGCATATAGGGTTAACATAGCTTGCATGAACCTTACCGTTAATAACGAAAATAAAAATTCTTGTTTAAAACATGACTACCCATGCATCTCCATGTTTTATTATGGTTTTATCATGCCATATTTACCTTTTGGCGTGTTTTATAATACATGTATTTGCCCTAGATTAGCCATATTTCAATTATTATTATTGTTTACAGTAGACAGGAAGAAACGGTCTTCCTGAGACCGCGTGAGACACCTAACGGCCCTACGATAGACCGCTAAGGTCAATAAAACGGTCCTCCCAAGACCATTTTCTTTTTTTGAGTTCGGGGTTATTGTTAAACCGAAACATAGTGCAGAATAACCCTATTAATGAGCCTAGCTAATTAGGTCTTACACCTGTTTTAAGTACTTTACTCTTATACTTGGAGATATCATATCTATTTTTCTCAACTTTTCAGGAAGTACTAATGAGTCGGATTCAAATTATGTGAGTAGTGGGTCCGAGAGCGATTGATGGTCCATTGGATGAGAGAAGCCTAGTTATCTAGTGTCTAGTCGAGTTATGTTGTAATGTTATATTTTCTTGAGACAAATGATGTAAGAATGTCATAAGTCAAGATCTTATGTACTTTTTGGTTATTATTATTATGAAATAAAGTTGGAGTTTTGAGCAATTACTTGTGAAATTACTTTTATGTGATTGTCTTGCGCTCTGATTTCTTGCTTGCTTGAGACGTACTAGCTGACTGTCCACGTTCCCGAGATTCCTTCTACTGTATTAAAAGCTTAGGGCGTGACAGTTAAAGTGGTATCAGAGCCTAGGTCTAAGGACTTACTTATTCCTAGGGAAATAATATCATGTCATAGGCTAAGTCCAAGGCTTAAGGACCCACACCTATGAACTAAGGAAAGAATTTCCCACCTACGTGAGAGTTAGGTAGAACCCGGGATGTCATGCCCCGAGCGCGGAAGATACCCAGGTCGTGGCCAACTTATATAGAACCATTCAATCAGAGCAGTATACATATTTTTTTTGACAAAAGACAGAGTGCGTAAAAGACTAAATAATAACTAAGATTAAATTTCTAAAATGATACCACTAGTTCAAGATGACAACTCTTACAATTAACCAACTAATGATAACATACATTATTCAAATCCAACTACTAGTCCTCAAGCCTTAAAAAGTTTCAATCAACTAGAGTGATATAGCTGACATAACTGGAAATACAATGTAATGACTTAAGACACAAAAGACACGACTAGCTGACAGTAGATGATCGGTGACTCTAACACTCTTCACTCGGTCTCATTCCCATCCGGGTGGTGGTCGCTATCCAAGTTACCTAATAAATGTTAGAATTGCAAGTAGGTGAGCGAATCGCTCAGTAGGAATTACATCTCAAGTTCGAGCAATCTTTAAGTAGTTCACATGTTGTGTGTAATGCAGGTATAGCTATGCATGCTAGACAAGCAAGAAAAATCATGAACTGTATAGAAGAATATCACATGGTTTCAAGTACTAGCAAGTTGACAAGCAAGATATCAAGAACTTCATAGGAAGAGTATTGTATGATTTCAAGTACTATCAAATGTTTGCAAGATTGCCAGGAAGGCAAGGAACAAGTTCAAGCGAGTAAGAATCATGTTCAAGCAAGTAATATCATGTTCAAGCAAGTAATATCAAGTTTGTGTAATATCAAGTACGTATAATTGGAATTGGTTATTTCAATCTAGCAAGTATTTTGCCCTTTTTCGGGCCACACAAGTCAAGTAATCGTCGCTTTTTCGGGCCGCGCAAGTCAAGTCAAGCAAGCAAGTAGTGTCACAAGAGAGAAAGTGTGGAATGTCTCAAGTCAAGCAAGCAAATACTTCAGTGTAATGCTTAAACGCCGTGATTATTCAACTCCCATGGGCACAAGTACTTTCGGGCGCTCCTCCTAGGATCAGATCGGGCCCTATATGCACATCATTTCATGTATTTCATTTGACATCCACTCTCATTTATAGCCAATATGGAATTTCAAGGTTTAACCATTGTAGGATATATAAGGTATATTCCATGAATGGAGTTCAAGGACATTTTATCATGTATAGATGAGCTATGATTAAAATAACGTAAAACACAAGACAAGTCGGGAACGTGGATGGAGTTGGCACCTCAAGGGGCTGCCACAGGTCATTGAACTGTCGCCCTTCGGGCTGTCATTATTTCTAGAATTGGCGCCCTCACTGAGGTGCGCCCAATCTACGGACAGAACAAAGGTTCTGTGAAGCCAATACTCAGGGGAAATGGCGCCCAGAGGGCTGCCATTATTTCAAAAAATGGCACCCTGAGGTCTGCCATTATTTAGGTAATGGGCGCCTTGGACAGGGGCGCCCATTCCCTTTGAAACTCTGGGAATGAGGCAGCTTCATTTCTTATAAATGGCACCCTAGGGGCAGCCTTCATTTCAGTAAATGGCGCCCTAGGGGCAGCCTTAACTTCAGGAAATGGCGCCCTAGGGGGTATCTTCTTTTCAATAAATGGCGCCCTAGGGGTTGCCATTTCTCAGGTAATGGGCGCCTGCTTGAAGGGGCGCCCATTCAAGTTTTCAGCATTTTTTTTGTTGCCCTAAGGAATTGGCGCCCCTCTGCAGGGTCTTCATTTAAATGAAGACTCTGCAAAGAGTCTTCAATTCTTTAAATGGCACCCTAGACAGGGGCGCCCATTCTTCTGGCTAATATACGCACCGGACATGTACGTTTTGAGACACAAGTTACTATTCATGATTTCAAAAGTTCTCAGAATCAAGAAATGAGGACATGGATAGATAGAGAAAAATATCAGGATCACAGAATCATACTCATGCAAAAATTTTATGGTTTAGTTTCATAGATATTAATTTTCTAAACATGGTGATTATTAATTACTGGAAAATGAATTGATAACATTCTGGGGGGTCTTCATTTAAAAGAGTGCCCATACCTGGGGTGCCTCTTCAGGAAATGGCACCCACGTGATGGGCGCCCTTTACTTGAGGTAAAGTTTTTGGGATTTTGTAAAACATATATATATATATATATATATATATATATTGTAAAACATGTTATATTTTATGGCTAAGCATGCTATTTTAAGGCTGTAAAAACTAGAGTAATAGGATAGATTAAAATCTGATAAAACCAGTGTACATATAATGTATAGAACCAGTGTAATAGGCTATAGTTGATCTACTTAAAAATCCGTGTAACATGCTATATATTTGGCCGCAAGGCCAATGTATTTTGATCTCAGTAAAGCCGTGTAATAGGCTATATAACATGAAAGATACGTTATTCTAATTCTACGCATGCATGCTATATTATCCTATTTAGCTGCTAGTTAGGTTAGATCTTGAGAACACCTACCTTTTTTAGTGATACACGTGGTACTGGAAGAAGAGGAAGCAGCCTCCTCACGTAGCAGCAGGAAGAAGCCCAGCAAGGGTTCAGCAGTAGGAACACGGCAAATGACCCTCGCATGTTCGACGGAGGGAAATATTTATAGGGAATAGCCGTAGGGATCCATGGGGAATAAGATCCGAAAACCTTGCTGTTAGTGTTCCCTTAGGGGTCCATTGTCAGGGAAGGGTACAATGCCAGCGAACATAACATGTTCGTGTTTCAAACCTTCCTATTGGAAATGGTGCCCTTGTGTAGGGGCGCCCATTATCTGGGTACCCTCGTAAATGGAATTGGCGCCCTTGCATGAGGGCGCCCATTCCTATTGGTTTGGCCAAAAGTTGAACCCTTCACGTGTTGGTCTTCAATGATATATATATATATATATATCTATATACAGTTGGTTTGTTGGTGGCCCCTCAAGAGAATTAGCGCCCTTGCATAGGGGCTCCAATTAGGAAATGGCGCCCCTTACCCTGGTAAGGGGCGCCCATTCCCTTGGTGTGGGAAGGATAAAAACCCCTATATGTGTTGTCTATGTGTGGGTATTTAAGTGACGTTGGGCGTCTTAAATGTAGGTATTTTTATATAGTGCCCCTCATAAGGTATGGTTCTTTTTATGAGGCCTTCATGTAGAATTATTTTTTTAGGAAAAGTTATACTTTCTCTATCATTTTTATCCGGGGTGCTACACCCTCCCCCACTTAAAAGAATTTGGTCCCCAAATTCAACCACGTATACAGAAATATGGAGGGTGCGGAGTACTTACGGACTAGAATAGCTCCGAAAATCTCCTTCGCATTGATTCCTCGGTTTCCCACGTGGCTTCTTATTCTAAGCATCGATTCCATTGGATTTTCACCATAGGGATTGTCTTGTTCCTTAAAGGTCGGACTTCTCGGTCAAGGATCTTCATCGGCTTTTGCTCGTAAGTAAGGTCCTTCTGTACCACTAAGTCATTGTGGTCAATGACGTGGAAAGGATCATTCACGTAATTCTTCAGCATAGAAATATGGAATACATTGTGCACTTCTGATAGTTGTGGAGGCAAAGCAATGCGGTAAGCCACCTCGCACAATCTTTCCAATACCTCGAATGGACCAATAAACCTCGGTGTAAGCTTTCCCTTAACACTGAATCTTCTAATACCTCGGCCGGGAGAGACCTTGAGAAAAATATGGTTTCTAGCTTGAAATTCCAGATCTCTTCTTCTATTGTCAGCATATGACTTCTGCCTGGACTATGTTATCTTGAGTCTTTCTCGAATAAGGTGTATCTTCTCAGTTGAATCTCTGACCATATCCGGGCCTAGAATTTGTCTTTCATCGACTTCATCCCAGCATATTGGAGATTGGCAACTCCTGCCATAAAGCGCCTCGAAAGGTGCCATTTGGATACTAGCTTGATAATTGTTGTTATAAGTAAATTCGGACAGGGGCAAGTGGTCATGCCAGCTACCGTTGAAGTCTATAATACATTCCCGTAACATATCTTCAACAACTTGGTTTGTCCTCTTAGTCTGACCATCTATTTGGGGATGGAAAATAGTGCTGAAGTTGAGTTTCGTCCCTAGAGAGTGTTGTAGACTTTTCCAAAAATGAGAGGTAAAGCATAGGTCTCGGTCGAATACAATTGACACCGAGACTCCATGCAATCTAACCATCTCTTTGATATACGAGGTAGCAAGGATATCGACTGACCATCGACTCTTGATAGGCAAGAAATGAGCCGATTTAGTTAGGCGATCGATGATTACCCAAATTCCATCATGTCTGCCCCTAGACTTGGGCAAGCCCAAGATAAAATCCATGTCGATATCTTCCCACTTCCACTTGGGAATATCTAGCGGATGCAATTTTCCAGCAGGTTTCTGATGTTTCACCTTTACTTGTTGGCACGTCAGACAGCGAGAGACGAAGTCCGTTACCTCCCTTTTCATATTAGGCCACTAGAAAGTCCGTTTCAAGTCTTGGTACATCTTAGTGGCTCCAGGGTGAATTGTGTATCTTGATCGATGAGCTTCTTCAATAACTTTCTTTTTCAACTCGGAACAGTCAGGTACACATGTCCGTTCATGAAATAGCAATCTACCATCGGGTGCTAGCTTGAAATCGAGTCTCTCATCCAGCTTGTCCTTTATTTCCACCAGTGCAAGATTTTCTTCTTGTAGCTTCTTAATTTCGGGTAGCAAATCTGGATGTAGACTCATATGGGATAAAATAATACATGCATTCTTCTCATCTGTACTGATATTAAGCTCAGAGAATTTCTCCAGCAACTTCCATTCTTGTATCAGACAATTGGCCAAAATTGCTCTCGGCTTTCGACTGAGGGCATCGGCTACGGAATTACCCTTACCAGGATGGTATTGTATTGTGAAGTTGAAATCCTTGAGATATTCGAGCCGACGCCTTTGCCGCATGTTCAGCTCCTTTTGGGAGAATAAATATTTGAGGCTTTTGTGATCGGAGTATACTGTTAATTGTTCACCGTAGAGATAGTGTCTCCAGATCTTTAAGGTAAATACTACCGCGGCTAGCTCTAAATCATGCACCGGGTAGTTTTCTTCATACTTCTTTAATTGTTGGGAAGAGTACGCAATGACCCTTCCATTTTGCATCAATACACATCCGAGGCCAATACTAGAAGCATCGGTATATACCTTATATTTTTCTCCTTCAATTGGTAATGATAAGACTGGAGTAGTGGTCAAGAGATCCTTCAAAGCTTGGAAAGTCTTCTCGCAGTCTTCATTCCACTCATAAGTATTTCCTTGCGAGTCAACTTGGTGAGAGGAACCGTAATCTTTGAGAAGCCCTTAATGAAATGCCGGTAGTAACCAGCTAGTCCCAAGAAACTTTATATCTCCATTACACTTGTTGGTTTTCCCAATTTTTCACAGCTTCGACTTTTGCAGGATCAACAAAAATTCCGCTCTTCAAGACTACATGGCCCAAGAAGGATACTTCCTCGAGCCAGAACTTACACTTGCTGAATTTGACATACAATTTGTTTTCCTTCAATATTTGCAATGCCTTCTTCAGATGTTCTTCATGATCCTCTTCGGTCTTTGAATAGATCAGAATATCATTAATGAAGACCACAATCAATTGGTCTAAGTAGGGCCTAAATATGGTGTTCATTAACTACATAAAAGTTGCAGGGGCATTTGTTAGTCCGAAAGGTATAACAGTAAATTCGTAATGCCCATACCTGCTTCAGAATGCAGTTTTATGAATGTCTTCTTCTTTGATCTTCAGTTGGTAGTAACCAGAGCGAAGATCAATCTTGGAGAAGTATGTAGCTCCCGATAATTGATCGAACAGCTCATCAATTCTTGACAGCGGGTACTTGTTCTTGATTGTAAGGTGATTTAGCTGCTGATAATCAATGCATAATCTCATCGATCCGTCCTTCTTTTTGATGAATAGCATGGGTGCTCCCCATGGGGAAGTACTTGGCCTGATGAAACCCTTCTTTAATAACTCCATTAGCTGCTCTTTTAGCTCTTTCAGCTTAGCAGGGGACATCTTGTAAGGTGCCTTGGAAATAGGACCAGCACCAGGGACAAGGTCGATTGTGAATGACACTTCCCTTTCTAAACCGGGCAATTCTTCTGAAAAAATGTCGGGAAAATCCCGAACTACACGGATGTCTTCAAGTTTAGACTCCTCGACTTCTGTGGCAGTCACAAATGCTAGGAAAGCCATACACCCCTTACTTACAAGTTTGCTAGCTCGGAGAGCTAAGATAAGAGGTGATCTATTCCGAGGGCTAATGTAAACCAGCTCTGGGAAATCCACGAAAGTTACCTTGCCATGCCGTCAATCTACAGTTGCTTGGTGGGTGGATAACCAGTCGGCACCTAGTATGACATCATGTCCTTCCATATCTAGGCATATCAGGTCGGCAGGTAGAGTGTTGCTTTTAACCATAACCTTGCAGTTTGGGTAGTGATAAGTGATATCGGACTCATTCCCAAGAGGTGTAGATATGACCAAATCTAACAGTTCAGGTTTCTTAGAAAATGAAGCAGCAAATTTCATGGAAATGAATGAATGAGTTGCTCTGGTATTAAATAAAACTTGAGTAGTCTTAGAACAAATAGTTAGTGTACCTTCCACGATTCCACCTTCTGTTGGTTCCATATCTTGGAGATCTTGCAGATTGCCTTATTTCTTCGCACGACGCTTCTCATCTTTAGCGACTTGCTCGTTCATCAATGGGCAATTAGGGATTCGATGATCTCGGCTCTCACATCGAAGACATGCTCCTAGTTTCCTCCAGCATTCCTCGGTCTTATGACCGGCCTTGTCACAGTACTTGCAAACTTCCTTAGAAGTTGTGGTGACGAATGGCTTGTCATTTTTCTAAAATTTCCTTTCCTTGGAAGAATCCCGCTCATTGAAGAACCGCTTCTTGTTAAATGATTGTTTGAAATTTCTTGGGCTGGTGACAGGTTCCTTCTTGTCTTTTCCTCGAATCCTTTCAGATAATTCGGTGGCGTCTTCTAGCAATTGGGCACGCTGAACCATTTCCGAATAGACTTGGATGTCCATCGGTGCGAGTTGTGTAATGTATTGCGTCCGAAGCCCGTTAAGGAACCTTCTAGCCTTCATCTTTCCAGTACACACCAAGTGGGGTGCATACCTGGAAAGTCTTGAGAACTGGGCCTCATACTCGGCCACTTTTAGGGTCCGTTGTTTTAGTGCGGCAAATTTCGCGACCTTCTTCTCCTGAATTCGGTCGGAGAAGTACTTGTTGTTGAAATGTTCAACAAAGTCGTCCCATGTGACATGGTCATCTGGCAATGTTGCTTCTACAGATTCCCACAAACCTCGAGCATCCCACTCCAGTTGGAATATAGCCAGTAACACCGTTTCCTCATCCGTGCATTGCATTACATGAAAAATTCTGTCAATCTTCTTCAACTACTTTTCAACATATTCCGGGTCAGATGAACCCGCGAACCTTGGTGGGTTCATGTTGCGAAAACCTCTGTGGAGATCACCAGCTCCACGGTTAGCTCTTCCTAGCGCCACTTGTTGTAGCGCCTACGTAAGACCTTGCATGGTGCGCTACATCTCGCACCATTATGGTTTTTCAGCGGCCATAATCCTATAAGGGAATGTAAATATAATAATGTATCATATTTTATGATAAGATCGAATGTCATTATAGAACTTAACCCATGGCTCTACCCATCTCACCGGGTACAAAGTGTAAACCTATCCTTGGACTTGGGTTTTTCCTAGGAAATCGAAATCCTAGGCTCTGATACCACGAAGGCTGTCACGCCCTGAGCGCAGAAGATACCCGGGTCATGGCCAGCTTTTATAGAACCATTCAATCAGAGCAGTATACATATTTTTTTTGATAAAAAATAGAGTGCGCAAAAGACTAAATAATAACTAAGATTTAATTTCTAAAATGATACCACTAGTCCAAGATGACAATTCTTACAATTAACCAACTGATGATAACATGCATTATTCAAATCAAACTACTAGTCCTCAAGCCTTAACAAGTTTCAATCAACTAGAGTGATATAACTGACATAACTGGAAATACAATGTAAGGACTTAAGACACAAAAGACACGACTAGCTGACAATAGATGATCGGTGACTCTAACACTCTTCACTCGGTCTCATTCCCATCCGGGTGGTGGTCGCTATCCAAGGTACCTGAAAAATATTAGAATTTCAACTAGGTGAGCGAATCGCTCAGTAGGAATTACATCTCAAGTTCGAGCAATCTTTAAGTAGTTTACATGTTGCGTGTAATGCAGGTATAGCTATGCATGCTAGACAAGCGAGAAAAATCATGAACTGTATAGAAGAATATCACATGGTTTCAAGTACTAGCAAGTTGACAAGCGAGATATCAAGAACTTCATAGGAAGAGTATTGTATGATTTCAAGTACTATCAAATATTTGCAAGATTGCCAGGAAGGCAAGGAACAAGTTCAAGTGAGTAAGAATCATGTTCAAGCAAGTAATATCATGTTCAAGCAAGTAATATCAAGTTTGTGTAATATCAAGTACGTATAATTGGAATTGTCTATTTCAATCTAGCAAGTACTTTGCCCATTTTCGGGCCACGCAAGTCAAGCAATCGCCCCTTTTTCGGGCCGCGCAAGTCAAGTCAAGCAAGCAAGTAGTGTCACAAGAGAGTAAGTGTGGAATGTCTCAAGTCAAGCAAGCAAGTACTTCGGTGCAATGCTTAAACACCAAGATTATTCAACTCCCATGGGCACAAGTACTTTCGGGCGCTCCTCCCAGGACCAGATCGGGCCCTATATGCACAGCATTTCATGTATTTCATTTGACATCCACTCTCATTTATAGCCAATATGGAATTTCAATGTTTAACCATTGTAGGATATATAAGGTATATTCCATGAATGGAGTTCAAGGACATTTTATCATTTATAGATGAGCTATGATTAAAACAACGTAAAACACGAGACAAGTCGGGAACCAGGATGGAGTTGGCACCTCAAGGGGCTGCCACATGTCGTTGAACTGTCGCCCTTCGGGCTGTCATTATTTCTGGAATTGGCGCCCTCACTGAGGGACGCCCAATCTGCGGACAGAACAAAGGTTCTATGAAGCCAGTACTCAGGGGAAATGGCTCCCATAGGGCTGTCATTATTTCATAAAATGGCATCCTGGGGTCTGCCATTATTTAGGTAATGGGCGCCCTAGACATGGGCGCCCATTCCCTCTGAAACTCCAGGAATCAGGCAGCTTCATTTCTTGTAAATGGTGCCCTAGGGGCAGCCTTAATTTAAGTAAATGGCGCCCTAGGGGGAGCCTTCACTTCAGTAAATGGCGCCCTAGGGGGTGTCTTCTTTTCAGTAAATGGCGCCCTAGGGGCTGCCATTTCTCAGATAATGGGCGCCTACTTGAAGGGGAGCCCATTCAAGTTTTTAGCATTTTTTTTTGTTGCCCTAAGGAATTGGCGCCCCTCTACAGGGTCTTCATTTAAATGAAGACTTTGCAGAGAGTCTTCAATTCTTTAATTGGTGCCCTAGACAGGGGCACCCATTCTTATGGCTAATATACGCATCGGACATGTACGTTTTGAAACACAAGTTACTATTCGTGATTTTAAAAATTCTCGAAATCAAGAAATGAGGACATGGATAGATTGAGAAAATTATCAGGATCACAGAATCATACTCATGCAAGAATTTTATGATTTAGTTTCATAGGTATTAATTTTCTAAACATGGTGATTATTAATTACTGGAAAATGAATTAATGACATTCTGGGGGGCCTTCATTTAAAAGAGTGCCCATACCTGGGGCGCCTCTTCAGGAAATGGTGCCCACGTGATGGGTGCCCTTTACCTGAGGTGTAGTATTGGGGATTTTGTAAAACATATATATATATATATATATATTGTAAAACATGTTATATTTTAGGGCTAAGCATGCTATTTTAAGGCTTTAAGGCTATAAAAACTAGTGTAATAGGATAGATTCAAATCCGGTAAAACCAGTGTACATACTATGTATAAAACCGGTGTAACAGGCTATAGTAGATCTACTTAAAAATCCGTGTAACATGCTATATATTTGGCCGTAAGGCCAATATATTTTGATCTCAGTAAAGCCGTGTAATAGGCTATATAACATGGAAGATAAGTTATTCTAATTCTATGCATGCATGCTATGTTATCCTATTTAGCTGCTAGTTAGGCTAGATCTTGAGAACACCTATCTTTTTGGAGTGATACACGTGGTACAGGAAGTAGAAGGAAGAAGAGGAAGCAGCCTCCTCACACAGCAGCAGGAAGAAGCACAGCAAGCCTTCAGCAGTAGGAAATTGGCAAATGACCCTCACCGACGAAGGGAAATATTTATAGGGAATAGCCGTAGGGATCCATGCGGAATAAGATTCGAAAACCTTGCTGTTAGTGTTCCCTTAGGGGTCCAGTGTCTGGGAAGGGTACAATGCCAACGAACATAACATGTTCGTGTTTCAAACCTTCCTATTGGAAATGGCGCCCTTGTGTAGGGGCACCCATTGTCTGGGTAGCCTTGTAAATGGAATTGGCGCCCTTGCATGAGGGCGCCCATTCCTATTGGTTGGGACAAAAGTTGAACCCTTCACGTGTTGGTCTTCAATGATATATATATATAATTGGTTGGTGGGATATATATATATATATATATATATATATATATATAGTTGGTTTGTTGGTGGCCCCTCAAGGGAATTAGCGCCCTTGCATGGGGGCACTATTTAGGTAATTGGCGCCCTTGAAAGGGGTGCCCATTCCCTTTGTTTTGGAAAGATAAAAACCCCTATACGTGTGGTCTATGTGTGGATATTTAAGTGATATTCGGCCTTTTAAATGTAGGTATTTTTATATAGTGGCCCTCATAAGGTATGGTTCTTTTTATAAGGCCTTCATGTAGAATTATTTATTTAGGAAAAGTTCAACTTTCTCTATCATTTTTATCCGGGGTGCTACACGGGATGAGATAATTATTTAGAAATTATCTCTAAGTTAATTCCCTTTAATTCCGTAGGAATTTACGAATCATTCTTTTTCTCAGGTACCTTATTCTTACAATGGCTCACCGTGTCGATTGGGGTGGAATGCAACAAACCGTTGCGGGTCTCACCCAGGCCTTGCAAAACATGGCCCAAGCTGGCACGAGAGCGGGTGCTGGTGATCTGCACTGCAACTTACGGAGTTTAAATCCTCCTCGATTTTCTGGTTCCTCCAACCCAGATGAAGCTGAGAATTGGATAGATGAAATGAACCGCATATTTGAAGTCATGCAATGTGCCGACCAAGAGAAGGTTCATCTTGCCACGTTCCAACTCAATAAAGATGCGCGTACTGTTAGATTTTTGTGACTTCCCTAGTGTTTTGATGATGAGCATCACTATGTTAAATATTGTCTTTTTAATCAGATATCTTGCGTAATGTTATGCATTTGAAATTTCCATGATTAATAGGAAAACTGCTATGAGGTAGTACCTTGTATGTCCGAACTGTTCCTTTCATACTTCGTGTTGTTTGTGTTTACTACACTTCGTGTTGTCCTGTTCTACGTCGTGTTGTTCCAACTATGTTGTTGATTGTCTTCGTGCTGTTTACTGAAGCAGCTTGATTTGTTCTGATTGTCTTCGTGTCGTTATTTGTTCCATCGCATGCTGAATACTGCAGCACCTCATGCTGCTTTTTGTGAACCTCATGTCGTTTCTTCAGTATTTAGTTGCTCATCTCGAGTCATCTTTTTTATTTTTGCTCTTGTGTTTTCGTGTCATTTACTGTAGTTACTCGAGTCGTTTCACTGCTTTCACGGTTTTGTCACGTGTCGTTGTAGCCGTTCCTGTCTTCTATCTTCGTGTTATTTTTTCCTAGACCCCGTGTCCTTTTTGCTTTGTGACCACACTTCGTGTCGGTTTCTGTTTTCATCTTCGAGTTGTTTTCAGCCCGTGTCGTCCTCGTTTTCGAGTCGTTTTCCTGTGTCTTCAAGTCATGTTAGTGCAAAGTGTCGTTTCACTCTATGCCGTTCCCTTTGTTGTTTCTGTATTTGTGTCTTCGTGTTATCTTGTGTGTTTGTGTCTTCATGTTATTTTTGCGTTTGAGTCTTCATGTTATTTTTGTGTTTGTGTCTTAGTGTTGTTTCTATGTCTTCGTGTTGCTCCTTCTATCTTCGTCCAGGTTTCTTCTGATCGCGTATTTTACTACCGTCTTACTCCATGTTATTTCATTCTTACCTCGTGCTGTTCTCATCTGACTTCGTGTCGTTCTCTTTGTTGTGTTAGCCATGTTGCTGTAGTCATCTGACCTCGTGTCATTTTTTCTTTATTTCATGCTGTAGTCATCTTGTGTATCTCGTGTCATTCTCAATATAGTGCATCTCGTATTGCTATCACATACCTCATGCAGTTTTAGTTTTTGTGGCCCTGAGTTTTAATGGGTTTTATTTCTTTGCAGGAGAAGAAGAAAAACAAAAGGAATAAGGTGGTCCGACGAAGAATATTCCCCGGCGTCTGGGCTGCACGTGATCCAACACTCAAGGAACCAATGCTATAAGGGCACGTGGCAAGAAGGTTCTGGATCAAGCGCGGGAAGCACACGCCTTGCATGAACCCTCCTGATCGCTTATAAAAGCATTGCCTCACCATCTACGAAAGTGAGAGCTCTGAGGTTACAGGAAAGAAATTTGAGTGAGAGCAGACGAGAAGGAGCCTCCCTGAGAAACTAGAGTGATCCAGTTGAGAGAGAAGAGAGAGCAGAAGAGTGATCAGAAGATGGGTATTGACTTACGGATCAAATCTGAAGTCTGCTGCTCAGTTTGAGCTACATTGTTTCCAGTTTCTGAAATTTGGCTTCCGTCTTTATTGTTTTCATTTTTATCTGTCTTTTTCCTTCTTGATTGAAAGTTCTCTGTGTTACCCCCTGGTGTTCAGGGGAAGAGAGAGACGTGTTCTCTCTGGTTCACTTGCAACAGAGGTTGCAGTATTGTTCCCTCTCGTAGAAGAGGTGTTCCCTCTAGGCTTCAGAGGAAGAGAGACCTTGGTCTCTGGTTCTAGTGACTCCAGATCACCAATGTTCCCTCCGGTTGGAGGAAGAGGAACTTGTTTCCTAGTTTCTAGGGACTTGGCGTCCTTAGGGTTCCCTCCGGGTGTGGAGGAAGAGGGGAGGGTGTTCCCCTGGTGAAGCTGTGAATCAGCCGTTATCGCGGACTGAGTCTGCTTTCCTAGCAGGTGCTAGTGGAAGCCTCACTTCGATTTGAAGTGAGGGGTGGATGTAGGCAGACTGGAGGTCTGACCGAACGACCTTAAAAACCTCTGGGTACTCGTGTGATTGTCTGTGGTGATTTTGTGATGTGCCTTCTATCCACTCGAGCTATTGTCCGCACTGCGTTTTTGTGGGTTCAACTCCGAGATTGCTTGTTTTAAGTGAATCATTCTTCAGTAAGTTTTAATCGGTTGAAAACAGTGATCTATTCATCCCCTCCCCTTCTAGATCACGTTATATTTCTCGTATCACTTGGTATCAGAGCGGGTATTTCCCAATATGTGGTCCAACGGACAGGGAAACGGATCCGCTGGTCCTCGCAGCTACATTGCTGAAGGGCAGTCAATCACCCGTCCCCCTTTCTTCGATGGTAATAACTATTTTTTTTGGAAGAACAGGATGGAAGTCTTTATCAGGGCCCAAAGCCACAAGCTCTGGAAAGTAATTACAGATGGTCCGTACCAACTTCCACCGAACGAAGACATGTGGACAGAGGAACAGGTTAAACTCTCCGCACTGAATTGGACAGCTCTTAGCATCATACAGTGCGCCGTCCACCCGGAAGAGTACTTGAGGATTTCAGCGTGCAAGACTGCAAAGAAAATGTGGGATGAGTTGCAGTTAATTTATGAGGGCACATCTCAAGTGAAAGCTACCAAGATCAATATGCTTACAACTCAGTATGAGTTGTTTAAGATGAAGCCAGAAGAGTCGATCATAGAAATGTATGCTAGATTGTCTGTGATCATCAATAGTCTGAGAGGATTTGGAAAGGAGATTCAGCAAGAAGACATTGTCAGGAAGATCCTTAGGTCCCTAACTCCCATCTGGGATACTAAGGTGACCGTCATAGAGGAATCTAGAGATTTATCCACCATGTCAGTAACCCAACTGATTGGGTCTCTCATGACCCACAAAATGAACTTCAAGCAAGGGAATGATGGACATGACAGAAAGGGAAAGAATGTTGCTCTGAAAGTCTCACGACATACTAAGAAGAGCAGCAGCAGCAGCAACAGTGGTGGTAGCAGTGAAGACTCTAACGGATTCTCAGACATGGACAAGAGCGAGCAGGCCATGCTCACCAGGCAATTCAAAAAGTTCTTAAGGACTAAAGGGAAATTCTACAGGAGAAAGAGATTCAATGCTGTAAGGAAGTCTCCTGAACGAGAACTTGAGAAGAACCGGTTTGTTAAGAAGGTTACATGCTACCATTGTCAGAAACCTGGTCACATGAAAAGTGAATGTCCAGAGCTGCAAGCTAAGGCTCCCGGATACCAGAAGAAGATGGTGCACAAAAAGAAGAAAGCCATGCTGTGCACATGGAGCGACGAGGAGGAGGATCCAGAAGCCACCTCGTCCAGTGAAGGTGAAGAGAAGACTTGCCTCATGGCCAACCATGAGGAAGAGTTAACGAACTTATTTGAGAATTTTACTTTGGACGATTGGGAGGACGCCTATGGCGACCTGTTAGCTAAATATAATTTTCTAACCAAAGAGCACATAATGCTTAAACGAAAGTTTCACTCTGTTTCTGAGGAACACTCTATTGCTGTTATAGGTAACATGAAAACCAAGGAGATGGCCACTGAGCTAGATCAGGCTAGAAGTGAGATTGAGAGGTTTAGAATGGAAAGAGAGGAAAATCTAGCTAGGATGAATGAGCTGAAGAGTAAAACTGAAGAGAGTAAAAAGGAGTTTAGACTAATTGCAGAAAAATATGAGGCGGTTAGAAATGTTAATCAGGAACTCCAGGACCAATGTAATGAACTTCAGAAGGAGATTGAGGACAAAGGAAAAATGCTAGAAAAATTTACAGAGGGGAGAAACAATCTGAATGCCCTTCTGGGGTCGAGGGTAAACTTCAATAGAGAGGGATTAGGATACTATCCCACAAGTAAAAAACCCTTTGAATTTAAAACTGTCACGTTCTGCCCCGCCAAGGGGAAAGAGAAACTGGAAACACCATCCAGTTCCAAATCTGTCTCTACATTGAAGGTTTCGACTAGCAAATCCATTCAATCCACTGGTCTGCAAGCTAAGTCAGGAAATCCTGAGACTAGAACTGCTCCTGTGCAACAGTTGTCGAACAAAGGTTTTCACACGACCATTCCTATTGATGTCACTAGAAAGGTGAACAGTTTCGCTAAGAAAGTTCAGCATGCTAGTTATCATGGAAAGCATGCAAACATGCATCACTTTTAGCACAATTTTCATTTGAATAAAAATGGTTACATGAATTATGCTAAGCACACACGTGTGTCCTCCAAGAGGCCAAACAACAATTTTTATGTTCAGAAACAGTAAAATTTTAATAGGAATAGGCTCATTCAACACCCACTGAGAAATGCCAAGAAGGAAGAATCAATCCACATGAAATCACTGAAAAGAACAGTAAAACAAATGTGGGTTCCTAAGTGTAATTTGCATGAATTGAAAACTATCTTTGGACCTAATTTGAATTGGGTCCCACATTACTTTGTCTGAACTATCGCAGGTTAGCCTGGCAGCCGAGCATAACAAGTGGTATCTTGACAGCGGCTGTAGTAGGCACATGACAGGAGACCGGTCCAAATTTACAAACTGAAAATGAAGTTTGGGGGCTTGGTCAAATTCGGTGGAAATAACAGGGAAGAATAATTGGAATTGGTACAGTTGGTAAGTCCTCTACTAACTCCATTGAAGATGTGTATCTTGTAGAAGGACTTCAGCACAACTTGGTAAGTATAAGTCAACTCTGCGATAAAGGACACAAGGTACTCTTTGACCACAATTCCTGCATTGTTTTTGAGCTGAATTCTGATAACGTCATGTTCATAGGTCATAGAGTAAACAATGTATACATCGTAGACCTGGATGATAATCCTGAAACTAACTTGTGTATGTCTGCTAACTCTGAACAGGTTGCTTTTGACTGGCACAGGCGTCTAGGCCATGCTAGTTTGTCTACAATGAATAAACTGTCTAAGCATAACCTAGTTAGAGGTTTGCCCAGAATAAGATTTCAGTTAGGGTCCAAGCTATGTGATGCTTGTGCACAAGGTAAACAGACTCGTGCAGTTTTTAAGTTGAGAACTGAGAGTCTTTCATCTAAACCGTTGCAGCACTTGCACATGGATCTCTTTGGTCCTACTCGCATACAAAGTTTGTCAGGTAAGAGATATGGATTAGTCATAGTGGATGACTACACTAGATTTTCTTGGTTGTTTTGTTTAGCAAATAAAAATGATGCTTTTGTTCACTTTGAAGAACTTTTCAATAAAATCAAACTGCAAGGTGAACATAATATCATTACAATTCAGTCTGACCACGGAGGAGAGTTTGAGAACTCTTCATTTTCTGAATTTTGCTCAAGAGAGGGAGTGACTCACAAATTCTCTTCTCCCAGGACACCGGAGCAGAACGGAATTGTTGAGAGAAGAAACAGGTCAATAATTGAAATGGCCAGGACTATGCTGATTGAGAGTGGACTTCCAAGGAGATTTTGGGCTGAAGCTGCGAATACTGCTTGTTACATTCTGAACCGAGCCTTGGTAAGACCTACTCATAGGAAAACTCCTTATGAACTTCTCAAGGGTAAGCAGCCAAACATTTCTTACTTTAAAGTTTTTGGCTCCAAATGTTTTATTCACAATAATGGTAAGAATGGTTTGGACAAATTTGAAGCTAAAAGCTCTCCTGGAATTTTTCATGGATATTTAGAAACCTCAAGGGCTTACAGAGTTTTCAATAAAGATGTTCAAACTATTGAAGAAACACCGCATGTAGTGTTTGATGAAAATGATTTCTCTAACAAAGTGATGAATGATAACAGGGAGCTATCTAATGAGGGAGATTTCTTGGAGAGAATTGAAGAAGAAGAGATGCAGCCAGCTGCTCAACCAGAAAACTCACAGCAGGAAGGAGCAGCTGAGGTAGGTGAACCCTCAGGTGAGATAATATTTCACAAAGACCACCCTAGTGAAAATGTCATAGGCAATTTGCATGATCCTCCTAGGACAAGGTCTCATTTTAGAATTGTCCAAGAACAGGACTTAGCTGCGTTGGTATCTCAGGTGGAACCCAAATCTGTGGAAGAAGCCTTAAAACATGAATCTTGGGTATCCACCATGTGTGAGGAATTAAATCAATTTGAGAAAAATATTGTATGGGAACTAGTTCCCAGACCTGATAACACTCATGTCATTGGCACTAAATGGGTTTTCAAGAATAAAGTTGATGAGAATGGAGCTATTTCTAGAAACAAAGCAAGACTTGTAGCTCAAGGCTACAGTCAAGAATTTGGTGTGGATTTTGAGGAATCCTATGCCCCAGTGGCTAGAATGGAAGCTATAAGAATTCTGCTTGCATTTGCATGCTCTAGGAACATTCGGCTGCAGCAGATGGATGTCAAAAGCGCATTCTTAAATGGGTTATTGAAGGAAGAGGTATATGTTGAACAACCTCCAGGTTTTAATTTCTCTGTTCAGCCTAACATAGTTTTTAGGTTGAATAAAGCCCTCTATGGATTGAAGCAGGCTCCCCGAGCCTGGTATGAGAGACTTTCTGAATTCCTCTTGAGCAAGGGCTACACTCGAGGTAAGGTTGATCAAACCCTCTTCACCAAAAATCTCGGAAAGGATTTAATAGTGGTCCAGGTATATATTGATGATATCATCTTCGGATCTAACAATTCAAAATTATGTAAAGAATTTTCTGAATCTATGTCTCATGAATTTGAAATGAGTTTAGTTGGCGAACTAAAGTATTTTCTTGGGCTGTAGGTCAAACGGATGGAGGATGGTTGTTTCATAAATCAAACCAAGTATACTCTGGAGATGCTGAAAAGGTTTGGAATGACCAACCTCAAGACTATCTCAACACCCATGGGCACCAACTCCTCACTGGATTCAGACGAAAAAGGTAAAGAGGTGGATGCTAAACTATATAGAGGTATGATCGGTTCACTCCTCTACTTAACAGCATCCAGGCCTGACATTCAATTTAGTGTAGGGATGTGTGCCAGATACCAGGCTAGACCTACTGAATTGAATTTGGGAGATGTAAAAAGAATCTTTAGATACTTATCTGCTACCCATGATCTAGGTCTTTGGTATCCTGCATCATGTAGTTTAGATCTCATTGCATATACAGATGCAGATTATGCAGGATGTAAATTGGACAGGAAAAGTACTAGTGGTCACTACGAATTTTTAGGAGGATGCTTAGTATCTTGGGGATCCAAGAAGCAACACTCTGTGGCTCTTTCTACTACTGAAGCTGAGTATGTGGCAGCAGGGAGCTGTGGCACACATGTTATATGGATAAAACACCAGCTTCTGGATTACTCTGTTGAGCTAGGTTGCACTTCCATCTTTTGTGACAATACTAGTGCAATAAACATTGCAAAGAATCCTATACTTCACTCTCGAACTAAACACATCGAAATCAGGCATCATTTTATTCGAGATGAAGTAGCTAGGAAGACATTTGAGTTGATCCATGTTGGCACTGACTCACAAATTGCAGATATTTTCACTAAGCCACTGGATACTGAAAAATTTAGCACATTACGCAGAGAATTAGGTATTTACAGAATTTCATGATTGAACAATTGATCTCTGAATAATTTGTCATGTGCTCTTGTGCTTATCTTTACTCATTATCTGTTGCTGAAAATGACCTCATTATGAGTGTTTGCTGGTTCACTCGTATTGATTGATATCACTTTGATTTCTTTGAGTTGTTTTGAGGTTTGTCTTGGTTAAGTCTGAGTTGGAGTCAAGGTCTCAGGGGGAGCTAGATTAATAATAGGTGTCTTGCTCCTTTGGCCAAATCTGAACATACTTTGAACGGATTTTTGCTGACCTTATAAGAGAATCAGGTTGAGTAGGTGTATAAAAGAAATCCTTGGATGTTTTATCCTTTAAGACTGTTCACCTAATTTCTTGTTTATTTTTCAGCTGTTAGTCCCACTGAGATCAAAATCTGAATTCAAGAATATCTTCCTACATTGTAACTGACTTCTGATCTGGCCAGTACAACATACCTACTTAGTCTAGTTAAGTCCGAAATGAGGTATATAGTGTTTTAGTCTGAAAAACTTTGGAGCTGGTGTATTGTTCTCAAACTGAATCAAAACTAATTTACAAGGTTTCAAGTGCAGTTTAATGGAAAAATTTTCATGAAAGAAGTTTTAACAATCATGTTAACTGTTCATTGAGAAACTGGGACTTTCATCAATGAAGTGAAAGCATCCCATGTCATGAGATGGCAGTATAAATCAGGTTTAATTAGCTGTCTTGATCATACAGAGCTATGGTACATATCTGGTTAGTAACTGGGGTGTCTGGCCTCTGGTAAAGGTGTCACCCTAATGTCAACACCAGTTAGACTACTATCTTTGTCCTCTTGTCAGAAAGGGTAATGTGGTCTTGCCACCAAGTAACTGGGGATTCCTGCCTCTAAACAAGGTGTCTCCCTAATGTCAAAGGTGTACTTGACATATTTACCTTTGATCTTGACCATCTTTAAAAAAAAAAAATTTCTCCTTCTTGGTATCAAGATCCTGTTCACTTGGCATATAGTTCTTGGTTTGTTTGTTTTCAATACCACAGATCTTTGTTTTCTTGACTTCCTTGCTTTATACTCTCTGAGTAAAGACTTACTCTGACCATACGGGTATCTTGTACCTTACTTGCTTAGAATCTGGTTCTGTGTATGAAGCGGATCTTCATTCACCATTTTGCACACAGTCTGACTAACTGATCTTCAAGATCCTCACATTAAATTAGTGGCTTTCTTAATTGCCTAAACATCTCAATAACTTTCTTTATCAGCCATACTCTCTCTTGTTTTCTCTCCACTGTCAGCAATTTTCTTTTCGTGATATCTTCAGACCTGCCCCTAGTTTTGATGATGTCAAAGGGG
Organism: Amorphophallus konjac; assembly: GCA_022559845.1. Taxonomy (NCBI): domain Eukaryota; kingdom Viridiplantae; phylum Streptophyta; class Magnoliopsida; order Alismatales; family Araceae; genus Amorphophallus; species Amorphophallus konjac. Next base: position 345,774,140 of record CM040121.1, read on the forward strand.
GAGATTGTCTTGCTTGTGTTTTGCTGAGGGGGTGCGAAAGATAAGTGCTGTGTTTTATTGAGGGGGAGCGAAAGATAAGTGCCCTGAGTTATCTAGTCAGAGGATAGCAGTTGTTGTGTTTAGGGGGAGTTTTTGGGAGTCGTCAGAGGAGGCGAGTGTGTTGTGTGTTCGCATTGCTTATCTTCACATAATCTCATTGCACTTCATCTATGTTATTTAATATAGTGTTGCCATCATCAAAAAGGGGGAGATTGTTGGATTTTTCTGACTTCCCTAGTGTTTCGATGAGCATCACTATGTTAAATATTATCTTTTTAATCAGATATCTTGCGTAATATTATGCATTTGAAATTTCCATGATTAACAGGAAAACTGCTATGAGGTAGTACCTTGTATGTCCGAACTATTCCTTTCATACTTCGTGTTGTTTGTGTTTACTACACTTCGTGTTGTCCTGTTCTACATCGTGTTGTTCCAACTATGTTGTTGATTGTCTTCGTGCTGTTTACTGAAGCAGCTCGATTTGTTCTGATTGTCTTCGTGTCGTTATTTGTTCCATCGCATGCTGAATACTGCAGCACCTCGTGCTGCTTTTTGTGAACCTCGTGTCGTTTCTTCAGTATTTAGTTGCTCATCTCGAGTCATCTTTTTTATTTTTGCTCTTGTGTTTTCGTGTCATTTACTGTAGTTACTCGAGTCGTTTCACTGCTTTCACGGTTTTGTCACGTGTCGTTGTAGCCGTTCCTGTCTTCTGTCTTCGTGTTATTTTTTCCTAGACCCCGTGTCCTTTTTGCTTTGTGACCACACTTCGTGTCGGTTTCTGTTTTCATCTTCGAGTTGTTTTCAGCCCGTGTCGTCTTCGTTTTCGAGTCATTTTCCTGTGTCTTCAAGTCATGTTAGTGCAAAGTGTCGTTTCACTCTGTGCCGTTCCCTTTGTTGTTTCTGTATTTGTGTCTTCGTGTTATCTTGTGTGTTTGTGTCTTCATGTTATTTTTGCGTTTGAGTCTTCATGTTATTTTTGTGTTTGTGTCTTAGTGTTGTTTCTATGTCTTCGTGTTGCTCCTTCCATCTTCGTCCAGGTTTCTTCTGATCGCGTATTTTACTACCGTCTTACTCCATGTTATTTCATTCTTACCTCGTGCTGTTCTCATCTGACTTCGTGTCGTTCTCTTTGTTGTGTTAGCCGTGTTGCTGTTGTCATCTGACCTCGTGTCATTTTTTCTTTATTTCGTGCTGTAGTCATCTTGTGTATCTCGTGTCGTTCTCAGTATAGTGCATCTCGTATTGCTATCACATACCTCATGCAGTTTTAGTTTTTGTGACCCTGAGTTTTAATGGTTTTTATTTCTTTGCAGGAGAAGAAGAAAAACAAAAGGAAGAAGGTGGTCCGAGGAAGAATATTCCCCGGCGTCTGGGCTGCACGTGATCCAACACTCAAGGAACCAATGCTATAAGGGCACGTGGCAAGAAGGTTCTGGATCAAGCGCGGGAAGCACACGCCTTACATGAACCCTCCTGATCGCTTATAAAAGCATTGCCTCACCATCTACGAAAGTGAGAGCTCTGAGGTTACATGAAAGAAATTTGAGTGAGAGCAGACGAGAAGGAGCCTCCCTGAGAAACTAGAGTGATCCAGTTGAGAGAGAAGAGAGAGCAGAAGAGTGATCAGAAGATGGGTATTGACTTACAGATCAAATCCGAAGTCTGCTGCTCAGTTTGAGCTACATTGTTTCCAGTTTCTGAAATTTGGCTTCCGTCTTTATTGTTTTCATTTTTATCTGTCTTTTTCCTTCTTGATTGAAAGTTCTCTGTGTTACCTCCTGGTGTTCAGGGGAAGAGAGAGACGTGTTCTCTCTGGTTCACTTGCAACAGAGGTTGCAGTATTGTTCCCTCTCGTTGAAGAGGTGTTCCCTCTGGGCTTCAGAGGAAGAGAGACCTTGGTCTCTGGTTCTAGTGACTGCAGATCACCAGTGTTCCCTCCGGTTGGAGGAAGAGGAACTTGTTTCTTGGTTTTTAGGGACTTGGCGTCCTTAGGGTTCCCTCCGGGTGTGGAGGAAGAGGGGAGGGTGTTCCCCTGGTGAAGCTGTGAATCAGCCGTTGTCGCAGACTGAGTCTGCTTTGCTAGCAGGTGCTAGTGGAAGCCTCACTTCGATTTGAAGTGAGGGGTGGACGTAGGCAGACTGGAGGTCTGACCGAACCACCTTAAAAACCTCTGGGTACTCGTGTGATTGTCTGTGGTGATTTTGTGGTGTGCCTTCTATCCACTCGAGCTATTGTCCGCACTGCGTTTTTGTGGGTTCAACTCCGAGATTGCTTGTTTTAAGTGAATCCTTCTTCAGTAAGTTTTAATCGGTTGAAAACAGTGATCTATTCATCCCCTCCCCTTCTAGATCACGTTATATTTCTCGTATCACGTACGTGGTGGAAGTCTATTCCAGCACCGCCTACAGACACACTACACACTTGGGAGGGTTTTCTTACCCTCCTCCGAGCAAAATACTTCTCCGAACCTGTCAAGGAGAGGAAGGCGGCAAAATTCGCTTCTTTGCGGCAAGGCATGATGACAGTGGTGGAGTATGACTTACAATTCTCTCGCCTAGCACCTTATGCTCAACATTTAGTGAGCACGGATCTTGTGAAGGCTAATCATTTCATGGATGGGCTACGACCCATCTTCATTCAACAACTTGGCTCGTAAAATATTTGGACCTATGCGGAGATGGTCCAGCGAGCCCATCTATATGAAAGGACCTTGGAGAAGGTTGAGAAGCTCAAAGGCAAAGGGGAGTAGCCGAGCCGAAAGTGTAATCGACAAGGAAGAAGAGAGGAAAAATTTAGCATCACTTACAACTCGTAGGACAATAAGAAGAGATCCCAGAACGGGAGTGGTAGTAGCAACCACAAGAATAAGAAGGTTAAAGAAGAAGATAAGCAAGTCATGGCGGCTTGCTCTTTCTGCAGGTCAATCGGGTTATCATCAGCTCAGGATCAAAGATGAAGACATATACAAGACTACTTTTTGGAGCAGATATGGGCACTATGAATTTGTGGTAATGTCGTTCGGGTTAACCAATGCCCCGGTAGCATTTATGCAACTTATGAATAATATCTTCAGGCCGTATCTCGACCGATTTTTGGTCATCTTCATCGATGATATTCTCAAATACTCCAAGACTAAGGAGGAATATGAAGAGCACTTAAGAATATCCTTGCAAACTCTAAGAGAGCATCAACTCTACGCAAAGCTTAGCAAGTGCGAGTTCTGGCTTAAGGAGGTCTCTTTCCGTGGCCATATTATTTTAAAGGAAGGTATTAATGTCGATCCTTCTAAGGTATAAGCTATTAAGAATTGGAGCCGATCGACGACCGTATCTGAAGTTAGAAGCTTTTTGGGTCTGGCTGGTTATTATAGGCGATTCATCAAGGATTTCTCAAAAATCGTTGTTCCTTTGACTAGACTCACAAGAAAGGATAACCCTTTTATATGATCGAAGGATTGCGAAGAAAGTTTCCTAACTCTTAAGGTTCATCTCACTACAGCCCCTATCTTGGCACTACCTATTGAAGGTGGCGGCTTTGAAGTCTATACCGATGCATCTGGCATTGGCCTGGGATGCGTTCTTATGCAAAATGGAAATGTGATTTGCTATTCATCAAGGTAGTTGAAGTGTCATGAAGAAAACTACCATGTGCATGATCTGGAGCTAGCTACGGTTATATTCGCCTTGAAAATTTGGCGACACTACCTTTATGGGGAAAAATTCACTATATTTTCATATCACAAAAGTCTGAAATACCTCTTCACCCAAAAGGAATTGAACATGAGACAACACAGATGGTTGGAGTATCTCAAAGACTTTGACTTTACTATCCAATATCATCCAGACAAAGCAAATGTTGTAGCTAACGCTCTTAGCAGAAGACCAATGGCAACTCTAGCAAGCCGTAGGAAAGGTACGGCTTATCTCATCGAGGATTTTGCTCGTTTGAATCTAGATGTTGATAAAGAGGAGGAAGGATGTATGATTGCAAATATAAGGTCACAACCTACATTGATCGAAGACCTAGTCAAATTATAAGAAAATGACCCCACATTGATGGAGATCAAGGCTAATATTGATCAAAGGCCGGAGTTCTCCATTTCAACTGATGGGAGACTATTGTTTAAAGATCGAATATGTGTGCCGAATCATATCAACACTAAGAAATTGATCATGGAAGAAGCTCATAAATCAAGGTATGCTATTCACCCTGGTGCTTCTAAGATATACCAAGACTTAAAAAGAAGTTTCTGGTGGCCCAACATGAAAAGAGAAGTAGCGGACTTTGTATCTCTCTGCCTCACTTGTCAGCAAGTAAAGGTGGAACATTTAAAACCCGCTGGTAAACTACATCCCTTGGATATTCCTGAGTGGAAATGGGAATGTATAGGGATTGATTTCATCATAGGTTTACCTAAGACAAGAGGTGGACATGATGGTATATGGGTGATCATAGACCGATTGACTAAATCTGCACATTTTCTATCAATCAAAAGTCGATGGTCTGTGGATGTATTAGCAGCACTATACATGAGAGAAATTGTCAAACTTCATGGTGTCCCAGTCACCATTATATCAGAACGAGACCCTCGGTTCATATCACAGTTCTGGAAGGGTCTACAACATTCATTAGGGACACGACTCAACTTTAGCACTGCGTTTCATCCACAAACTGATGGTCAAATAGAAAGGACAAATCAGGTGGTAAAGGATATGCTCAGGGCATGTGCTATTAATTTTGGAGGGAGTTGGCATGACCACTTGCCTCTAGTGGAATTCTCATACCACAATAGCTACCAAGCTAGCATACAAATGGCTCCGTACGAGGCTCATGATGAAATTTGCATGCTTGTTAAAAGACTTTCTAGTACATGGCCTTCTCAAGGTTATGTAAGTACTTTCTAGTTATATGCTCGTACATTCTTGTTCATGAAAGGTCAAACTTACATTCTTGCTATATGCTTGCTCAATCATGTTCTCAATTCTCATTCTTAATCATATCATGTTACTTATGTTACTTTGGCCTTATACCGCGTGTTTTATCGTATTTCATGTATCTTTACTCTAGAGCTAAAATGTTAATTATTTAAGCATTTGTCTTCATGTTGATACGAAGATACTTACTGGGCATGTGTGCTCATTCCCTATTTTTTTTAATCTTTTTCAGGACATTCTAGCGGGTCGGATTCAGATTATTCAAGTGGTGGATCCGAGAGTGATTAAAGATCAAGAGAAGACCTAGTAGAGTCCTAAGTCAAGTCAAGTCTATGTATTTTTCCCTTTAGTTGAGTCTAGTGAGTTGAGTCAAATATCATTGTAAATTTGATTATTATTATCAATAAAAGTTAGATTTTCGATCAATTATTATGTCCATTCATTTTATGAGTGAATGATTTACGCTCTGATTTTATTGCTCGTTTGAGGCGTACTAGCCGACTGTTCACATTCTCGATTGTTTCCGCTGCATAATCTCGGGGCGTGATAGTTAATTTTCTGAGTTCGGGGTTATTGTTAAACCGAAACATAGTGCATAATAACCCTATTGATGAGCCTAGCTAATTAGGTCTTACACCTGTTTTAAATACTATACTCTTATACTGGGAGTTATCATCCTAGTTGATTTCATGTTCTTTGTACACTATGGACTTATTTTGACTTATGTTAATTTCATGCCAAAATCATATACTATTGTATTTAAAATAAATTTCATATGATTCATGACTTGTCTAGTTTTGATTTGACCGTTGTTTTATTTCGATCTCACTCTCATCTTGAGTCTTTTCTTAAGTAAATGGCACGTACGATTGTTGACACCTGTTTTTTGCCGACAAGTTGAGTTATTCCTTCTACCGGTATTTTTGATGCCTCGAGTTGTCCATTACTCGTTGGGCTATTTTCAAGGAACATCTTTGGGCTTATTTTATGGATAGCCTCCCTCCCTGACTAGGTCTGCTTCAATTCAGGGCTTAACGGGCCTTGGTTTTGGTTAGTCAAGCATTTTCATGGATTTCAAGTGTCTAGCGACATGTACGGTCAACCATTGGCCGCACAACTTTTGAGCGGTCGCTTATGGGCCGTCCAAATATTTATGGGATATTCTGTTTAATTTTCTGATTTATGACCGACACGTTTTCATACGGCCTTCTATTAGCCGTTCAACCTGATGGGCGGGCTAATATTAGCCATTCTACCTCTAGAGTCCTGAAGCTCGGTTGGTTCTCAAGTAATTATCCAATTATCTATTTATCACCGATAAAACACAAACGGTTGGCCCTCTGCCGCTCTTATTCATGGACGGTCTATAATTAGCCGTTCATCTATCAGAGTCCAACGGCGAGATTTTCGGTTGGTTCAATGGATAAATTGATTGATATCTCTCTTATGCTTGAATTTCCACCGACATGGATAAATGGCCCATATGTAGCCGCTCAACTGGATAAGTGGTCTATCGTAGGACCGTTTAACCACTTGCATCCTAAAGATTTAAGAGTTTTTCTCTCTCCATTTGTGGATTTATCCCCAACTTTCTTCAACCATTTCTCCGTGAATATTGAGTCAAATTTGGTGCCGTTTCTTCTAGTTGAAAGATAATTCAATAATTTACAACTTTTCTTTCATTATCTCGACCTAAAAATGCCTAGAAACCCTAATTTTGAGCTAGACTCCAGGTACTCTATAAATAGACCCTGGAGGCCAGGCTTTGAAAGGGGGGGAGATTTTTGGTCGACGGTGAAGCCATGTCGAATCGTTGACCGACCTACCACCAGGGAGGGAGGCCTTCTACGTCCACACCAGCCTCCGGTTCAGGGAGTATTCTGTTTTGAGTCATTGTTTCATTTAGTCCCATTATTCTTGTTTGTTTGCATGCATCACTTCTTCCACGTTTCCCCAGGTTTTCTTACTCTCATACATTATTCACACACACCCTCCTATGTTTTTGACGCCCCTAGGGGTTTAAAACCCCCCAGGTATCCCCCATTCATTTTGGTTATGTTCATTCCTTTCCATTCTAGCATTTACTACGCTTCATAGTTCTAATATTATGTTTTCTACATTTCATTGCAGGTCAGCGACGCACTAGCACGAGGCCCATCCTTTCTGGCCGACCGGAAAGGGTGGAGGTTGAGCTTTCACATCTTAAGGCTGTTGGATCGAGAGGACGGTCAAGCTAGAGGGGGAGGGGGTGAATAGGTTGACCTTATAAAAATTATAGTAGAGCAATTTGCATCAGAAGCACCACACCTAGATGATTAATTGAAACACTGAACCAAGCCAATCAGAGAGCGTGCCTATCATGCATCTAGTGAGGAAAAAATTGCGAAGATTAAACCAAGCCACACAAGAGACCACAATTTTAAGGTGGTTCGGTCACCCAATGGAGACCTATGTCCACCTCCCCACTCAACTAGTGAGGAACCCTGCTGAGCTTCACAGCTTTGCTAAACCGAGGAAGTAATTCCTCTATACTGTTGACTACCCCAACAGAAGACAACGAGGAACAAATCCTCAGATCCGCTGTCAAACAGCTTGAAGGCAAACAGCCTTGACACCCCTGATCTCAGCACAGCCCGCTGAATCAGAATCACCCTCTCTTCACTAAATCCAGTGAAGGAGAGGAATACAATGTTCAAAAACAATAGGAAAACTAAAAGATAAGAAATCAAACTTTAGCACTTGGACGCAGCGGAATTTAGATCACCAACAGAGAGATCCATGTCCATACGCATGAGCTTCGATCCTTGAATCTCCTCTGTCTGGAATGTATAAGAGTCTTGGTGGCGCGATGATCTTCTGATCTAATTTTTCAGCAGCCTTCGTCCAGTTCTGCTCTCAGCCCTTTTTCGTTCTGCTATTCCCCTCACTCCTTCTTCTCTTTTTCTTCTTATGTTTCCTTTTCTTCTCGGGTGAACCTATTTTATGGTCTTCCCGTGCACAAAATAGTTCACGTGAGGCAGGTGGGCCACCGCCCTGATTTTCTGGATATCCTTATGATTGCTCACATGGGGAACCTTCTGGAGTGGTAGAAGCTACGAAACCTTATCCGCTTGTGGCTGATGTGGCAGTTAATGACTGAAGGTGGGATCCACTTATCGTGCTCTGCAACTTGAATTAGATGGCATCGACCCTCTTGCCCCAAGGAGTTAACGCACCCTTCTTCTAGCTTCAGGTTTCATGCTGAGTGCGTTGACGCAAGATGCAGCTGTGTCCACTCATTAGTTGCGCTTTAGATAGTTGTGGCAATCCATCGTACTACAGCGTCTACCCATCGAACTGCAGCGTCGACACTGCCAAGGTACTCCAGAGGCTACAACAAGGAATGCTTGAACTACTACGTTCACGCTACTTGATCAAAGCGTTGACGCATCAGAGTATTCCAGTAAGCCATTGGCTCTCCCTTTGTAACTGCTGCGTCGACACCGCTCTATCTTGGCGTTGACGCAGTGGAACAACTTGTGAAGATATTGGTGAAGGCTTCTTCAACTGGTGTGTGGACGCTTTAAGCTCCCTACGTCGACCCTGTTCCTTTCTAGCACAAGAATGAAATCAAGTGAAAGTATTATTGAATCAAACTTTAATTCATCATTGAATTGGAAAACATCATTCATATCTCATGGTTGTCATCATCAAAACCAGGGGCACAACAATCTCCCCCTTTTTGATGATGACAACTATGAGGTGAATGCCATTTATAACATTGCATCTAAACAATCAAGGTTATTCATATCAAGCAAGACACTTCAGATTAACAGGAAATCAAATCAGTGACTAAATCAAACTATAATTTTGTCATTCATTCAAGTTCAAGATTTTACATTATAGAACCAGACAAAAAGAAAACATTCATTCAAGTTAGTCAATATGATTGATGCAGATGCAATGAACTTTGGTCAAGTTTCCAGCTTGACTTCATGATTGATGCATTTAACATTCTCCGCCTTTGACTTCATCAGAAAGGGGAGGAAACGTGGAAGAGCTATCTCAAGAGTGGAAGAAGCGATTGTATCTTCTGGCAGAAGGAGGTTGTTGTTGCTGACAGGAGGATTGCCCTTGAGTAGACTGAGATCCTTGAGGTGGCTGGCGAGGCTGCTGCTGTCCTGAGGCAGAGGCCAGTAAATCTCGGATATCCTGAGAGAGTTCACCCAGCTGATGACTTAGAGTGGAGCGTACACTGTCAATGGCAGAAGGAAGATCAGCTGTGATAGAGTCATTGTTTTGAAACTTGTCCGCAATTGACTGAATTGCTGCAGTCACTTTGTCAATCTTTTCTAACATTGCTTTGAGGCATTGGGGTACTGCATTGACAGGACCTTTGATGGTTTCAACGGCTATCCTCACATCAAAGCATAAATCAGTAATCTTGGCAAGGGATTGAAAAAATGAAGCTTGATTGCTGTGCATATCATTCACGAGTGTAGATAGCTTGTCAAGAAGAGATGATATGTTCTGCAAGACTTTTCTTGTAGCTTGGTCAGATAACATCTTGGTGAGTAAGAATTTTTGCCACTCGGATAAGACAAAAACTTCAAATTGGATAATCCGAGAAGTCAGTTTGTTGAGATGGTAATTTGTAAACTCCATTAGCTTGTCCATTTTTGCATCTTGTCATTGTAGCATCATAGACATGTGTGCGAACATCTCTTCAACAGTGGCTGGAGGTGGAGCTTCATCAGAAGTTGGAAAAGGTCTTCTATAAATTCCAATGGCTCCAGTCATAAGGGGTTCCAATGTAGTTGCAGTGCCACTGGGTTGCCCAGTTTCCAGCTGAGGGCTTGATGATCGAGTAAATGGTTCCTCAAACTCATGCTCTCCTCCTGCTGAACTACCCTCTTGTCTTTCTTCTCTCACCACAGGAGGAATTGGTACCTCTGTCCTGTTTACGTGACTAGCATCCGCATTGTCTGTTCTTGATGCCGGACCTGTTTCTAATGGAGCTGTTTGTTGACTAGGAAGAATTCGAACTGGCTTACCATCAATGACTTTAAAACCCATAAATTTCTGAATATAAGAAAGTGTGTAAACATTCCCTTGAGGGATGATTATTTTCTTCTCAGAACCAAAGTCTACTCCAACTTTCCGAAAACTAGCAGTCAAGGGAGCAGCATATGGAAGTGTTCTGGATTGTGTCAAGCATGACCCCATAGTTTGAATAACTACATCAGGCAGGGAAATATGTATTCTCTTTAGCATACAGTAAAGTAGAAATCGCTGCATCTCAGTCACCCTTTCCCTACCACTGCTCTGTGGTGTGATCATTGATGTGCAAATGTGGTGGAGCAGTCTATTCAATGGAGGGAATTGATTTGCTTTGAGACTGGATAAATAAGTTTCCCTGACATCGGAAGGATCACTCGGTTTACCAGTCAGGAGAGCATAAGCTTCATGCTCATCATACTCAAAGCTATGTAGTTGAGCTCCATTCTTGGGTATTTTCCAGGCTCTGGCAAACAATTTATTTGATAATTCAAAACTAACATTCCGGACAGTTGATGTGAGTTTTGGAACGTGAGGTTCATACTTCAAATTTTTTTAGAACTCTCTGACCAGGGTGGGGTAATATACCTTGTGGGTTGTAACAAAAGACCACCATCCCTGATAGTCCAAGGTAGGAAACAGTTCCGGAAAAACGTCAAGCATGTTATGGCCGGTAGCAGCAATATACCGGGAAATAAGAACCTTCAGAGGTTCGTCCACGGTGACGGTGAGAGAGTTGTCCGCACCTTTTTGTCCCATTGCAGCACTTGCAGATGAACCCTTCTTGTCTGACCTGACATCAGATTCCCTTCTCTTTTTGGTTGGCGGGCTCGGAGCGCGTGGACGCATCTCTTTCCTTTTCCCTTTATCGTGAGCAGCTTTGGAGCGGGGCTCCAGATTGTCTTCGGCCGATGCTAAGCTTCTTGGATGATCCTCTGCCTTCTTCTTCCCCTTGTGAGTAGATGTCGGAGGAGCCATGGCAGCGGGATGAGGAAGAATGAAACAGGAAAGGGGTTTGGAGAGCTCGGAAGATAGAACGACAAAGGCTTTCAAAAGAGATGAAGACGAACGGCGGTCACGTTCCGCTTTTAAAGGAGCTTCGAAACCCTTTTCAGTGAGCGGTTCAGCCGGTTCAAGTCCGCGAACCGAAAAAAGTAGAAAAGGAATCGTTGCGTTGACGCCAAGGGATACAGCGTCGACGCAATGAAGCATAAACAAACAAGTATATGCAAGAAGAGTAGCAAGAAGGTCATCTGTACAAGGAATTTTCTTAAGATACTGAGATATAGAGTAGAGATGCTCATAGTCAAGGATTTTTAAGTATTGCAGATCGAGTTCCCATGAGAGAGGTGTGTAGATAGGCTCCAATTCAATTAATGATAAAGAGAAGAATCAATCTTAAAGCATTGAATTAAAAACTATGAACCACCAAAGGCACCTGCTTGGAGAAAAAGAGGAACTCTTTTCACACTAGAACCATTTTCATTTCTGTTCCTTATATCTGTCAATTTCAAGTTGCCTTTTGGAGAGAGAGAAATTTAACTGGCATTGATAACAGACTAAGTTGAATAACGAGCTTCAGATCAATCACACTCACATGTTTTCATTATTTTTTGCATTTGCAGCATTTTCAACGTATTTTTATGTTTTCATTTGCAGTCAAGTATGGCTAGCCTTTTGACACGGGTACACATGTTTATTAGACACCCGAGTCCCCGGTTACTCAGCATAGCAAACTATTCTGCATAGACAGACCAGAGTTGGCAACTTACGTCATGACATGCCTATCAGCACTTCATAGGTGCTTGAAGGTAGTTTCTCAGTTAATAGTTACCATTGCTCTGAAATGATTTATTTTTCACTTGAAGACAGAGATAGTGGCGCACCTCATGACTTGCTCTTTAGCACTTCTTCGGTGCATAGGGCTAGTTTCTCAGTGAATAGCCACCATTGCTATGCATTTTATAACATGTGTAAGAGATTGTTTCTTCAGCGTTTATACTCAATATCTGGGTTTATTACCAATACAAATATTAAATTCCTCTACACACAGTGGTTTCTTTACTGTTGAACAATATAAGGTTTGAGAGATGATAAGGTCCTGGTTTTATTAAATTGTTCAGCTTTTATTCCATACATAGTGCGTTATTGGGTTCAAAAGTTCTTGAATTCAAACACCATAAGAATTATAGATCTCCTATCATTAGCTTTTCATAGAGCTATTCAGAACATATCTCATACTCAATAGGAATTTTCACTGTAACTCCCCCTGAATTTAAGACATCGTCTACATATCTCAGTGCTCTAGAGTTTTTCCCTCATACAAGAATGTCAAGGAGGCTTTATTGAGAGATAAGAACGGAAGGGAAGAGATAAATGAACAGAGCAAGTTGATTTGAGATAGGGAAGTCTCCAAAAGAAGAGTATATAACACTGCTGCGTTGACCCAGCCTTATAACTGCGTCAACTCATCCATCAAGGCCGCTCATAGGATGGTTCTGTTTCTGAAAACAACTGCTCACAGCGTCAACTCAGTCTCATTGCTGCGTCAACTCATTCAACCAGCCAGAGACACTTCACACCAGGTTCTCAAGGAATAAGCTGTCTGGTGCGTTAACCCTATTTCCACACTGCGTTAACTCAAACAACCAACCAGCAATAACAACTCTGCACTTTGATCATCATTTTGACACCAAGAAGGTAATCTGTAGCTGACTCCCCCTCAGACCATGCATGAATGAAACTATGACAGCCAATAAAATGAGTATCATGCTGAGACGATATTCATTATGAGTTTATTGATGGAAAGATAGACATACCAAGCACAGAAGACTAAGCTCCCCCTGAGTTTATGATAGATACACTTCAAACCAAGACAAGTTTAATCATTCATATTCTAGAAGATAAGTCAAGCACACAAATCAGGCATCCATATTATAATTGCACAGACCAAGCTCTCTTCTAAGATAAGAGAATCTATCATTGTTCAGAGGCTTGGTAAAAATATCGGCCAATTGAGATTGTGATTCAACAAATATGTGTTTAAAATTTCCTTTTATCACTTCATCTCTTAAGAAATGGTGTCTAATTTCTATGTGTTTGGTCCTAGAGTGCTGGATAGGATTTTTGGCCAGGTTTATGGCACTTGTGTTATCACACAATATGGGGACACACCCAAGATCAGTTTGATAATCTTGGAGTTGGTGTTTGATCCACAACACTTGAGTACCACAACTCCCTGCAGCGACATATTCTGCCTCTGTAGTGGATAGTGCCACTGAGTGTTGTTTCTTGGAAGCCCAAGAAATCAAACATCCTCCCAAAAATTGGCAATAGCCACTCGTGCTTTTCCTGTCCAGTTTGCATCCAGCATAGTCTGCATCTGAATAGGATACAAGATCAAAAGAACAAGATGCAGGGTACCAAATCCCTAAATCTCGAGTTCCAGCAAGGTATCGAAAGATACGCTTGACAGAACTTAAGTGGGATTCCCTAGGATCAGATTGAAAACGAGCACACATGCATACACAAAATTGAATGTCTGGCCTAGATGCAGTAAGATAGAGGAGTGATCCAATCATACCTCGATATGTTTTTGCATCAACCTGTTTACCTGTCAAATCTGCATCCAAGTTTGTAGTGGTGCTCATAGGTGTGCTGATTGCTTTCAGATTTTCTATTTTGTATTTCTTAAGCAACTCAGAGATGTACTTTGCCTAGTTGATGAAACATCCTTCCTTGCTCTGAGTGATTTGCAGACCTAGAAAGAATTTAAGCTCACCCATTAGACTCATTTCAAATTCAGTGGTCATTAAGCTGGCAAACTCATCACACATGCTGGTTTTAGTGGAACCAAAAACTATATCATCAACATAAATTTGAACCAGATCAATATCTGAATTTCTTACCTTGGTGAACAGAGTTTGGTCCACTTTACCTCTAGAGTAGCCTTTCTCTGTGAGGTATGAGCTGAGTCTATCATACCACGCTCGAGGTGCCTGTTTGAGTCCATAGAGAGCTTTGTCCAATCTGTACACATGGTTAGGATTTTCTGTGCATTCAAAACCAGGGGGTTGTTCAACATAAACTTCTTCCTTTATTGACCTATTTAGAAAAGCACTCTTCACATCCATTTGATGTAACATTATTCCATGACAGCAAGCATAAGCAAGTAATAATCTAATGGCTTCTAATCTAGCTACTGGAGCAAAGGATTCCTCAAAGTCAATGCCAAATTCTTGATTATAACCCTGTGCTACCAGCCTAGCTTTATTCCTAACTACCATTCCATTTTCATTTTGTTTATTTCTGAAGACCCATTTAGTGCCAATTACAGAAAGCTCTTTGGGTCTTAGCACAAGATACCACACCTTTTTTCTTTTGAATTGATGTAATTCTTCATGCATTGCTTTTATCCAATTACTATCTTTCAATGCTTCAGCAACATTTTTTGGTTCAATTTGAGAGACAAGGGCTAGATTGTCCATTTCCTCAACACCTCTAAAATGAAATCTAGTTCTAACAGGTTCATTCAAGTTACCAATGACATTGGATAAAGGATGATCCCTTAGCATCCTGACATCGGTTAGAGAGTTACCTTCATTTATACCTGAATCACCATGGTGGGTTGATTCTGCATGATCATCATTTGGCCTTGTCTCTTCATCTTGGAGATTCTGTTCTTCCTTTTCTTTAAGAAAATTCCCATCATCTTCATCCCTACATAATTCCTCAATCTTAGAATTTTCATTCATTTCATCAAACACAATATGAGGTGATTCTTCAACAACATGTGTTTTTAGATTTAGGACTCTGTAGGCCCTAGAGTGACTAGAACATCCTAGAAGGATGGCAGGTTCACTTTTAGGTTCAAATTTGTCCAACGTCCGTTTGTCATTATTTTGAACGAAGCATTTTGATCCAAAGGCTCTAAAATAAGCAACAGAAGGTTTCTTACCCTTCATTAATTCATATGGAGTCTTTTTGGACTGAGGTCTTACCATTGCCCTGTTCATAATATAGCAAGCTGTATTTACCGCCTCTGCCCAGAACTTCCTTGGGAGTTGTCCTTCAATCAGCATAGTTCTTGCCATCTCCACAAGGGTTCTATTTCTTCTTTCCACAATCCCATTTTGTTCAGGAGTTCTTGGAGATGAGAACTTGTGTGAAATTCCTGTGACTCTGCAAAAATCATCAAATTCAGAATTGTCAAATTCTCCTCCATGATCTGACAAGATAGATGAAATGGCAAACTTACCATCCTGTTGCACATTCTTGAAGAATGCTTGAAATTCTTCAAATGCATCATTCTTGTGAGTTAGAAAGAACACCCAAGTAAACCTAGAGAAATCATCCACTAGAACAAATCCATATTTATTTTCACTCACACTAGCTGTTCTAGTTGGTCCAAACAAATCCATATGAATGAGTTCAAAAGGTTTAGATGATTGAGTTTCAAGTCTGGACTTAAATGATTTTCTGGTGTGTTTACCTTGAGTGCATGCGCTACAAACTTTGTCATTTCGTTTAAATGATACATCTGGCAGACCTTTCACCATGTTAAACTTTGCTAACTTATGCAAGACACTATAGCTAGCATGCCCTAGTCTGCTGTGCCACAGCCAAGCGAGTTCACTTTTATTCACAGCAAGACACAGATTGTTATGTGCAGGGTCATCTAAGTCTACCACGTACATGTTGTTTATTCTTTTTCCAATAAATTTAACTTTATCAGAACTCATCTCTAAAATGGTGCAAGTGTGATCATCAAACACAACTTTATTTCCTTTATCGCACAGCTGGCTTATGCTAAGTAGATTATATTCTAAGCCATCAACAAGTAACACATAATCAATGAAATTCGAAGGATTTTTACCTACCTTACCTTTTCCAATAATTTTCCCTTTATTGTTTTCACCAAATGTAACATGACCCCCGTCTTTCTCCATCAAGACACAAAATTTTGCTTTATCCCCCGTCATGTGCCTTGAGCAGCCGCTGTCGAGATACCACCTATTATGTACAGCTGCAAGACACTCCTGCAAAACACATTAACCAAGAGATTTTGGAACCCAGATATACTTGGGTCCCTTCAAACCATATGACGTGTTCGAGTAGGATATCAAGCTCTTGGGGATCCATAGTTACTGTTGTGAGGGTCTTTGATATGGTAAGTTCAATGATTTGACAGACTTGTGATTATTCCTGTGCCATTGATAGTGATGACTCCATGAAGCATTAGGGAAATTTGACTTAAGGACTCTAGATGAATGCATGCTTCTTGGTTGATTGAGAGTTGAGTGCGTAGACCCTTTAGTGTTGCTGCGTTGACTCATCCACCTACCATATCTATCATGGGGGTTCTGGTACATGTACTGCGTTGACTCATGGTAGTGACTGCGTCGACGCATCTGAGTATTTCTGACCGAATGCCCTTTCTGAAAGGCTAGATGCGTTGACGCCATGTAAGCAGTGCGTTGACGCGGTTGACTTCTACCACGCCTTAAGCCTTCTGATCTTCTATAAGATTGCTGTTGGGTTGATGAATCAAATCTAGGATTCCTATATTGACCTGAAGAGGCATATTTGAACATAAATGTGCTTTTCTGTTTGTTAAAATTCAATGTTGCCTTCCCTTTCTCATTTCCTTTTTCTTTTCTTATTTCATTAGATTGTTTTGATCCTTTCTCATTCTTCTCATCCTTTTTGTTTTCATCCATTTGCCTCTCTTCAGATGTGTCCTTCCCAGAGACAAATGTCACCAATCTAGTTCCCAGTTCTTTCTTTTTAGTAGGATTGAATCCAAGCCCTTCTTTTCCAAAGTTGCACTTAATTCCCATAACAGCATCAAGGTTGTTTTTACCCTGTGTCATTTTTTCGAGGGATGCTTGTTTGCTTAGGTTCTCTTCCTCTAATTTCTTCAGATTTTCTTGAAGTTTTGCATTGACTCCACAAATGGCCTCATATTTCTCTTCAGTAATTTTTACTTCTTTTTCCAATTTCTGCATTCTTAATTTCAATTCATCATGCATCTTCAATAGAAAATCATTTTCTCTCTTTATTTCAATTAGCTGTCTCTTATACTCATCTTTTTCTTCCAAGTCCCTTTTTAGACACATGATTTCAGCATCTAGCGTTCTGACTCTTTCATTCAAATCATCTTTTGGACTGGTTTGAGTTTTCTTTTTCTTTAGATATTTATTTTCCTTTTTAACATCTTCATACTTATCCAGCAATTCGTTAAAAGCTTCTTCCCAATCATCACAAGAGAAGTCTGCAAAGGGAGAGGTTACCTCGACTTGATCATCACCATTTGCCATGAAGCACATTTTCACCTCGCTTTCTTCTTCAGAGGTGCTTTCTTCATCTTCATCTTTTTCTTCATCACTCCAAGTGCTTAGGATGGCCTTGGGCTTTTTATTTCTCCACTTTGACTGTGTCTTTTTCACATTCTCAGGACACTCCGACTTGATGTGTCCTTGTTTTTTGCATTTGTAGCAAACAACTTGATCAGATTTCTTAGGATTTTCTGGCTTGAGTTTTGAGCTAGTTCTTACCTGATATCCTTTATATCTATCAGTCTTACCTCCCTTTCTTAAGAATTTTCTGAATTTTCTAGTAAGCATGGCTATTTCACTTGAGTCATCATCAGATGAAGGTGACTGACTATCATCTGAGCTTTCCTTGCTGCTGGAACCAGCCTTCAATGCAAGGGGTTTTTTCTTCTTCATGTCCTCATCTGTTCTTTTTAAGTTCAGTTCATAAACCATAAGAGAACCTATCAGCTCGTCTGGTTTGGTGGTGGGTAGGTTCCTTGATTCCTCAACGACCGTGGCTTTGGTATGCCAGATTGGAGTTAGGGATCTAAGAATCTTCCTAACTACCTCATAGTCACTATAGATCTTTCCCAAACCTTTAAGACCATTCACAAGAAGAGTTAGTCTGGCATACATTTCAGATACACTTTCCTCAGGTTTCATCCGAAAAGATTCATATTCTGAAATTAACATGTTAGCTTTTGTCTCTCTTACCTCTGAGGTACCTTCGTAGATTACCTCGAGTCTATCCCACATTTCTTTTGCGCTGGAGCATGAGGATACACGCGAGAATTCCTTGGGATGGAGTGAGCACTGCATAATGTTCATGGCTTGCCAATTTACGTTTGACTTTCGAATTTGCTCCTTCACCCAGAGTTCTTCATCGCCTTCAATTTGGTATGGCCCTTTGCTCACTACTCTCCAGATTTCATGATCATGCGCTCTTAAAAATACTTGCATGCGATTTTTCCAGTACGAATAATTAGTCCCATCAAAAAATGGTGGCCTATTCACTGCATACCCCTCAGGCATGAGTCCTCTGTTCTCCATTAGTTCTCTCTAGGCTGTGAAACCTTTGCAAGAGAGCCTGGCGCTCTGATACCACGTGTTGGATCGAGAGGATGGTCAAGCTAGAGGGGGAGGGGGTGAATAGGTTGACCTTATAAAAATTATAGTAGAGCAATTTGCATCAGAAGCACCACACCTAGATGATTAATTGAAACACTGAACAAAGCCAATCAAAGAGCGTGCCTATCATGCATCTAGCGAGGAATAAATTGCGAAGATTAAACCAAGCCACACAAGAGACCACAATTTTAAGGTGGTTCGGTCACCCAATGGAGACCTACGTCCACCTCCCCACTCAACTAGTGAGGAACCCTGCTGAGCTTCACAGCTTTGCTAAACCGAGGAAGTAATTCCTCTATACTGTTGACTACCCCAACAGAAGACAACGAGGAACAAATCCTCAGATCCGCTGTCAAACAGCTTGAAGGCAAACAGCCTTGACACCCCTGATCTCAGCACAGCCCGCTGAATCAGAATCACCCTCTCTTCACTAAATCCAGTGAAGGAGAGGAATACAATGTTCAAAAACAATAGGAAAACTAAAAGATAAGAAATCAAACTTCAGCACTTGGACGCAGCGGAATTTAGATCACCAACAGAGAGATCCATGTCCATACGCATGAGCTTCGATCCTTGAATCTCCTCTGTCTGGAATGTAGAAGAGTCTTGGTGGCGCGATGATCTTCTGATCTGATTTTTCAACAGCCTTCGTCCAGTTCTGCTCTCAGCCCTTTTTCGTTCTGCTATTCCCCTCACTCCTTCTTCTCTTTTTCTTCTTATGTTTCCTTTTCTTCTCGGGTGAACCTATTTTATGGTCTTCCCGCGCACAAAATAGTTCACGTGAGGCAGGTGGGCCACCACCCTGATTTTCTGGTTATCCTTATGATTGCTCACGTGGGGAACCTTCTGGAGTGGTAGAAGCTACGAAACCTTGTCTACTTGTGGCTGATGTGGCAGTTAATGACTGAAGGTGGGATCCACTTATCGTGCTCTGCAACTTGAATTAGATGGCGTCGACCCTCTTGCCCCAAGGAGTTAACGCACCCTTCTTCTAGCTTCAGGTTTCATGCTGAGTGCGTTGACGCAAGATGCAGCTGCGTCCACTCATTAGTTGCGCTTTAGATAGTTGTGGCAATCCATCGTACTGCAGCGTCGACCCATCGAACTGCAGCGTCGACGCTGCCAAGGTACTCCAGAGGCTACAACAAGGAATGCTTGAACTGCTGTGTTCACGCTACTTGATCAAAGCGTTGACGCATCAGAGTATTCCAGTAAGCCATTGGCTCTCCCTTTGTAACTGCTGCGTCGACGCCGCTCTATCTTGGCATTGACGCAGTGGAACAACTTGTGAAGATATTGGTGAAGGCTTCTTCAACAGATGCATGGACGCTTTAAGCTCCCTACGTCGACCCTGTTCCTTTCTAGCACAAGAATGAAATCAAGTGAAAGTATTATTGAATCAAACTTTAATTCATCATTCAATTGGGAAACATCATTCATATCTCATGGTTGTCATCATCAAAACCAGGGGCACAACAAAGGCGTGTTGGTGTTGGGCGATTCCATCCTATCCGTCCTAAGGGAAGTGCGGCGGGTATTTCACCGTTCATTTTATTCCCACGGCCGGTCCTAAACCATTCTTCCTCCATCGCACTTCATCCCGCGTTCCACCCCAGCACTGACGAGCGGTCTGTCGAGCGGCCGCGCATCCTTAAGGTGGTTCTTCACGGGCCGTGCATCCCTGCAGTGGTGGTTAAAGGCGAGTGTATCCCTTTCTTTTCCAAGGTACGACATGTTCATCGCGTCTGGCATCTTGGTGGCGATCACACAGGTTCATATACTTTTGTCCCCTTCTACCTTTCATTTATTTCTCACATTGATTTAGTAGAAGGGATAGGGAGGACTTTTAAGCCGGTAGGGAAATAAATATCTACATCCCCATTTTTTGGCGATCACGGTGGGACAATTAGTGCCCATCGTGTTAGTGGCTTGCTGACCCTCTCCTTTGCTTTGTTAGTCCTCGTTCTCGAGTGGCTTCAGGTCGGTGTTTGGTGTTCACGTTTCTGTCCTCTAGAACTTGTGCGGTTCTCCCAAAGCCGTCCAATGGATTGTACGGCCGAAGACTCACCGCTCTTCCCTGTGGACAGTGCCATTCCTTCTGCCACCATGTTTCCTCTAGCGGTCTTCTACCTCCCATATATCATTTCGGCGGTCTGTCACCAGCCGCCCAAATTCTAGGCTCAGGTGCGTCTCTGCCTTCACATTGTTAGTTTTCATTGATGTTCTGCGGTTGCTGCATGCCCGTTCTAGATCCCACAATGTCTGTCGTGATACCGTCCATCCTGGTACGATCTTGCCTTTCACTAGTCTATTTTTCTATCAGTATTTGTCGTCACTCCCTGCTAGTGAACGGTCCACCTAGGACCGTCAACCTCCCTGTGCGGTCTCACAGAGATCGTCCTTGTCATTCTACAGTGCACCCCAGCCTCATCTTGGTTGCCATGCCATATTATTTTTGTGATATTTGGTGCTGTTCTGATCTCCCCCTGATGTCATTATATTGTTGCATGATTGTGTTCATTTCATTTTCTCATACTTGCTCGATCATTGTCTGCTAGATCTATGCTAGATTTTGCATGCACTCCAGTGTGCATAGGGGCATATATACTCTTCATTTAGTTACATTTCCACCGAGGTGGGGTTTCCTCTCGTCTCCATACTCCTTGGAGCCGACTAGGTGACCTTACTAAGGGCCTCCGTAAGCCCCCGTGAGCCGTGGATTCCCACACGGACGCCAAATAGGTTGTACCATACCTTCCCTCAGTCTAGGGCTTTGTATCCGTAAGAGGGAGAGTCCCTTAGAGTCACAGTTTCCCATTCTTATCCTGGTTAGGTACCATGCGGTTGAGTGAATTCATATAGTAATTAACCCACTAAGGTCCTAAAGAGGAACTTATAAAATTTTCGTGCATCATTCATAACCTGGGTGTTTAATTGGTTGATTATTCTCTCATCTCTTCCCTCCACTGTGTGTTGACTCCATATCATTTTGTTAATTAGGCCCATAGACTAGTTCATCTTTGCGTCCCTCCATTTAGTTGCATTTGTCCTAGGTTCGTTTCTATCCTTGTATTTCTTTGAAATTCACTGTATAAAGTCTCCATTTCTCCCATGGAGCACTTCTCTTCTGTCCAGTATTCCTCATCTTCCCTGTCCTCTTACCCCCGCGTGGATTCCTCTTCCTACGCGGGCCCATCACCCCATTCATCTAATGGGCCTTATTCTCTTCACGGGCCTTCTTCTTTCAACGTGCCTACTCCCTTTAACGGGCCTTCCTATCCCGCTCGTGCTGTTGCTGGCCCAATCAATTCTCATCCCCACATACATGATCCTTCAGGCCCATATATCCTTCTACTCCCAGAATGGGCTTTCCTTCTTCTCAGGCTGGGTCCCTTTATTCGGCCCATCATCATCTTGGTCCAAACTTTCACTCTCTTGCTCAGGCTGGCCTACATTCTTCTCGGACTCTTCCCACCGAGGAGATGATCGCTCAAGCCCAACGCCAGCTTGATGAATTGCAGTGACAAATTAATCCCCAAACTTCTTTGGATGCCCCATTTGTCTTTCAAGGTCTTCAACTTCCACCACGTTCACAAATTCTGGCTTATCGTCGCTATGGTGGAGGCGGTGACCCCTACGTGCATTTGAAGGAGTTTATTTATGAGTCGGCCCAATTCTGACATGACCAATGTTTAATGGCTTATCTATTTGGTCTATCGTTAGAAGGCCTGGCTCGGGATTGGTTCTTTTCATTGACGCGAGAGCAAGTGATGAATTTTCAAGCCATCCAAGCAAGATTTATTCAGTAATTTCGAGACCAGGTCGGGCCCAAGTACTCTATGGTAGATTTGGCCCAAGAGAAGATGAAGCCCGATGAGGAATTCTCCACGTTTGCCGACCGCTGGCATCGCCTAGCCGCGCAAGTTCCGGGGCATATTCCGGACGGCGAGCAGATTAAAATAGTTATTTCTAATGCAACGCCCGAGCTCAAATGCATCTTAGCCCTGAACGATATCACCTCATGGCAACAACTCTATAGCCGAGCCCGCTTCATTAGCCAACAACTCCTAGTTTCCATTGACCACGAGTCTCCTCCACCTTTGCCTTCCACATACACTTTCCCTCCGCCATCCCCCACGAGTCAGCACTCCACTACATATCCCTCCACGAGTCAGCCTTCCATTCCCACTTACCCAAATACCTTCCCATGTCGCTCCACTACATCTTCCCTCACAAGTCAGCCCTCTGTTGTTTTATTTCCCCACACCTCTCCACTTCCGATCAAGGAAACGTCACACCCCGAGCGGGTGGATGCCGTCCATTATATTCCCACTCCCTCCACACCTCCACATCATTCTAACCCTTCACTTTCACCTACGCAATTCCCCTTGCCTACGCAACCTCTACTACCATCCCCACTACCTTCTCATACCCCTCGGCATCCATCGTCTCCAAAGCTGGTTCTCCACCTTTTGTTTCCAGAATCTTTCACAGATATTTTCAGGACTTTGATGGACACCCATGCGTTGCAACTCCCTCTGGCCATGCCTCGCCAACCCGTGGTCAGAAATTTATTCCAGTTCTGTGAGTTTCATCGTCAACAGGGGCATTTGATTGATGGTTGCCCCAAGTTCCAGGAACTTGTTTACAGCTTGGAAGACAAGAGGATGATTGATTGGACTATCATACATCATGTTATTTTGAATCTTCACAAACAGCAGTAGCAACAGCAAGTGCCGCCAAGGCAGCCGTCTTCGTTTCAAGACCAGTGGCACCCCTGTGATTCTTTAGTTGATGAAACACCCGCTTCGTTGTCTATCTCTTCTCCTATCCCATCTCCTTCACCTATCCAAGCCTCTGCTTAGGAAAATACCACTCTTTCACCCTCCACTTCCACCACCACTCTTGCTCCCAAGGCCGCTCGACGTATTGTGTCGATACGTCGAAGAGTGCCGCCACCTGGCACTTCATCTACTCCACCACCACTTTCACCCTCACCCCTTTCGCCATCTCCATTATCCCCTTTGCCATCACCATCACCGTCATCACCTCCTATCATGATGACCCCACTTCCGTCGCCGTCACAACCATTCCCGCTACCAATGCCGCTCCCTTCACCGTCATCGTCCGAGCCTGAGCAAGCTACCCCTACAGCCACGCCTCTACCTTTGCCTTCCTCTCTTCCGACACCCCTACCTCTGTCTTTGCCTCCACTAGAGCCCATCATCGCCGCTATCCCTACACCGCTCACATTGACTCTACCCTCACTTACGCCTTCTAAACCTTCGCCCACACCTGCCAAGCCTTCTTCACCCATTTCTCCACAAATTTCCACCCCATGGAGCGGGTGTTCATTCCCTTTGGTGCCCCTCAGGTTTGGTCCCCAGGGAGATGAAAAGCCGAGCCATGCGTGATTGTGCATTACAACCCTCAGGTTTTCATTTGCCGCATGCCAATCCGAGTTCTGGTCCCTGGTTGTTTTGGGGATGATCAGCCTGCGCTTCCCACGACGATTTCCAAGAAGAGTTCCTCAGTGCTAGTGCCAGTTTATTCTCGAGCGAGGTCGGTGGCAATCTCTTTGCTCACTGAAAAAATCACTATTGATGTTGTTGTTTCTCCTCGCTCGATCGCTGTTCAGTTCACTGGCCAAGAGGGGTTCTCGACCCAGATGGCGCTAACCCACACGGCCGCCAAAAGTTTAATGAATTAAGCATTTAAGGTGCAATTGGCCGTATCTTCGAGATTGGCCAGGGGCATTCTACATTTTTTGTCTCATCTCCCTCGGTTTGTTGGTGAGTCGGCCACGTCAACGCTGCGCATCACCCTCCCTCAGTTCCATCATGCACTTCTAGCAAGGGAGTTATACTTCATGCCTGATTACAGAGTGGAGATGCCTAATCTCAAGCTATTGGTGCCGAGCAACAAAACTGCATGTTTTTTTGGTCTTTGTCCAGTTGAGGAGTTGTTTATTCAAGAATGTCCATCTACGGTTAGCACCGCATGTCTAGGGGCAACCGCCCCGATAAAGCAGCAGGTTCATAGTCGGGCCAGGCCATCTGCCAGGTGGACCTGTTACTTGAGAAGAAATGCTAGATCAAGAGCCTCGAAGGCCCGAGTCCGTGCCAGGCGGAGTTATTGCAAGCAGATTTTTGCCAAGAAGAGGCGGCGACGTAAGTATAAGGATTGACAGTTGTGTATTCGGGGGCTCACTCCACCTCCTTCTTCTGTCCATTCATCATTTCTTTTGCTCAGTTCTTATCCTTGGGTGATGTACTTTCTACCACCTGACTGTATTTCTACCATCTTCTCCTATCCTCACCATTCTAGGTCCCGGCCTATGACCTCCTCTTCCTCCGATCCAGGGGCATCCTCTAGTTTTCTTCCCCGGGTATATCCAGATGCCACTTCTCATCATTTTTCCCCAGCTTTGTTGGGGGTTCCTTGTGTTCGTTCATCGACCTTGTCGAGTAGTTTTTCTGATCCTTCCCCGACTTCATCGGGCGGCCATCGTTTTCCCTCTCCAACTTGGTTGGATGGTTTCCATTTCTTTTCCCTGACTTTGTCGGGCAATCATGTTGCTTCTTCCCCACCCCTGGCGGATGAATTTCATTCTTATTCTTTGACCGTGTCAGATGATTCTTATTCTCATCTCTCTGTTCTTTCCTCCTCACCCTTTCGGGGTCATTACCCTTTTTCATGCTATTTTCGAGGCTTTAGTTCACCTCGATCTCAGTTAATCTCTGTTCATTCTGTATTCGGTTCCTTGTTATCAGGGCCTCTGTGCCTTAACGAAGGAGTTCTAGCCCTCGTCTCTCTTCCTTTTATTCTTCTTCTTCCAGTTTGGTGTCTGCTGCTCCTCTATCTAGAGGAATCTTCAAGTCCTTGTTATCCTCTCCCTTTTACCCTGACAAGCGAGGAATACAAAGCTCGTGCTGATCAAAGCTCGATGATCAAGATCGCTTTAGGATGCCGGTTTCCACGCCATGGATTTGCAAATGTATCTTTATTTTGTGTAAGAAATGTGCTTTCATTTCCATTATTTCTATTGTTTATGCACATTATTCCTTAACATGATTGAGTGGCTTTAGAAGTCTTTATTTAATTAGATCTTAACTTTGTGTCAAATAAAAAAGTTAGCTTCTGCAGCATCCTTAGGCGGGTGATAACTCTGTGTTAGGAGTCTAGTTTCTTTCTTTGATTATTAAGGTGACCTTTTTGTACGGCTTTTTTACACACTACATGGCGAGCCATAGCCTATCTCTCTGAGGCACACCGTTGCTGCTTTGGCCATACTTTGGGTATGCACAAAGGCCTTTTCTCTTCTCTGCTCGGCCAAGTGCAGGGGCAAGAGATTGATGGATAAGATGACTAACCTAGGCGCTCTCTAATACGAGAGAGGCCTCAAACAGGGGCAGTCTTGACCCTCAAAAGTGAGCTTTCATGCTATATCTGGCCAATAAGGGCTACCAAGATGAGAAAACAAATCAATGCAAAATTATGAATCAAAGGCATGGCAAGAGTGACAGTATAGTTCCCCGCAGGACGTCATGAGCCCAGTCGCATGCGTGCCTGATAAATATGGGTCAAAAATTTAAAGACACAAAGTCCCGGCGCAATAGGCTATCTCTTTAAGGGGTTGTGCCCTGGAAGGAATTCAAGCCTTGATATCTCCCACCCTGCACGAAGCTTGTCTCCATTTTTTTTCTTCTGCTTCTCCCTCTTAGGCTGGGTTGTATCACGGGTATGTCCTTAGTAGGGGCACCGTTCTTTAGAAGCGGTTGGTTGTGGTACATACGCCCTGCTTAAGGGAAGCATTTAATGAAAGGGGTAGGAACGACGATCCTTGGCCAGTAGTTTGAGCCCGTCTTTAGGTGCTGCGGATTGCTATGTTAAAATCTAAAAAAAATCAAATCAAATATTACCAAAAGTCTAAAAAAAATTAAATACTTCAAAAAAACAAAAAAAATCCAAAAAAATCAAATACTTCAAACCTTAAAAAAATCAAATATTTCAAAAAACCTAAAAAATCAAATATTTTAAAAAATCCAAAAAAATGAAATACTATTGAAAATCTAAAAAAAAATTCTTTTTCATGCATTTGCATTTATTTTAAGGACAGATACGTAATCTATTTGGTAAGTGTGTAGGCTACAAGTACTCAGGCATTCCTTACTATATCTTTGTGCTCTGCCTCCTGTCCACATCTTTGATCTGTTCTTTCCTTCTTTGATCCACTCTCTCGATCTATTTTGAAGATCATGTCCTTCTCAATTTTTGTTTGCAATGATCATATCTTTATGAGAGGGCTTTGCCTCACGATTATGAACCTGGCGGTTCTGCTTCATTCTGATCTTGGGTTTTGGTTGAAGGGCGTATTTGTTTATGTCTTTTATACTGCCGTGTCCTTGTCACATGTTTATGTCTCACCATGTTGTCCCACACATGTTGTTTTGTCCCTCACCGAGTGTTATTAGTTATCTTGCACATGTTGTTAGTCACCCCTTTATGTCCCATGTTCTTGTCCCAACCATGTGGTCATCTGTCATGTTCTTGTCCCAACCGTGTGTTGTCCCACCGCGTTGTTGTCTTGTCACACCATGTTCATGCATGCATGTTGTCTATTCATCCCATTGCATATGTGCTCGTTTACCTTTGTTATGTCATGTTGCATTATCTCCCATTTCATTTGATCGCTATGCTATGTCGTGTTATTTGTCGTTCAGTTAATCGTTATGTTATCTATGCTATGTTTATACTTGCTTGTTTATCATATTTGTCTTATGATGAAAATCCATAAAAATCAAAAAAAAATGCCGTTTCGCCTACGCAGGTAAGTCAGGTATGGTTTTCTATCCCTACTCATTGTTGCATTACTATATGGTATCTATATTGTTATATTATCTCGAGAACTGGCTGGTCATTCATGTGTTCCAGGATCTGACGTTCCCCTCTAACAAAAATGATGATGATCCAGGTTCACGTGTTTAATCTCCATATAGGCCGCTAGGTTGCGAAGACCTGGGGAGGATGGTTCTATCCTGCACGCCGTGGTTGCAGATAGTGTCTTGACCTTGGTTGTCCCAGTCTAGCAATACTATTCTCGAGTATTTTATATTTTATCTTTTCTTTGCATTCGTTTTAATAATTTCTTTTATTTTAGCCCAGCATGCATCATACGCATTCTTTGAGCATTCATGACCCATTGGTTGGTTTGTCTGAATATGTCCCACCAGTAATGAATGATTATGCGTTCATGTCTGAGTAAGAGGAATCACATTCCACTTAGAGTCGGAAAGTTCTCTCTGGTCTGTTCACCTGGTTTGGTTGACTAAGAGTCCCCGTCTGGAGTTTTAGCTCATTTATTTACTTTTGCTGCTTGCTTTGACCTCCTCATTTGACTGCGGGATTGTGTCCCCCATGAGGTTGGTCTAGTGTTTTCCTTTTCGTTTAGTTAGTTCCTCCAGACGAGTGTCGTTTGGTCCGATCGTCCCTTATGTTTGGTCCAGACTTTTCCGGAAGATTCCTATCGCTTGTGGGTGATGAAAACAGGTGTCTTTTGCCTTAACGCTCATTTTTCGGTCCACTCCGCTCGTGGATTTATCGCTTGGAGAAAAACTTCAGCGATAGGAGAAAAACTTTAATCGCTTGTGTCCTGAAGATTTAATAGTTTTTCTCTCTCCATTCGTGGATTTATCCCCAACTTTCTCCGTGAATATTGAGTCAAATTTGGTGCCGTTTCTTCTGGTTGAAAGATAATTAAATGATTTATAACTTTTCTTGCATTATCTCGACCTAAAAATGCCTAGAAACCCTAATTTCGAGCTAGACTCTAGGTACTCTATAGATAGACCCTGGAGGCCAGGCTTTGAAAGGGGGGGAGATTTTTGGTCGACAGCGAAGCCCTGTCGAATCGTTGAGCGACCTACCACCAGGGAGGGAGGTCTTCTACGTCCACACAGGCCTCCAGTTCAGGGAGTATTTTGTTTTGAGTCATTGTTTCATTTAGTCCCATTGTTCTTGTTTGTTTGCATGCATCACTTCTTCCATGTTTCCCCAGGTTTTCTTACTCTCAAACATTATTCACACACACCCTCCAATGTTTTTGACGCCCCTAGGGGTTTAAAACCCCCTAGATATCCCCCATTCCTTTTGGTTATGTTCATTCCTTTCCGTTCTAGCATTTACTACGCTTCATAGTTCTAATATTGGGTTTTCTCTTGTGTTTTCTACATTTCTTTGCAGGTCAGCGACGCACTAGCACGAGGCCCATCCTTTCTGGCCGACCGGAAAGGGTGGAGGTTGAGCTTTCACATCTTAAGGCGTGGTGGCGTTGGACGGTTCCATCCTGTCCGTCCTAAGGGAAGTGCGGTAGGTATTTCACCGTTCATTTTATTCCCGCGGCCGGTCCTGAACCGTTCTTCCTCCATCGCACTTCATCCCGCGTTCCACCGCAGCACTGACGAGCGGTCTGTCGAGCGGCCGCGCATCCTTAAGGCGGTTCTTCACGGGCCACGCATCCCTGCAGTGCTGGTTAAAGGCAAGTGTCTCACTTTCTTTTCCAAGGTGCGGTGTGTTCATCACGTCTGGCATCTTGGTGGCGATCACACAGGTTCATATACTTTTGTCCCCTTCTATCTTTTATTTGTTTCTCACATTGATTTAGTAGAAGGGATAGGGAGGACTTTTAAGCCGATAGGGAAATGAATATCTACATCGATGTCATTAGATGCACTTGGCACATTAAGCACATATGCCCAGTAGGTATCTCCGTATCAACATGAAGGTAATGTTTAAATAATTAACATTTTAGCTCTAGAGGAAAGATACATGAAACACAATAAAACACACGGTATAAGACCAAAGTAACATAAGAAACTTGATATGATTAAGAATGACATTTGCGAACATGATTACGAGCAAAAGTAAATTTGAATAGTTGAACGAGAAGTACGACAACTTCGGAATAAAACCATTCCCATGGTCAAAGTCGAATGGACCAAATTATGTTCACATGAAGCAACATGGGAAATCGAAAAAACCATGTGGAAAAGATTTCTAGAGATATTTGAATGTAAGTACACTCTCCTTAGTAAATATTATTATGATGAACTTGGGGATCAAATTCTTTTTAAGTGGGGAAGGGCGTAACGCCCTAGGATTTTCTAGGAATTTTTGGGATTAAAATATAATTATTAAGCATTTAAATGGACTAAATGGGCTATTGAATATAATTATTGAGGCCATATACTAATTAAAGAGGAATAGGCCCATTTAGTTAAGCCCAAATTATAGTTTTGGATATTGGCCCATGTTCTAGAAGCTTAAATTGTTGCATTTATAGAATGTAGGGGATAAATTCCCTACTTATCGGATAAATAAATGGATAAATAACAAAAGAGTTTGAACTAATCAAAAATCGGTGCTTTAGGGTAAAAACGGTCTATCGAGCGACCGCCTAGGATCAGAAACGGTCTCGACTAGACCGCTTTAAAGAGTCCGATCATGAGCAGTTTGATCGCGTGAAAAACTCCAATTTCTTCATGCCAAATCCCTTGAGATCGATGCAATCTATTAGTTAGAAGGCTCTAGAAATGATTAGGATCGAATGAAAAGTCTAATTATGTAACACCCCACCTTATAATCTGGTTCAGTTCCCAGCTCTCATCGGATTTAGGAGAGATGTCACAATGGGAAAGACCCAACAGAATAGAAACTGGTTGAAGAATTACATAAATAAAGAGAACAATAACCAGCGGAAGAAAAATATCAAGCCCATCAGTTAATTCCACTTCTCAAAATCACAATAGTCCAACTGAAAACATGAATAATTCCATACAATCGACCATTTTTACAATGTGATAAAGTTTCTTACACAAACACCTCAATTGGAAAGGGAAAGAAATCCCAATGATTACACCAAATCTTCACGTTCGGAGTCACTATGCACTAATGCCTCATCCTCACCAGCGGAGTCACCTGAAAATGTTTGCAAGCATAAGTCTACGAATAGACTCAACAAGTCACCAAATTCAAATATGTTTCTTTTTCTATGCCCAACTTACTACGAGGGTACTTAAACTTACAAAATACTATAATGCTTATAACATGAAACAAGGTACTGGGAATTTAAATTGTAACCACAAAACAAGTATCTTCATAACTATTTCTGGTGAAGAAACACCTTCTTGTTCAGATTTCCAAATAACGGAAACAACTTTTGCATAAGGCATATGATTGAAGCAGATTTCAGAAAATAGAATTTTAGAATTTACACAGTTTCATAAACCATAAGCCTTTACAGGTTTCAGGTACATAGACATAATTTCATATGACATATGGCCAGACATAGTGCCCAAACCACCATTAGAAGGTCAGAACAGATAGATACTCGGTCACCTAGGCAACGAAGATGAGTCTTGGTTAACTGCGCAGAACCGGGGAAAGTCCTTCCCACCTTAACTAGTGAAATTTATCCACCTCCAAGATTTCACTTCGTGCCCTCAAGGCCAGAACAGATTGAGCCTTCCCATAGGGGCATTTCTATAGTTTGGCTCCAGGCTCTTCAATGGCAGCAGTGTCCGTATATCCAATATAACTGTCATAGATTTCATGAATACAATAGGTTCCAGATCTCTGAAAATAGAAACAAGCCTATTTCCAAGCTACACATGCGTATAAAACGGTTCGTAATTATAAGCAAAGAATTTTAGTGAACACAAAATTTTTACAGCAAGTTACCAACTTATTCATCTATCATTTCCTAATTTTTCATATTTTTCGAAAGTAAAATGGCCTTTCAAAACTCTTTATGTGCAGGTTTCTGGAATTTAGAAAATAGGTTTATATTTTTGGCCACCCATGTGTATAAAACAATTCATAACTATGAGTGCAGATTTTTTGTGAGCACAAAAATTTTATAGTGAGTAATTAACATGGTTTTCTATCATTTTTTAATTTTTTAGATTTTTTGAATTAATTTGACCTCTCAAAATACACCTTTTCTGAGTTGCTAAAAACTGGGACAGAACACAGGATGCATCGACCTTAGTCTGAGCATCGATAGGACATGCATCGACCTTAGTCTAAGCATCTACAGGACATGCATCGACCTTAGTCTGAACATGCTTGGACCTGGGTCAGAGCACACACAACAGATCAAGGGGCTGCATCGACCTTAGCCTGAACATGCTTCGACCTGGGTCTGAGCACACACAACATATCAAGGGGCTGCATCGACCTATGTCTGGACATGCTTGGACCTTGGTCTGAGCACACACAACAGATCAAGGGGTTGCATCGACCTATGTCTGGACATGCTTGGACCTGGGTCTGAGCACACACAACATATCAAGGGGCTGCACCGACCTATGTCTGGACATGCTTGGACCTGGGTATGAGCGCACACAACAGATCAAGGGGCTGCACCGACCTATGTTTGAACATGCTTGGACTTGGGTCTGAGCACACACAACATATCAAGGGGCTGCACCGACCTATGTCTGGACATGCTTGGACCTGGGTCTGAACAGAAAAAAAGCCATTTATTTTAAACTCGACCGATCATCATGAAAAATACGTAATTAGATGGAAAAGTCAAAATTTTCATAAACACCTTATCTCTTATGCTTTTCAAATTCTTTTTGACCCAAAACACCCAAGAAAATTAAAAACCAAATAAAGACATAAAAACCATTCAAGTTTGGGACTTGCATGATTGCATTAACATACTGGGGTTTTTGGCTGCGTAAACAAAAGAGAATCTTAACAAAAATCAAAACAGATATTTGGGGCTCGTATAATACAACCTCCAGTAAATTAGAACATGCCAAAGGGACATTTTGAAGTTTAGAAACTTGCCTCAATGAAGAAAAACCAGAAGATTAAAGGAATAACCACTCGATGCGGTCCCCTCGCGGTCTCACACCGCTACAGCAAGCCAGAAATCCAGAATGTGGATACCCGCACACAGTAGGAAGGCAGCACACCCTCCTCTCACCTTCTCCCTCTTGTCCCTACTCTTCTCAGAACAGAGGAGAGGAAGAAATGCAGGGAGTCTCTCTCGATGGATGCAGAAAAAAAAATAAGAAAAGAAGAAACTCTACGGCATAACGATCCTTTATAGAGAGTTATCGAATTGATAATAGGAATTTAATCTCAACCTTACAATCAACATGGCCTAATCTAATGGTAGAAAAACCTCTGAAACGGTCAAAGCTGCGAGATATTCTCGCATGCGATATTGTCTTGGAAGAAACGGTTACACATAGAACGTGGAAAATGTTAGCACTATTCACGAGCCATTTCAAAAATTAATATCTCATAATATGAAATAAATTTAAAAATTCTAATCAATACCCACTAATCACCTCGATTTGCTCTACTATAGAAAAATAGAAAATAAATAAAAACTTGAGAAATGAAAATCACACTTTAAATGAATAGTAACATTCAAAAATGAACGGTCGGCACTTAAAATCCACTAAAACACTCTAGCGGTTACTGTAGTTATAAGGGAATAACTGTTGGGTTAGATGGACGCAGTCTATCTCCACAGAGTGTGGATCTAGAGGGGGGTGAATAGATCAACTTGCCAAATTCAAAACTACTGCAAGTTCTAAAGCGAAATTTAGGCAAACATCGGTTAAGCTAAACAAAAGATGCTAAACAAAAGGTCGAATGCTAGACATGAGCATAAGCGATGCAATCAAATAAGCTGAGCAAGAAATTCCCATCGCACACAGATCACACAAAAACACAAACACACTGCACACATAATTTTTAGGTGGTTCGGTCAACGACCTACGTCCACCCCACACTCAACCGAGTATGACTTCCTGCTGCGCAGCACAGCTTGCGTCTGCTGGGCTTTACAGCTTGGCCAAACAATCCGCTGATACATAGCTTCACTGGGCACTACAGCTTGCCGACCAGAGGATCTGATTTTCTGCAACCGCTGGGGAAATACAGCTTAACCCGTCCAGTGGTGACTACCACTGCAAGACCGCTGACACACAGCTTGAAGAAACAGTATTCGGAAATGAAAGACAGAATCAAAAAGAAAACAGAAAAGCTCAAAAATAGTATAGCTCTAAGAGCAAAGCTCAGCTCTGGTTTTGAACCACGAGACTGAGATACAAACGCTCTCACTCTCACTCTCGATCAGCTCTCTCTCTCCTCACTCTCTCTCGATCTCTTCCTCTGTCTTTTTCTCCTTCTTCTCTATTTCTTCTTCTTCTTCTTCTCTGTATCTTCTTCTTCTCTCTTTTCTCTCTGTGGATCGAAGCCTCACTGCTATATAGACTTTCTCTCCCTTTCTTTCGATCAGTCTTCTTCTGTGGAAGAAGGCTTATTTATATAGCAGCAACAGCAGCATGCGTGTGCTCTCCACGTTTCCCGCCCAGCAATTTGGACCACGTGACAGCATCCAATGGAGTGTCAGTGCACGTGTCCTCATCTGGATACCTCGTCCTTCTCGGATCACGAGCCAGGTACCTGGGATCACGTGCCCCTCATTAGCTTCTTCAGTCCGATGTATAGAGTTCTCTGTTCACATACTTAGTGACAGCAATCTGACTTGCTGCGTCGACGCTGTCACTCAATGGCGTTAACGCAGTGAGGCATTCCAGTAGCCATTAGCCTCGTCTCTTTAGCTGCTACGTCGACGCTGCTCAATTGTGGCGTTGACGCAGTGGAATAGCCTGTGAAGATGAATGCTTCTTCAACTGCTGCGTCGACGCTGCTTGCTTGTGGCATTGACGCAGTGGAAGATATCGTGAAGGCTTCGTCAACTGATGCATGGACGCTTTAAGCACACAGCGTCGACCCTGTTCCCTTCAGCAGCAAGAATGAAGTCATAAGATTTGAGTATGTACATTGCAGTGTATATACTTCGTTGTATAGACTTGTGAAGGCAGAATGCAACGTACAGACTTTACCCACTGTATAGACTTCATGTAATGCAAACGAATGTGAAGCTTTAGTGTATAGACTTGAAAGTCTTGAAGCCAATGTATGGACTTGAGCAAGCTAAAGGGCTGTACAGACATCGAAGACAAGGGCCGATGTATAGACTTGCCAAACAGTCCAGTGTATATACTTTATGCAAGGAGGCCAATGTGTAGACTTGAAAAGCTGAGGCCAGTGTACAGACTTGCCACCGACCATTGTGTAGACTTGATCAGCATAAGACACAGTATAGACATCAACTTTGCACATCTAATGTATGGACTTCAAGTGTGAAGACCATTGTATAGACTTTGGTTTCGAAGACAATGTGCAGACTTTGAGTTTGAAGACCAATGTTCAGACTTCAAGAAACACGGTGGATGTACAGACTTGATGGAGGGAAGCGATGTGTAGACTTGAAGCTCCTGATGGATGTATAGACCTCAAATAATAAGACGCTGAGGAAGACGGACAATGTACAGACTTGCTGTAACAATCTGATGTACAGACTTCATGAAGCTCTAGATATTGAATGCTGTACAGACTTAGCCCAATGCCTGAGACCCTAACAAAGACGGACGATGTTCAGACTTGCTGACAGACTTATGTACAGACTTTGCTCAAATGCATGAGACGCTAACTGAGACGCTAGACTCTGTACAGACTTTGAGCGATGTATGGGCTTCAAAGAAGTTGGTGATTCAATGTACAGACTCTGAGGTTCAATACACACTTCCTATGAAGTGCGTTGACGCTGTAACATGATGCGTTGACGCTGCACACACTTAACGAGTTGATGCTGTACACACATCCAATGAAGTGCGTTGACGCTGTAACATGATGCGTTGACGATGTACACACTTAACCAATTCAATTGAAATGTAGTGTGTGTACATTATCCAAAATGAATGATGTATAGACTCAATTGATATGAGAGCTTCCAGTGTATAGACTCGTGACAGTAAGAAATACAGACATCAGTGTATTAAATGCAAAGAACACATAGTCAATCTGATAGAGCAATTTCATCAAATCAAAAGCAGTTGCCAATCAATCAAAACAATGATGTTGCCAATGAAATAAAGT
The DNA here is from genome assembly GCA_022559845.1 of Amorphophallus konjac. Classification (NCBI taxonomy): domain Eukaryota; kingdom Viridiplantae; phylum Streptophyta; class Magnoliopsida; order Alismatales; family Araceae; genus Amorphophallus; species Amorphophallus konjac. The sequence continues at coordinate 345,809,628 of CM040121.1, forward strand.
AATTGTCAACATCATCAACATAGAGGGGTCACAATAATCTCCCCCTTTTTGATGATGGCAACCCCATATGAAGTAGAATAGCAACATCCTGTCATATAGATATATGTTTGATGAAAGACATGATGTGTTATGCAGATTGACATGCAGATGCTATGAAGGCATGCAACTCACTACCTCAAACAGAATTCAGACAGATATGTATTCTCCCCCTAGACATCCCCTAGACAATATTCTCCCCCTTTGCCATCAACAAAGAGGAGGAAAAAATTAAATACAATGAAGGAATCAAGAGAAGAACTGACTGGCATTCTGATCAGGTAGTTCATGAATAAGTATTCTAGGGCATAGAGTCTTCAGTCATATGAAGTTAGAAACTGCTGTCAGAAAGAGTTCTGGTTTAAGGATGATAAAATTTAGAGTTCATGCACTACAAGCAATAGATAAGTTCACTGTGCATGATAAAACATAAACCAGAATCATATTTGCATGAAAGATTCAGTTTCATAATATCTTACTTTCATAGTCTCAAAAAAAATATTGAGAGAAATCAAGTCATGTATTGAAACTAAACAAATTGACACTCATGAACTTTTCTTTTGAAGGAGCAGCATTATCAATATTAGATCATTTTGAGCATTCAGGTACCACAAGTCTTTCTGCGTAAGGGTATACGTTTATAAGCCGCCAATACCCCTAGATACTCAACAAGATGGACCATTCTGCCTATGATCAAATTCAACAGAACTGAGTTACACCTTTTTGTGTGAGGGTACACGTTTATCAGACGCCAGTTACCCCCAGGTACTCAGTGAAACCAGCCTGCTGTTTTGAACATTTTAAACAGAGATAGCTGATACACTTCATGACATGAGTGTTGGCCACTTCTTTGATGGATCACTCAGTTTCTCAGTGATATATTAGTCATTGCTCTGCCAATATTAATTTTTAATGATTTTCAATATTTTCAATAGCTTTCTTAGTTGTCATTTTTATGTTTCAGAATGACTTGTTCAAGAACAATAGACATACTTAACCTCTCTAACATGATTTCAGATGAGTTTTCAGATTTCAGATATGATTAGCTTTGTCTGACATGAAATAAGAAAGAGGTTGAGAGTTTTATCATTTTTCAACTTACTTATATACTGATTGCAATCTTTAAACTCCAATCATTATAAGATTTAAACCATTACACCAGTCTTTGAACAATTCAAATTCTTATAAGTGAAGAAGTCCATTTTCTACTGCTTAGAAATTAGAACTGACCAACATATTGCCATAATGTCAGAGACAAGTATTCAGAGTTAAAGGTTGAATGACTTCAAGAAAGTTGAAACCACTCTGAATTTTTAGCAATACTCCCCCTGTCTATATGCATACAACATGGCAAAAATTAATTGAGAGAGAGTTTATGCATAGGTCATGAATGAATGATATGCAAGGACATGCAAAGACTCGACAAGCTCCCCCTAAATATATGCAATGCAGGATAGTTCTACATCCACATTCACATCCACATGATTTATCCAAGCAATCAAGAACAAGTCCACATCAGAGATTTTATTCACAGTAATTAAACAATCATTCATCATGCTGAAATTTGCATAAGCCAAGTTCTCTTCTAAAGAACATAAAATTTTCATTCCCAAGAGGCTTAGTAAAAATATCAGCAATTTGTTTTTCAGTTTCTATGAAATTCATTTCAATCTCCTTTTTATTTATAGCATCTCTAAGAAAATGATGTTTTATCTCTATATGCTTAGTCCTAGAATAGTGAACAGGATTTTTAGCAAGGCATATAGCACTAGTATTATCACATAAAAGTGGAATGCATCCCAGATTTATCTGATAATCAGCCAGTTGGTGCTTAATCCAAAGTACTTGGGCTGCACAATTACATGCTGCAACATACTCAGCTTCAGCTGTGGATAATGCTATAGTGTGTTGCTTCTTAGATGCCCAAGACACTAGATAGCCACCAAGGAATTGACAGTAGCCACTGGTGCTTTTTCTATCTACTCGACACCCAGCATAGTCTGCATCAGTGTAGGCTAGAAGCTCTAACTCACACTTAGCAGGATACCAGAGACCTAGTTCTTGGGTGCCTAGTAAATACCTAAAAATCCTTTTCACAGCTTTAAAGTGATTTTCTTTAGGACTGGCCTGAAATCTAGAGCATAAACATACAGCAAATTGTATATCAGGCCTAGATGCTGTAAGATATAGAAGAGATCCGATCATACCTCTGTATAGCCTTTGGTCCACAGGTTTACCTTTAGAATCTTCATCCAAACTAGTTGATGTACCCATTGGAGTAGCTATTTCCTTGAGGTTGTCCATTTTGTACTTCTTCAATAAGTTCATTACATACTTGGACTGAGAGATGAAGATGCCATCTTCTGTTTGTGTAACCTGCAGTCCAAGAAATAGTTTGAGCTCACCCATTGAGCTCATTTCAAATTCATCAGTCATTATTTGAGAGAATTCCTCACACAATTTGGGGTTAGTTGACCCAAACACAATGTCATCCACATAAATCTGAATGATAAGAATATCTGGATGGCTTACCTTGGTAAACAATGTTTGATCCACTATACCTCTTGTGAAGTTCTTGTCGGTGAGAAATTTGCTCAACCTGTCATACCAAGCTCTAGGAGCTTGCTTTAAACCATAGAGAGCTTTATTGAGCTTGTACACATGATTAGGGAAATCTAAACATTCAAACCCAGGAGGATGTCTCACATAGACATCCTCATTAATTTCCTCATTTAGAAAAGTATATTTCACATCCATCTGCTGAAGGTTTATTCCTAGGAACATGCATAAGCCAATAAAATTCTTATTGCTTCTAACCTAGCTACAGTGGCAAAGGACTCTTCAAAGTCTATTCCAAATTCCTGATTGTATCCCTGAGCTACAAGTCTAGCTTTATTTTTAATAACATTCCCCGCTTCATCAGTTTTGTTTCTAAATACCCATTTAGTCCCTATGACTGTTTCATGATCAGGAGGTGGAACCAAATGCCACACCTTATTCCTATCAAACTGATTGAGCTCCTCATGCATGGCATTAATCCAATGCACATCTTGGAGAGCACAGTCAATGGACTTGGGTTCTATGTTTGATACAAAAGCATAAGCATTCAGTTCATGTTGAATTCTTAAGTGGCCTCTAGTCCTAGGGGGGTCAAGCAGATTTCCAATAACATTTTCTACAGGATGATCCTTGAGATATCTAATATTTACAATTGGAGTATCATGAACTTGATTTACCTCCCCCCGAACTGTAGGCTCCTCTTCATTAAGCTCTTTATGTTCTTCTTCATCCTCGGATTTGTCTGCAGGATCTCCTTCCTTCAGAATTTCACCATTGTTTTCATTCCTGCATTGACCAACATTAGAATTTGCCAAGGATTCATCAAAAACTATGTGTGGAGATTCTTCAACAGTTTTAGAGTTCAGATTGTACACTCTGTATGCTCGGGTGTTTTCAGAATAGCCAAGAAAAATTCCTGGTTCTCCTTTAGGTTCAAATTTATCAAGGTCCTTTTTATCATTTATGTGAATGAAACATTTACAACCAAAAACCTTGAAGTGAGCAATAGAAGGTTTCTTACCTTTTAATATCTCATATGGTGTTTGCTGGGTAGAAGGTCTTACCATGGCTCTGTTAATTACATAACAGGCAGTGTTCACTGCGTCAGCCCAAAATTTCCTTGGTAGACCACCTTCGACAAGGAGTGTACGACCCATTTCCACTAGGGTTCTGTTCCTTCTCTCCACAACTCCATTCTGCTCAAGTGTCCTTGGTGAGGAATACCTGTGGTTGATTCCATTTGACCTGCATAATTCATCAAATTGTGAGTTTTCAAACTCACCTCCATGATCAGACAAAATATTTTCAATTTTCTGATTTGTTTTATCATAGAACTCCTGAAATTCTGAGAAAGCATCACTCTTATTAGATAAGAAATAAACCCAAGTATACCTAGAAAAGTCATCTACCATGACAAACCCTTACCTCCTCCCTGATAGGCTGACAGATCTAGTTGGCCCAAAAAGGTCCATATGTATTAGCTCATAGGGTTTGGAAGACAGATTTTCAGTTCTAGACTTAAATGACTTTCTAGTTATCTTTGATTGAGTGCATGCATCACAGATTTTGTTTTCTTTCTTGAATGAGACTTCAGGAAGTCCTCTAACCATGCCATGCTTATTTAATTAGTGCAAAACAGTGTAGCTAGCATGACCTAACCTACGATGCCATAAAAATGCTATGTCTTCTCTACTGGCAGTAAGGCAAAGGTTAGTGTGTTGAATTTCATCTAAATTTATCATGTAAGTATTATTTAATCTTTTTCCAGAAAATTTGAAAATATCAGAATCAGGTTCAAAAATCTTGCAGCATTGAGAATTAAATAGAACATTGTAACCTTTATCACATAACTGGTTGATGCTAAGTAGATTATAGGCTAACCCTTCAACCAGCATAACATCATCAATGCAGCAGGTAGAACACTTACCTACCTTACCTGATCCGATAATCCTACCCTTTGTGTTGCTTCCAAAGGTGACAAGGCCTTCTATTTTCTCAGTCAGTATGCAAAATTTAGCCTTATCTCCTGTCATATGCCTGGAGCAGCTGCTATCCATGTACCACAAGTTGTTCTTGGCTGCCAGGCATACCTGCGTACACAATTAGGTAGAGAAGTTTGGAACCCAAGACTGATTGGGCTCCAATGTAAATGAACTAGAAGCAAAATAGGAAAGCAAATGTTTCGGAATCCACATTTGTTTAAATGTGTTTTGTTCAGTGGATCCTACATATTTTCTTCTGTTGTTGTTCCTTTTTATCTTATTGTTCTTTTTCTTATTGGCAGCAGCATGATTATTGACAATATTGTTACTTCTGCGCCAGTGCCTTGGCCAGGGTATGTCCACAAAATTTTGGCCATTGTAGTTCCTGGGCTGGCTATGAAAATATTGATTTCTAGATGTCCAGTAACCATACCCATTGACCCAATTTCCACTGTAAGGTCTTTGGTTTTGAGCACCCTAGAATGCAAGACCTGTAAACCTACCCTGAGTTCTAGACCACTTTGACCTATTGAAGTAGGTTGGCTGTGCATTGTAGTGGGTCTGAGCTCTGGGTTGATAAAAATAGTTGGGTTGACTCCTAGTAGCACCCTGTCTCCCTTGTACTTTGGACCCTGCTGACCTATACGTAGGTTTGTATTGCGTCTTCTTAAGATGTGGAGGTGTTGGTGGAGACTGGGTTACCTTGACCTGGGGTTTACCGGACTGTGTAGGTTGACCCCTAACCTGAGTCTGAGCCCTAGGATTCTGCTTAGATGTGCTAGCTCTACTAGGCTCACTGAGTTTTTGTTTACCCTTCTCCTCAGCACTGGTCTTTTTCAGATTAGCAGTTTTGTTCATTAAATTTGTTGAGTTCATGCTAATTAGAGGTCCCTTTTCCTTTTGAGCAAAAAATGAAATTGTTTTCATCTCGAATGATTTTGTTGCACTAGAATTAAATCCTAGGCCCTTTTTTCTGAAATTAACCTTTGACCCTAACAAAGCATTTAAGTTATCTGTTCCTTGGGTCATTTTCTCAATGGTTTTCATTTTATCCTCATTGTCTTTCTAAAGTTCATCAATAGCCTTTTTCAGCTCATTGTTGACATTGAGGACAGCTTCATATTTTTCAGAGATGATTTTTACTTCACTTTCACATTTTTGAATCTTCAGCTTCCATTCATCAATTTCATTTTCAAGCCTTAGATTCTCTTCCTTAGAAGCTTTTAACTCATTTTTGATTTCATCTTCTTCAGAGCATGTGAGTTTCAATTCATCAATCTCAGATTCCAAACATGCAATTTTATCAGTTAGTGTTTTATCATTTTGCATGGAATTGATTTTTCTTCTAAGATGCCTATTCTCTTTTATAATATCATCAGCTCTATCAGCTATGTCATGATAAGCATCTACCCAATCAGCAATTGTGAAGTTTTCAAATCTAGTGATTACCTCATCTGTGTCCTCCTCTCTATCTTCGGAGCTTGTTGCCATAAGGCAAATGGGCTGTTCAGATTCGGCTTCGCTATCTGAGCTGTTGCTGAAAGAGCCTTCATCTTCATCACTCCATGTGGTGATCATAGCTCTTCCCTTCTTGATTTTCTTCTTTGACCTGTCCTTATGTTTCTGATTTTCTGGATAGTCAATTTTCAAATGTCCTGGTTTCCTGCATTGATAACAGACATTAGCTTCATCTTTCTTTGCAGGTTTAGATTTATACCTTTTATCCTTTCGGCCACCTCTGTATTTCTTCTGGCCGAACCGTCCTGCTCCCTTTCTGAGAAATCGCCTGAACTTTCTAGTCATCATGGCTATCTCAGATCGAGTCACATCTTCTTCTTCATTTAGGCTCTCCTCTGATGATGAAGAGCTGGTGGAGCTGGATTTTGTTGATTTGCTGGAACTAGCCTTCAGTGCTATCGGCTTCTTCTTCCTCTCGGCTTCATCTGTCCTTGGCATGTTTATTTCATATGCCATTAGTGAGCCAATCAGCTCATCAACTCTAGTATTACGCAGGTCCCTTGACTCCTCCATCACTGTTGCTTTGGTGTGCCAATTGGGAGTTAGGGAGCGCAGAATTTTCCTCACTACATCATACTCTGCCTAAGGTTTCCCAAAACCTCTGAGGCCATTGGTTATGACAGTCAGTCGAGCTTACATTTCGCTGATGGACTCGTTCTGCTTCATCTTGAAGGCTTCATACTCAGATACAAGAAGATTGGCCTTCTGCTCTGTTACTTGAGATGTACCTTCATGAATTACTTCCAGCGCATCCCACATCTCCTTAGCTGATTTGCAAGCAGATACACGGGAGAATTCTGTAGGATGCAGAGCGCACTGGATAGCATTAATAGCACTCCAATTCAGCGTGGACCTTCTGATCTCCTCCTTGGTCCATACATCTTCATTCGGGGACAGCTCATAAGGTCCCTTGCTGACACTCTTCCAAATCTCATAATCCTTAGCCCTGAGGAACACTTGCATACGGTTTTTCCAGTATGCGTAGTTTGATCCATCAAAGAATGGGGGCTTCGTTGTTGAGTGACCTTCGGCAGTCATCCCTCGAGCATCCTTCTCTGCCTATTCTCTTTGGGCGATGAGTCCCTGCAGAAGAGTTAGGCTCTGATACCAAGTGTTGGGTTAGATGGACGTAGTCTATCTCCACAGAGTGTGGATCTAGAGGGGGGTGAATAGATCAACTTGCCTAATTTAAAACTACTGCAAGTTCTAAAGCGGAATTTAGGCAAACATCAGTTAAGCTAAACAAAAGATGCTAAACAAAAGGTCGAATGCTAGACATGAGCATAAGCGATGCAATCAAATAAGCTGAGCAAGAAATTCCCATCGTACACAGATCACACAAAAACACAAACACACTGCACACACAATTTTTAGGTGGTTCGGTCAACGACCTACGTCCACCCCACACTCAACCAAGTATGGCTTCCTGCTGCGCAGCACAGCTTGCGTCTGCTGGGCTTTACAGCTTGGCCAAACAATCCGCTGATACACAGCTTCACTGGGCACTACAGCTTGCCAACCAGAGGATCTGATCCTCCGCAACCGCTGGGGAAATACAGCTTAACCCGTCCAGTGGTGACTACCACTGCAAGACCGCTGACACACAGCTTGAAGAAACAGTATTCGAAAATGAAAGACAGAATCAAAACGAAAACAGAAAAGCTCAAAAATAGTATAGCTCTAAGAGCAAAGCTCAGCTCTGGTTTTGAACCACGAGACTGAGATACAAACGCTCTCACTCTCACTCTCGATCAGCTCTCTCTCTCCTCACTCTCTCTCGATCTCTTCCTCTCTCTTTTTCTCCTTCTTCTCTATTTCTTCTTCTTCTTCTTCTCTGTATCTTCTTCTTCTCTCTTTTCTCTCTGTGGATCGAAGCCTCACTGCTGTATAGACTTTCTCTTCTTTTCTTTCGATCAGTCTTCTTCTGTGGAAGAAGGCTTGTTTATATAGCAGCAACAGCAGCAGGCGTGTGCTCTCCACGTTTCCCGCCCAGCAATTTGGACCACGTGGCAGCATCCAATGGAGTGTCAGTGCACGTGTCCTCATCTGGATACCTCGTCCTTCTCGGATCACGAGCCAGGTACCTGGGATCACGTGCCCCTCATTAGCTTCTTTAGTCTGATGTATAGAGTTCTCCGTTCACATGCTCAGTGACAGCAATCTGACTTGCTGCGTCGACGCTGTCACTCAATGGCGTTAACGCAGTGAGGCATTCCAGTAGCCATTAGCCTCGTCTCTTTAGCTGCTGCGTCGACGCTGCTCAATTGTGGCGTTGACGCAGTGGAATAGCCTGTGAAGATGAACGCTTCTTCAACTGCTGCGTTGACGCTGCTTGCTTGTGGCGTTGATGCAGTGGAAGATATCGTGAAGGCTTCGTCAACTGATGCGTGGACGCTTTAAGCACACAGCGTCGACCCTGTTCCCTTCAGCAGCAAGAATGAAGTCATAAGATTTGAGTATGTACATTGCAGTGTATATACTTCGTTGTATAGACTTGTGAAGGCAGAATGCAACGTACAGACTTTACCCACTGTATAGACTTCATGTAATGCAAACGAATGTGAAGCTTCAGTGTATAGACTTGAAAGTCTTGAAGCCAATGTATGGACTTGAGCAAGCTAAAGGGCTGTACAGACATCGAAGACAAGGGCCGATGTATAGACTTGCCAAACAGTCCAGTGTATATACTTTATGCAAGGAGGCCAATGTGTAGACTTGAAAAGCTGAGGCCAGTGTACAGACTTGCCACCGACCATTGTGTAGACTTGATCAGCATAAGACACAGTATAGACATCAACTCTGCACATCGAATGTATGGACTTCAAGTGTGAAGACCATTGTATAGACTTTGGATTCGAAGACAATGTGCAGACTTTGAGTTTGAAGACCAATGTCCAGACTTCAAGAAACACTGTGGATGTACAGACTTGATGGAGCGAAGCGATGTGTAGACTTGAAGCTCCTGATGGATGTATAGACCTCAAATAATAAGACGCTGAGGAAGATGGACAATGTACAGACTTGCTGTAACAATCTGATGTACAGACTTCATGAAGCTCTAGATATTGAATGCTGTACAGACTTAGCCCAATGCCTGAGACGCTAATAAAGACGGACGATGTTCAGACTTGCTGACAGACCGATGTACAGACTTTGCTCAAATGCATGAGACGCTAACTGAGACGCTGGACTCTGTACAAACTTTGAGCGATGTATGGGCTTCAAAGAAGTTGGCGATTCAATGTACAGACTCTGAGGTTCAATACACACTTCCTATGAAGTGCGTTGACGCTGTAACATGATGCGTTGACACTGTACACACTTAACGAGTTGATGCTGTACACACATCCAATGAAGTGCGTTGACGCTGTAACATGATGCGTTGACGCTGTACACACTTAACCAATTCAATTGAAATGCAGTGTGTGTACATTATCCAAAATGGACGATGTATAGACTCAATTGATATGAGAGCTTCCAGTGTATAGACTCATGACAGTAAGAAATGCAGACATCAGTGTATTAAATGCAAAGAACACATAGTCAATCTGATAGAGCAATTTCATCAAATCAAAAGCAGTTGCCAATCAATCAAAACAATGGTGTTGCCAATGAAATAAAGCAATTGTCAACATCATCAACATAGAGGGGTCACAACAATAACGTGGGTTCTTCTTAATATATGTGGTATATGTATATATGTTTTCTTTCATTACTTTAGAAATGAAGAAGTTTAACTTAATTAAATATTTTTGGTTAACAATTAATTATTTTAATATGAACGTATTTATATTTATAAAAGATAAAACAAAGTTTTAAATGATTCAAAATTGATTTATAATTAAGGAGAATCTATTTAATTCTCTTTCTAGTGGGTTTACTTAGTGAAAATATTTTATTAATTCAAACAAGATATTATTCAAACACAAGCAATAATTATTTCTCGCATTAATCAAAACATAATATTATTATTTAAAAATTACTATAAATTTATCGGGCACTACACCCTCTCCCCCTTAAAAGAAACTTCATCCTTTAAGTTTGAGGTAAGATACCTACCAAACAGATGGGGATATCTCTTCTTCATCTCCGCTTCAAGCTCCTAAGATGCTTCCTCTTGAGAGAAATTCCTCCATAGAACCTTCACCAACGGAATAGTCTTCGATCTAAGAACCTGCTCTTTACGATCCAAAATCCTAACCGGTCGCTCCTCATAAGACATGTCCGGCTGGCACTCCAAGTCTTCATAACTGATGATGTGTGTAGGATCATGGACATACTTACGGAGCATAGACACGTGAAACACCGGGTGGATTGCTACCATAGATGGAGGTAGTGCCAACCGATATGCCACGTTTCCCACTCGCTTCAAAATCTTGAAAGGTCCGATGAATCTCGGATGCAACTTCCCTTGTTTGCCAAATCGTGACACTCCCTTGGTCGGTGATACCTTGAGGAATACATGCGCGCCAATCTCAAAAGCCAAGTCTTTCCTTCTGTAGTCCGCATAACTCTTCTGTCGATCTTGCGCTGCCTTTAGTCTTTGTTGGATCAGCTGAATCTTCTCAGACGTTTCTTGCACCACTTCAGGCCCAATTAACTGTCTATCACCAACCTCTTCCCAACATAGAGGAGATCTACATGGTCTTCCATACAAAGCTTCAAATGGAGCCATGCCTATACTTGCATGAAAACTATTATTGTAAGCAAACTCTATTAGAGGTAGATGTCACTCCGAATCTCCTCTCCAGTCAAGAACGCAAGTCCTCAACATATCCTCCAACATGAAGGTTGCCAAATTGACCTTCTCGTTCTCACTGCATCGAATGGTTCGAAACACCTTCTCCATAGCCCGCAACCAATGCTCCGCAACTACGGGTTGACTCTCCCCCTTAAACGATGGCGGGTTCATTCGTCAGAACCGTTCCATGACCGATGGCCCGTCAATGACCCTTTGAACTAACTGCGGTTGCGGTGGGGCCTATGTCAAGAACACCATGGGTTACTTACCCGGCCCACTCAAATAAAGCTACACACTCCAACCAATCTGCCATACCTGGGCTTGAGTCTGAACTTGAGCTTGCAATGTCGCTTGCGCTTCAGCCTGAGTTTGCATCACCCGCATCAAACCTTGCATGAACATACCATAATCAACCAATGGCGGTGGCGATGGCACCGGAAATCCTTGTTGACCTTCACCTCTATCTCTCCTCGACTCCTCAAGAGCAGGGGCAGCAGCACCACCATCTCTCCTCGGCTCCTCCTCACGAGCAGGGGTAGCAGCACGACGACCCCGGGATGCCATAACCCTATTAACATAGTGGATTAATGAGGTTGAGTTTCTTTATTATTACGCCTTTTCTTTTAACTTGTGAAGCTATCTAGATTTTGGGATAGGAATTTTGCTGATGGATTGTTTACTTATGTAAATTCTCAATCTTTGGCTCTGATACCACTTCCTATAACACCCCACCATATAATCCGGTTCAGTTCCCAACTCTCATCGGATTTAGGAGAGATGCCACAATGGGTAAGACCCAATAGAATAGAAACTGGTTAAAGAATTACATAAATAAAGAGAACAATAACCAGCGGAAGAAAAATATCAAGCCCATCAGTTAATTCCACTTCTCAAAATCACAATAGTCCAACTGAAAACATGAAGAATTCCATACAACCAACCATTTTTACAATGTGATAAAGTTTCTAACACAAAAACCTCAATTGGAAAGGGAAAGAAATCCTAATGATTACACCAAATCTTCACGTTCAGAGTCACTATGCACTAATGCCCCGTCCTCACCAGTGGAGTCACCTGAAAATATTTGCAAGCATGAGTCTACGAATAGACTCAACAAGTCACCAAATTCAAATCTATTTCTTTTTCCATGCCCAACTTACTACGAGGTTACTTAAATTTATAGAATACTATAATGCTTAGAACATGAAACAAGGTACTGGGAATTTAAACTGTAACCACAAAACAAGTATCTTCATAACTATTTCTGGTGAAGAAACACCTTCCTGTTCAGATTTCCAAATAACGGCAACAACTTTCGCATAAGGTATATGATTGAAGCAGATATCAGAAAACAGAATTTCAGAATGTACACAGTTTCATAAATCATAAGCCTTTATAGGTTTCAGGTACAGAGATAGAATTTCATATGACATATGGCCAGACACAGTGCCCAAACCACCATTAGAAGGTCAAAATAGATAGATACTCGGTCACCTAGGCAACGGAGATGAGTCTTGGTTAACTGCGCAGAACCGGGGAAAGTCCATCCCACCTTAACCAGTGGAATTTATCCACCTCCAAGATTTCACCTCGTGCCCTCGAGACCAGAACAGATTGAGCCTTCCCATAGGGGTATTTCTATAGTTTGGCTCCAGACCCTTCAATGGCGGCAGTGTCCGTATAGCCAATATAACAGTCATAGATTTCAGGAATACAATAGGTTCCAGATCTCTGAAAATAGAAACAACCCTATTTCTAAGCTACACATGCATATAAAACGGTTCGTAATTATAAGCATAGAATTTTAGAGAACATGAAATTTTTACAGCAAGTTAGCAACTTATTCATCTATCATTTCCTAATTTTTCATATCTTTTGGAAGCAAAATGACCTTTCAAAACTCTTTATTTGCAGGTTTCTGGATTTTAGAAAAAAGGTTTATATTTTTGGCCACCCATGCATAGAAAATAATTCATAACTATGAGTGCAGATTTTCTGTGAGCACAAAAATTTTACAGTGAGTAGTTAACATGGTTTTCTATCATGTTTCAATTATTCAGATTTTTTTGAATTAATTTGGCCTCTCAAAATACACCTTTTCTGAGTTGCTGGAAACCGGGACAGAACATAGGATGCATCGACCTTATTCTGAGCATCTACAGGACATGCATCGACCTTAGTCTGAGTATCTACATGACTGTAGATATATTTCTCCTCCCGTCCGTTCTTTAATGCCTTCCCATGCCTATCTTACCACATCCAACATGGGAAATGAACAAAGATAGAGGGAAAGGGAAGAGTGGAAACCTGTGATCGCCACCAAGGTGCCGAACATGATGGACACGCCGTACCTTGGAAAAAGGGAGAGACACTCGCCTGGTGTGCAGCGCTGCAATGATGTACGGCTCAGGAGAAACCGCCTATGGAGATAAATGGTCGAAGTGCAGACCGTCTATGAACGCTACAAAAGACGCGGGATGAGGTATTCCTGGCTGACGAACGGCTCCTAATCGACCGCAGGAAGTAGAAGAACGGTCCAGATTGCACCGCTCGTCTCCTTGAACAGGTAGTTGGGAACCGCGCAATGCCACCACGCCAGAAATTGCAAAGAGTTCAACCTCCACCCTTTTCGGCCAGCCAGAGAGGATGGGCCTCGCGTTAGTGTGCTGTTGACCATCAAAATAAAGTGTAGAACACAAGAAAACAAAACCCAAGTTAGGAACGTGGAGTGTAGCAAATGCTCGAATGAAGGGAAATGAACATAATTAATTGAATAGAGAATACCTGGGGATTTTTAAACCCCTAGGGCATCAGAAAACATGGGAGGGTGTGTGCATGACAGTGCAAACAAAGGAAAACGTGGGCGAATGGACGTGTAGAAACAAGCATGCAATGAGAAGAAACGAGACTATCAAATGTAAAAGACTCAAGACTAGGACTACTCCGTGAACTGGAGGCCTGTGTGGACGTAGAAGGCCTCCCTCCTTGGTGCTAGGTTGCTCAAGAATTCAGCAGGGCTTCGTTGTCGACCAAAATCTACCCCCCATTTCAAAGGTAGTCTTTAGGGTCTATTTATAGAACCCCCAAATGCTAACCTCGAAATTAGGGTTTCCACGTATTTTTAGGTCGAGATAATCAAATAAAAGATGAAGATAATTCAATTATCTTTCATCTAGAAGAAATGTCACTCAAAATGGTTAAGGATTCACGGAGAAATCATCGGAGGAAGTTTGGGATAAATCCACGATGAGAGAGAGAAAATCTGTTGAATCTTCAGCAAACGAGCAGATGAACGGTCTTACGATAGACCACTCATCAATATGGGCGGCCCATTCTAGGCCGTCCAACCCTGTCCGTGGAAATTCAACAATTCATAAAATAATCCAATTTATCTATTGAACCGGCCGAATAGTTCACCGTTGGACTCTCATAAATGAACGGCTAGGATTCGTCCGTTCAAGAGGAAGAGCAGTCGAAGGCCGGCCGTTCTAGCCTTGTCGGTGATAAATTGATAAATTAGGTAATTATCTGAGAAGACCACCAAGCGTAGGATTCTGGGAGAAGAACGGCTACTAGTAGTCCGTCCATTATTTTGAACGGCTAAAAGGAGACCGCATGAATGCTTGTCGGTGGAAATTCAGAAAAATAACCAAAATATCCATGAATGTATGGACGACCGACAGGCAACCGCAAGTACATGTATATGGGCGCTTGAAACTCATAGAAAAGCCCTATCAACCAAAACCAAGGCCCATTAAGCCCAAAATTGAAGCAAGCCCAGCCAGGGAGGGAGGCTACCCATAAAACTGGCCCAAAACGTGCCCGAAAATAGCCCCAACGAGCGAGCGATGGATAACTCGAGGCATCAACAAATGGGAGTAAGAGGAACGACTCAACTTATCGGCAACAAATGGGTGTCAACATATACCCCTCCTTAACGTCCTCTTTGCAAGGGAGCGAGCGGGGGTGAAGCGAAAGTGACATGGAACATGGAGATGAAGCGGAGTGGACCAAAAATCGGGCGTTAAGGTAAAATGACACCTGTTTTTACTAACAAGCGACAGGAATCTTCCGGAAAACTCTGAACCAAACGCAAGGAATGATTAAACCAAAAGCGACACCAGTCTGGAGGAACTAAACTAAACGAAATGAAACAAGTTGATAAGACCAACCTCATGGGGGACACAATCCCATGGTCCAATGAGGAGGCCAAAAGTAGGCAGTAAAAGTAAAGGAAACAGGCTAAAGCTCCAGACGGGGACCTCTTAATCAACGAAACCAAGCAAATTGATGAAAGAGAACCTTCCAACTCAAATTGGAATTAGTTCCTCTTACCCAAACACTAAACGCACAGCTAACCATCACTGACGGGACATTTCGCAGGTACACAATGGGGCATGAATGCTCAAAAGATGCGTATGATGCATGCTGGGCCAAAATAAAAGAAATCATTAAAACAAATGCGAAGAAAGATTAAAATATAAAATACTCGAGAATAATATTGCTAGGCTGGGAGAATTCGAGTCAAGACACTATCTGCAACCACAACGTGCAGGATAGAACCATCCTCCCCGAAACATCCCAACCTAACGGCCTATCCAAAGGTCAAATGCGTGAACCTGGATTATCATCGTTTTTGTTGAAGGGGAACATCAGATCTTGGAATGCGCAAGTAACCAACTGGTTCTCGAGACAATATAGCATAGTACCATACAGTAATGCAGTAAGGGATGCAGCGATAGAAGGCCAAACCTGACTTACCTGTGCAGGCGAAACGGCCAGTGAAAGGTGATGCTACAAAGAACCCATGAACAGGATTTTGCAATATTTCATCATGGAATAAGCATTCAAGTCAAAAATAAATCAGCCCTTTAATCACATAATGCTGCAAAGTAGGGTTTACAAAGCAATTCCATCATTCAGTACATGAACGGCCAAGTTCGAGACTGCTCAACAGTTAAAACGGCCAATCTGGGGCCATGCATCCATTGCCAGTTTAAATGAGATTATGAAACTACACGGCCCATATGTATGCCGTTCAATCGTAAGCACGGCCACATTCTAGCCGCTCAATGGCAATGCACCATTGAAGAAGAACGATTGAAACACAACCGCTCAAATTAAGGACGGCCTATCGCGAGGCCGCATAACCTCTGGGGTTTTGAAACAAAAAAACCCCTTCGTCTCCCTCCTCCCCACTGTAACTGGTGGAGGAACGGAACGAAGGGCTCACCACCTCCATCTCCCATCTCTCTACCTCTCAAACTCTCTCTCCTTCTCTCGTCTCTCAATTCCCCCCCCCCATCTCTCCTTCCTAATGCAGACCAAGCATCAAGCCGCCCGCGACCGGGCGGCCGGCGAGGAGACGCCACCACCGACGGCCGATGAAGCGCCACCGCGGCCGGCTCGGAGGAGACCGCCGGAGGAGAGGGAGGCCCACCGCCCGTCGTCCCCGCGGAGGAGGAGGCGCCACCAAAACCCGAAGGGGAGGCCAGGACTACTGCGGTGGCCAGAGAAGAGACAGAACCGGCGGTGGAGGAATCCACCGCGGCGGTCAAGCCCACAAAGGACCCCGAGGTAGGCCTAAACTCTAGCCCATTGCCATTTTAATTTGTGCATGTTAGATTCAGACGTTTATGGGGGGTTAGGCTACTTAGGAGCCAGCTTGCTGGCGCCATGGGGCGCTCCCGCCGGAGGGGAAGCCCTCACCGTCGTCGGGGAAGACGACGGTAGGGCGGTTTTCAAAGAACCGTATAAACCATGACATACGGCTCACATAGAGCCGCCCAAAACCCACACGGCCCAGGGGTGGCCGTACAACACTAGAACCGAATCAAAGAAAGACGGTGAGAGGCTCACCGTACACATGACGAACGGGCCACATTGGTCTGTTCATCACCTTGCCAACCCAGAACAATACGGTCCTCATCAGACAGCCCAGCCTCCAAACGGCTCTGGAGTGGCCGCCTAAAACTAAAAAACTAGGGAAAGAACGGTGAATGATAAACCGTCCAACATAAGGACGGCCAATACTGGCCCGTTCAAAACAAGGAACCTCAGGACTAGAACGGCCCATATGAAACCGTTCAGGAGGAAGAGTGGTCCAAAGGAGACCGTCCTTCTGACAGAGAGTTGAGCTTTGATCATTTTTATTTATTTATGAAATAAAATGCCTAAATATATTACTAAATGCATTAAAATGAATGAATGAATGCGGGAAAAGAGCAGGACCCGCACCTCGTGGCTGCAGGTCCCGGCAGTGTATTTGGCACTACCGGACTTTCAGCGGGAGCGGTTGGCTGCCATGGGGTTCGCCCCATTCCTAAGCATCGAGGTGTGTCGGTTCAACACAGCTCTGCTCTACGCCCTGCCCGACCGCTGAGATCCAGTGAGTCATACGTTCCTCTTCCCGTGGGGTCATATGGTTCCCACGCTGGAGGACATGGCCAGACTTACTGGCCTTCGAGTGCACGGGCTGTCGGTTAGCGGGAGCACTTTTCCCGACTACCGGGCGATGGCTCGGGGGCAACTGGGCTTAGAGCTGCGGCGTCCCGAGAGGCAGTCGACCCTCCTACCCCGGGCTAGTCACCAGGACAGCCTAGGCTTATGACGGGCGGGAGTTGAAGTTGGAGAGCAGCCGGAGGAGCACCTGTAGCGGCTGGTGGAGTTGGCGCGACCGAGAGTAGCTGCGGAGCCAGGAGCAGAGGCAAACAGGGTGTTACGATGATTCCTGATGCTGATGTTCGGGCGACTCCTCTTCTCCACCAGGGCGGACGTGATGAGCTGTCGGTTCCTTCCTTTCCTTGAGGAGCTCAGCCACGTGGGTGACTATGCATGGGGAGCGGCGGTCCTCACGTTCTTGTTCGATACACTGAGTTCGACGGCCCGTCAGACCATGCTCGGGGGCTTCTCCCCCTTACTCCAGGTACGACTCCTATCCTAGACTTAATTATGCAATTCTATATGTTTCCTAAGTGCTGACACCATGCTATGATGCACGTGTGAGCCTATGTGCACCTACGTGGGCTAGGCAGAGGTGAAGAGACCCATCATGGGCTCCTACCGATCGCCCGGAGGTGGACGGCACCTCGAGAGACCGCAGCTCTCAGGAGACAGGTCCGAGAGTTACAGGATGACTTGGACATTCTACCGTTTGCCTCGGTATGCTTCTGAACTTAGACTCTTTAATTAAATGTAATTCTTATATGATTATGATGCTGATGCGACCTTCTATTTCTTGCAGGTACGGTGGACACCTTTCACAGAGGAGGTCTAGGAGGGTCAGCCTTGGGTGGTCGGCGCCCTCGCCTTTTCCGGACGAGATGTGTTGCTTCACTGCATGAATGTGGTGGAGCCACTGTACTATAGACTGGTGATGAGGACCATCAGGATCCATCAGCCCGTGGTGGAGTTCTCGGCACCTGAGAAGGCAGGGGAGCGCGTGACGAGGACTACCCGGGGCTTGGCGGCAGCATTTGATTGGACGGTGAGGAATCCTACACAGGTGGCCGACTGGACAGCTCTTGGGCAGGTAGTGACCGCCCGAGCCGACATCGACTCAGTGTACTACACCACGTACGCTAGACACTATCGGGACCAGGTGTTCCGGGGTGCCCACCGACCAGTACGACTTCTCAACTCAAACTCTACTTATTATGCTTATGATTTCTATATCACAATGTACTGACACTTGGACCTATAAATGCATATTGACCCTGAGGGATGACTTGCGGAGCTGCAGGGGCTCCTGTACTCCACCATCAGGGAGCGGGACGAGGCCCGACAGGCCCTGGCCTTACTGGTGAGTTTTCTGAACCCTATACTTCCTAAATTATGCGAATGCTTATGATTATGGTTATGCATGTGACTGACCTGGAGTTTTGGATGCAGCGTGCCGAGGGGGCCGGGCGACAAGGGGCCGATGCTCCTTCTACTTCTTCTACCCAGACTCCTGCAGATCGGGCCGAGCGGGAGGCCGACTTCACTCGGATGGTAGCGTGGGCCAAGGCGGCAGAGGTGGCGCTCACCGAGAGGGTACGTAAATCACGACACTTTCCCTTGTTATTTATGCTTATGAAATGCAGCTGACTGACAATGATATGTACATGCAGACATCCGAGCTGACCCATCTTAGAGCAGAGCTAGAGCACAGCCGAGCAGCGGCTAGGGAGGAGGTGGCCCGTGTATGGGAGGAGGTAGCATAGAGTCGACCAGCCGACACCCTCGAGACCGCCCTTCTGCGAGCGGAGCTAGAGCGACTCCAGGCTGGAGCGGAGGAGCTGGTGCGGGTCCGAGCGGAGAGGGATCGGGCTCTGATCGAGGCGTCCAGGCTGAGTGGAGAGCTGCGGTCCTATAAGGAGATGAGCCGGCAATCACGTAGCGGGACTCCGAGCGGCAGCCACGGCACCCACGGCTCTGTGAGGAGTTACTTCACGGGTTCCTCCGGTCACCGAGGAACGAGGAGGACGAGCAGCGCCAGTGACATCAGCATGACGATGCGACTTCAGCGATGCCTCCACCAAAGAGGCATCAGGGCGGTGGAGACAGTGACGGGGGCCAGGGAGAGGGACAGTTTTGACTTTTGTACTCGGGGCCTGACTTTTGTACATGATATGATATGATATGATATGATATGATAGTGATATGCTTTTCTTTGTTTTGATTTTGTGGATGTATGAAATGTATGAATGAATGCAAATGACTGACACTGACTATGACTACGACACGAGTGAGACGGACACGGGTGAGAGAGAGAGAAACGGCACGAGTGAGTGACAGAGTGAGAGAGAGATGACACGAGTGAGCAAGAGAGAGCCGAGTGTGAGTGAAGGAGAGGCCGACCCAGAGTGAGAGAGACATGCCAATTGAGTGAGAAGAGGGACGCCAAATGAGTGAGATGAGGGACGCCAAATGAGTGAGGAGAGGGACGCCAAATGAGTGAGATGAGGGACGCACGCCAAATGAGTGAGATGAGGGACGCCAAATGAGTGAGATGAGGGACGCCAATGGAGTGAGATGAGGGACGCCAAGTGAGTGAGATGAGTGACGGACATGACTACTAGTGGCACAGGTGCACAACCGTTGAATGAAGGCCTCAGGTCAGTAGAACGATTTCAATCAGGCCGCCGAAGGAGACATACGGTCATTCGTTAGACCGTATAGAAGGATGATAAACGGTCCTCTGACCACCATTCAAAAAGTAGAACGGTTTATAACCAGCCGCTTGATAACAAGAACGGTATCACTTAGGCCGCTCAAACTTCAGCATTCGAACCCCTGGAAGATGATAAGCGGTCCTTCTGTGGCCGCTCAATAAGATAGGCGGTCTATCGTGAGACAGCCCAAATGGGCGTCCTGTGAATTTGAATGGGACTCTCCTGGAGAGTCCTAACCCAAGGGTAAACCACTTTAACCCAATCCAAAGCTATCTTATCCCTTCCTAAATTTATCCAATCTCATTCCTAAGGGGTCTAGGCCTCTAACCAAGCCCTATAAGTAGGAAGGGGGGGTCCAAATTCGTGATTCACACACCCTCCCTCTTCTAAGCCTTGAAACCTTTGCCATACTTCACCAAACCATCATGAAGAGGGCCCTAGAAGGGAGTTCCACGGAGGGAGCATCTTTTGAAGGGCCAAAGCCGGCCAGGAAGGAGTGGGAAGTGCTCCAACGACTGACCGCGATCCCACGATATCTCAGCTCGAGCCCTTTGAGAGAGGTAAGTTAATCGTGATTTCCTTCAGTTCAAATCTTTCATTTACTTACGTGCTCTTCTTTTCTATCTCTTTCTTTCGTCCTTCCACCTCAGCTTCTCTCTGGTCCTAGGCGATATTCCACTTTGAAGTGGCTGGCTCCCATGGTCGGCGCCTTGCCCATAGGAGTGACATGTATCATGAGATCTTGGCACTTACAACCTCTCCTAGTACTGGGTCAGAACTAACCAAAGCTTTCTCTTGATTGGCACAACATCTCAGCCTTAGTAGAAATCTGGCACCCCCAGACCCACACATTCATATTTCCATCATTTGAGGCCACTGTCCTACTAGAGGAGGTAGAGACCTACTTCTCTTTACCCAGGTCCCAGGTGGGGGAGGAGGACTCCGTGTGTCACACTGTTGCCCCGGTAGATCCTAGGCTTATCTTGGGAGGGTTCATACCAGACAGCAGGGATGTCCACACTTTCATAGGCCCACATCAGATTCACCTTCTTCCTCTTAGCCAGTGGGTAGTTGAACATTGCAGGAATCGGTGTGGGTGGGATGAGGCCATAGCTAAGGCCGCGTCCATCTGCTTGTTCGGGGCTATCTTGTTTCCTTCAGTTGACCATGTGCTAGAGATTCCCCTTCTTAGTACCATCAGCGGCCTATGGTAGGGACTTTCCATCTCCCAGGTAATCCTTGCCTACTGGTACGAGGGCCTCACCTCAGCAGCCTTAGGAGGTCCCCTGTTTGGCTCTATGATCCTTCTAGAGTGTTGGATGGGTGTCAGGATGAAATTCATTTATAAGGAGTATGTCACTTCAGCTAGCAGGATCTTCGGGAGGCACCCCCTCTTCTTCATAGGTGGCGCATTCGGATTCTCTCCACAGGTAGAGTGCAGGATAGCTGAGATGAAGACCAGGGACGAGTGGCGACTGCACATCAACAGGCTGCCCCTGGATTGGTTCGTGATGCGTCCGGACTTCCTCCGCGACACCATTGTCAGAGTTCCCAGGAGGTCGGGCTTGGACTTGAGGCTCGTGAGTGACACCGCACTGGCGATGTACAGCCCGCACCGGTGCTACCTACAGGTTGGACTACCCCGGACTGTTCTACCAGCACTACCCCATCTTCCCGCACTTCAGGCGAGGAGGATCGGTACAGAGGAGGACGAGCAGGCAATCAGGAGTGCCCTGATCATGTGGGAGGTGTGCAGAGTGCTTACCCTACCCGCAGAGGTTGCAGAGATTTTGGCAACGCGCTAGGCATATGTTAGAGAGCTGAGAGAGATACGTCCCCGCGGGGATGCCCAGCGGAGGACTGAGTGATTTTCTTTTGTTCTTTTCATGATGGTATTGATGTAGAGATTTTATGCTTAGAGAGTTTGATATGAATGAATAAAACTAATGATTTGATTTGAGTTGAGTTTGGGCTTTGCTGGTGTGAATGAGTGAGTTGGGATATGATTTCAGCATTTACGCGGTCACACATAGACCGCTCAGAGATTAGGATAGCTCGCTCGGAGCTGTGCATCAGATTTACAGCATGTTTGGTAGAAGGGAGTTGAGCGGTGTTGATTTAAAACCGTGTGAATGGGTGGACGGTCCGACCAAGACCGTTGGAATAAAACGATTGACAACTAGCCGCGTGAAGGCTGAAGTGCTGAGCCATGAGCTTCAACCTGTCCCTGCACACACACAAACGCAAACAGAAAAGACAGATTACATCTATTTTAGGCTTAACCCCTTGCCTGTAGCAAGTTAGAAAATAACCAGTTCTTGGTTTTTAGTCAAGGGGGTAAGCCTTATTAAATAGGCAAATGAAATTATGATGAATGCAATGGATGCTATGAATGCAAATCATAAAACCCTTTTTTGTAATTTTGAAAATTTAAAATTTTTTTGAATTTTGGAATGTTTGATTTTTTTTATTTGAGTTTTTTTGAAATATTTGATTTTTTAGATTTTTGAAACATTTGATTTTTTTTTGGATTTAAAGTATATTTAATTTTTTCTTTCGGGTTTTAAAATATTTGATTTTTTTGGAGTTTTAAAATATTTGATTTTTTTTAGTTTTGAAATATTTGATTTTTTTGTTGGTTTTTAAAATATTTGATTTTTTTTTCTTTTTTTTTCAGGTTTTGAAATATTTGCTTTTTTGGGTTTTGAAATATTTGATTTTTTTAGATTTTAAAATATCTGATTTTTTGGAGTTTTGAAATATTTGATTTTTTGTTGGTTTTGAAACCAGCTTAAACTTAACAACGGGGAACCTCCCATCTCACTAGGGGTCTCCCAGGTCCAACACGTGCTAAAAGGGACCGGCCGTGGCCGGGGCCAATTTCGCTTAACGGTGTCTCTACCGAGGCCATACCCGAGGTGGGATCCATTCCTTGAAAAATAAAACAAGATTTAGCAGAAAAGTTGGCGGTAGGTATAGAGGTTTTTAGGGCTTGAGTTCTTCTCACGACACCCCCTTTTCAAAGAATTTAGTATGTTGCGTCGGGGCTTTGTGTCCATCATCGAACCTACATCTGCTCTAGACACGCGTACGACCGGGCTCATAACATCCTGCGGGGAAACTGTACTGCCACTCTTGCCATGCCTAGTTTTATCATTTTGGGGACTTTCAAACTTTTGAGAGGTTCGGGCTTTGGGTGAGCTTTTATCTTTGATTTTTGCTCCTTTCTTTCTCCATTTCTTTTCTTAGTCTTTTTCTTGCTCTTTTTTTCTGTAGAATAAGGTCATAACGGACTGCCCCTATTTGAGACCTCTTTTATCGTGGGGTCTAGATCAGTTCTCGCCCCCTTATTCACCACTTGCCCCTATGTTCAGCCGAGAGAGAAGAAAAGCGAGGATCTTCACCCTCCCCTAAGCGTGGCCAGGGGAGAAACGGTGTTACGCAAAAGACCAAAATCGAACCACGGGGTGTCGTGTAGTGTGTGAAATGTTGAACCGAGGATCCCCCTTTGCGATCAGGTGAAGGCACACCCCGCCGCCGGGCTATCGCTGGCTTGACTATATGGATAAAAGCATTTTAAATATAGCCCATTCCAAGGATTCGGTAATTCCTCACCTTCCGCGTTGCTTAGACGATACGCATTACCTAGATAGACTTCCTTAACTACAAACGGCCCTTCCCAGTTGGGTTGCAGCTTAGACCTGGGACCTGCTGATCTGATAAATTTGCGTTTCAAAACCATGTTACCCACTTGGAATTTTCTTTCAATAACCTTCTTTTGGAAATACCGCGAGACATGTTTTTGATAAACCGAGACGTGATTGGCCGCGTTAAGCCTCTTCTCGTCTAAGAGTTCCAGTTGAACTAGCAACGCCTCTCGACGCTCGTCGAGATTAAGTTCTTTATCTAGCTGCACCCTTAGGGAAGGGATCAGGATCTCGTACGGGAGTACCGCTTCCATCCCATAGGTGAGAGCAAAAGGCGTTTGTCCCATGGGAGTACGGATGGAGGTGCGATAAGCCCATAGAGCTTCTACCAGTTTATCGGCCCAATCAGCAAATTTGTGTGACTCGCATGTTTTCTTGATGATTTTTAGAAGGGTTTCATTCGTGGCCTCAGCCTGGCCATTACCTTGGGGGTAGTATGGTGATGAATGATGCAATGATATATTAAATTTCTTATAGAGGTCCCGGAGTTCTTGAGAAACGAATTGAGGCCCGTTGTCGGTGACGATATCACTTGGCACTCCAAACTGCGAGATGATATTCTTCAGGATGAAGCGACATACTGTGGTGGCTTTTATCTCTGTATAAGCTTCAGCTTCCGCCCACTTGGTGAAGTACTCCGTAGCCGTTAGAATGAAGGGTTTTTGTTTGACTGTGGAATTCGGGTCATCGAGAGGTCCGACGATATCAAAGGCCCACATGGAGAATTGCCAAGGAGAAGAGAGAGGATGGAGAGAAGAAGCAGGAGCATGGATCTTGTCAGCATGGAGTTGGCATTGAAGACACCTACGGACATAGGTGGAGCAATCTTCTTCTAGGGTTGGCCAATAATCGCCCTGCCTAAGAATCTTCTTCGCCAATGCCTGCCCATTTACGTGCTCGCCACACTCACTGGAGTGAGCAGCTTCTACTACCTTCCAAGCCTCATTGTCATCCAAACATCTCATCATCACTCCATTGAGAGCCCGCCTATACAATTCTCCAGCAATAATTGTGTATCTTACGGCAACTCTTCAATGGCCTTACGCTGCTCGGCGTTTGCCATCTCGGGAAAGGAAGCATCCCTGCAATACTGTTCAATCTCATAATACCACGGCAATTCTTCTTCTTCTATGATCTCATCAAGCTCAGTTAACGAAACTTCTTTCACATCTTCCCTTTCTGCCTTCCTTTCTACAGATTTCCTAAGGTTGTCAAACCAGGGATCCTAAGAGAAGGAGCGTCTAGTCGCTGGACCACAATGGTCTAAGTGGCGCGACTGAGGGGGAATGAAAGAGAAGAAGCGAGTGATGCAAGTGCATCAGTCAGGATGTTCTGAGAACGAGGAGTATGAATATAGATGAGCTTCCGGAATTGCCTAACCAAAAGCATGACTAGATCTTGATAGGGCTTAAGCTTGGGGTCACGGGTGCGGTTGACAGAACTTGACGTAGCACCAACTGAGAGTCTCCTATGATGTTAAGGTATCACGAGCCCATAAGGTAGGCGTGCTTCAGACTGGCAAGGAGAGCCTCATACTCGGCTATATTATTTGTGGCAGGAAAAGAGAGTTGATAAGCGATAGGGATGGTCACTCCTTCCGGAGTGAGGAGAACGGCACCGATTCCACGGCCCTGGGAATTGAGAGCACCATCAAAATGAAGAGACCAGAAAGGAAGATGAGTGATTACTGCCAAATGTTCATCAAGAAATTCGTCCTGGATTGAATAAGTGCGAGGGATAGGAGAATGAGCAAGATACTCAGTAATGGCGTATCCCTTGATCACTTTCTGGACGATGAAGGTGATATCAAATTGGGAAAGAAAGCTTTGCCAGAGAGCTAAACGGCTAGAAAGGACATATTTTTCTAAAAGATAACGAATGGGGTCCATTATAGAGATCAGCTTGACCTCATGGGCAAGAAAATAGTGTTTGAGCTTCTGAGCCACCCATACTAGTGCTGCACAGGTCTTCTCTATGGCAGTATACTTGGATTCAGCGGGATTAAACAAAAATTTGATGCGCTCGACAGTCGTCGTTTAAAAATGTCGTGCCCCATAAATTTCAAAATTTATACAACCGCACTCACTCACTTAGATGATTTTAGAAATACGAGTAAAGTGGTAAGAATGGGTCGATCCCACGGGGAGGAAATTTGAATGTAAGTTGGAAAATACCCTTATGTTTTGGAAAACCAATTACTTTTGTTTGATTTGAGTGCGATTACAACTAACAGAAATGAAATTACAATTTGAAAGAACAAGAGATAAGTTAAAGAAATATTTAGCCAATGAATTGAAGAATGCCGTCGTTTCCTCGCCGAGCCTTTGATGAAGATCGCTCCGCCTTGGAAGTCGACGCCGTGAGATGATTTGAAGAAGACCACCACTTTGGGTGTGAGTGAAACACTTATGAAGAAATAGGTTGGATAGAACAAGTTTGAAACACTAAGTTGAAAACATAACAGAATTTCATTGAAAATAGGGGTTGGAAGAAATAGAATAACTTAAAATATAAATGGAATTAGAATAAATGGAATACATGAACGTTATAGAGAATTAAAAGATGAAGAACTTTGATGAAGACCACAGAAACAACTAACGGAAGGAAGATAGTGAAAAACTTAAAAATTCAAGACCTATTTGTTCGGATGAACAGTAACATGGCAAAAATCAGAACAATGAAAAATTAATTCTAATACAAAAACTAAGCTGAATTTGGAGAAGTGGTAGAAGAAGCAAACTTAGATCTACAAGTTAGGAACAACTGTTATGAAGAACTCAGAGTACAATTATGATTTGAAAGACTTCAAAATGAAGAAATGGCAGGAGGTATCAACTCGGATGAATAGTAACCACGTAGAACAACACTTAAGAAAATTGGAAATAAATTTCAATCTAAAAGGAATTGGAAGAAATGATAGAAAAAGAAGTTGAAGAACACTTAAAAAGGAACAACTTTCATGAAGATAAGAAATTGAAATAAGGATCACAAAAGCTTGCAAATTGATTATGAAAAGCCAAAATTGGCTAAGAGTACAATGAAAGTATTCAATACAAACTTAACACAAACTTCAAAACTTAAACATAAAGCTCTCAAAATCTATCCCTATCAAAGCCACAAAGAAAGAACTTCAAGAACACTTACAAATTTGATCAATCCATAACTTGCTACTCCTATCTAACCTCTCCTAACCTCCTAACAACCCCCATTACAATGAAAGCCCCCCCCCCCTTTTATAGGGTGTTCAAACAACAACCCTATTCCATATGAACACTTTACCAATGTGAACAATCAATTGCTATATTTGTTGACTCCAAATTGTGTGCCAACATGTGTTGCACACTTGGCTATTTTTTTCTGATTTTTTTGCAATTTGTTTCATTTTTTTCTAGCCCTTTTTCCTTCTCTTTCTCTCTCTTTCTCTCTCCTCCAACCGCGTGCGCCGCCCATGCGCCGGCCGCTGCCCCTCTCCCTCTTTCTCCGCGTGCACCGCCTGCGTCAACGCGGTGCGCCGCCCACGCTTCTGCCGCGGTGAGCCGCCCGTGTGCCGGCCGCCTTCTTGTCTACCACGTGGGCACATTGCACCGCCTTTCTGCACATACACACATATATTAATTGTAATATATATATTGCTATAAGAAAAATCCTAAAAAATATCTAATAACTGTTATTATTATTATTATTTTTATTTTCTTTTTGATCAAGTCCAAAATTATTATTTTTTTTATTTTCATAATTTCTATATAGATATATATATGTGTATATATTATGTATATAGCTTATTAAGGCCTTAAAAAATATCAAATAAATTTATTTTATTTCTTTTATTTCTTTTATTATTTTTTATTCTTATTGAACACATCCTTGGGCTTTTTGGCCCATTTCAACGTACATTATATTTTCTTGTTTTTCTTATTTTTATTATTTTGAAATCTTGTTAAATAAGGAAATAGCTTTATTAAAATCATTTAATTATAAAAAATTAATTATTTTACTATAAATTAAAAGTAAGTGTTATAAGTGCATATTTATTATTATTAAAGCCCATAAATAATATAAATAACATGAATTAAGATGGGAAAATACACACTTATCACACCCCCCAACTTACTCATTGCTAGTCCCTTAGCAATGCAAATAATCTCAAAATGTAAGGACTAACAAGAGTTTACAAAGTTCATGCCTCATTTCCAAATCATCGTTTATGGAATCTACTAAAGATTAGGAATCTGAAATCATTATCTCATACTAACCTTGTGTAGGAAATTCAGGTACATGATCAAGAATTCTAATCAAAATTCAGTAGCACTTGTGCATGTGAAATGCTAAGTCTACAGTGAAGATAATTGCGTCCCCCATTTGCTATTACAAGCAAGTGTCCTTCAATTCTGCACTTCTTAATCAGAGCATTCAGCATAATAGTTGTTTATCTGCCGTATTGCTATGTCCCTTTTGGGATCTTTTGTATTCTTTTCTTCTCATTTTTTTTTCTATACACACATGATGCCGCACTACCCTTCACTGTTTTATGCGAACCTCAACACGTCTTAGGTGAAGTAGGCCCGGTTACACAGATCAAAGTTCCATTTTCCTTTTGACGTGAACCTCAACACGTCTTAGGTAAAGTAGGCCCGGTTACTCAGAATCGGAGCATTTTTCATGGTGTTTTTCTCAAAAATTTTCAATTGTGCTTTTGTACTAATTTTGATAACTTGGCAGAAAGCTTATAAAAGATCACTTCTTCAAGAAGTGCAGAATATCAGACAACATACCCAAAACAGCAGAAGGCTTGTCTTACTTGTTTCATTAGCGTGCAAAGTGATTTTCATTTTTCTAAAGTGCACATGAACTTTAAAAAGATTCTTAAATCAGTTTTCCATGGCTAGAGTAAATAAATTATCCATCATCCTTTTCCCTAGTCTTTTCTATTCCAGAATTTCATTCAATATAAGCATGAATCATAAAACTCAAAATGGGTTTTATTTGGTTTTCCAATTGTAAAAAAAAAAAATTCATAGCTAAATGAGGTTGTATATGAGGTTGTAACATGTGCAATTGCATGAATTCCGTCCCCCCAACTTAAATGACATTGTCCTCAATAGCATGAACAATAGAGAATAAAGAACAATGTAGACATAAAATGTGTGAAGGAACGGTACAACCTGACGGAAGTGAACTTTAACGGGTTGACTTGTGACGGCTTGGCAGAGGTGTTGACTTTGAAAATCTGAGCATCAGAGGAAGCAAGTATTTCTTCTCCCCCCAACTTATCATTTATTCAAACCTGCCAAATAAAAACACAAACACACAAGAAAAGCTTGGGTTGCCTCCCGAGAAGCTATTTATTAGCACACAGAAATCACTTAAAACGTTGGGTTGCCTCCCAAGAAGCGCTTAATTTAACGTCGTCAGCCCGACGCATTGCAGTTCATTAACCAACGGGTGGCATTCAGAATGAGCCACCATGTGATCTTGTCCTCTTTCAAATTCCATCCCGCATACCATTGGAAGACAAGAGTAAGTATGTTTGGATTGGGGCCAGAAATATGTTGGGTTCACACACTATTGATTTGAACTTTGACCATTTGTGAGAGCCAATTTTCATCTTTCGGGATCATGAAAAGGTCAATGGCCAATAATCTATCAAGATTGAGGTGGAACCTTTGCATAACATCAACCCATTTGTCCCTTTTACCTGTATCATCCCTCTTGATGAACCCCTTAGAAACGACTTCCTCTTTGGTAACTTGTTCAAGACCTGGTAGCTTAGGAATAAGATTATCATCCTTACCCACTTTCCTCTCAGTAACAGCCTCATGAGCTTTAAGGGCATTGATCAACTTGTCTTCTTGAGAGGAAGTCAAATCAAAGGTGAATGTGGTTGGCACATCCCCCTCAGGTCCTAGAATGTCAATTTGGAGAGGCTCAACTGGCAGGGGAATCAAAGTAGAAGGAAGCACGAGCCTAGGATCTAACTTATCCACAGATTCAGACTTCATTGGATAGGCTTCAGGGGTTAGATCAAATAGGAAATGTTCTAATGAAACCCCTTCATCACACTCATCACTCATCTAAGGATTATTACCCAAATTACCCACAAATGGAGTGGATAGAGGAAATGTAAATGATTCCAACCTGGCCTTTTCATCATAGGTCAGATCAAATGTGAATTTCTCTAAGACGGGCCCATCATCACACTCATCACTCAACTGAAAATTATCAATCGAATTTTTCAGAAATGGGGTTGGTAGATGAAATGTAAACTTCTCTAATAAGGGCCACCATCATCATGTTCTTCCAGGGAAGGAGGATATTCAGAATTTTGTTTCATTAAATCAACAATATTAATACTTACAAAGTAATCCTCCTCTTCATGTATTTCCTCAAGTGAGTTGTTTAGACCATTATCCTTTACCGTAGTATTCTCAATCTCAAAACATTCAGAGAATGGGGTGATATGATCATCATTATCCTTGAAGCCACCCCCTTCTCCCTTCCCTTCCTCCATTATAGTATTACGTGCGCACACCCCCTCACTCTCAATAGTGATATCTTGAGCCAAAATGATAGGCAGAAGATCATCATCATCATCATTCACATATTTAGGGGGTTGGTGTAAGGTTGAAGGAGGGGGTTGATAAGTAGACTGAGAGTACATGATTTGAGGTTCAAAGCAATGGCCCGGTGAATCACCCCTAGTATCATTGTTGAATCCGAAATCTAGGTGAGATGAGTTGAGCTGAAGTTGAAGACACAGGGGCCACCCGTGGCCTTCTTGGGGTGAAAGTGTAGACAAATGGGTTTGGATTGTTTGGTCCATCCAAGGAAATTTTAGGTGATTGCTCCAGCCAGACGTAGAATTATCGGAAAGGGTATCACACTGGCGTGGAGAGAATCCTAGGCCATTTTGGACCTGTGCTCGGATGACTGGAGAGAGTCGGGCTATAGTAGGACATTCACTCACATGGTGAGTGAGACTGGCACAGAATTCACAAGCTTTCGTGAAAGTGTGGATTGGGTTTTCAGCCTGTTTGACATGTCCTACGGATTGTTGATGAGATGAGATGGAGGCACGGTTTATCGAATTTTCACTCAAAATTTCAAACAAATCATACGCCTCATCTTCACCTTTGCTCAAAAATGCCCCTCCACAATATATGTCCACCATTTGTCTATCATAATCGGATAACCCCTCATAAAATGCAAATATAATTTGCCATTTGGGCAACCCATGGTGTGGACATTGACTTATTAGATCCTTCAATCTCTCCCAAGATTCATGAATTTGCTCTTCCGGACGTTGAGTAAATCCTATAATCGCCTTTCACATCATGTTGGTCCGGACAATGGGGTAAATTTTTTTCAAAAATTTTAACTGCATATCTTCCCATGTGACGACCCGAGGATTTGAGTACCGGAAAGGAACCGACGCGTCTCGAATCTCGGCCGCCAACCCACGAGCCCGAAGACTCGGAAGGGTAGAAAGGAGTGGTGTGGGGGTACAAGAGAAGCTGCAACGACCACAGAGATAGCACAATAATCCAAAATAAAATGCACATAATAATATAAATAAATAAACTGCTACAAGGTCCACAGTGTCTCATGTCCAAAAGAAAGTACAGTCAACAGGAAAGAAAGTACAACTACACGGGGCATCCCCCGGAGTACAACTACACGGGGCATCCCCCGGCTCTGGCAGACTGGCGACTAACCCTGGCTAGAAGAACCGCGCTGAAACTCGGCCGCACCTCTCGAAGACCCCGCCTCACCTGAAAAGCAGGGGTGAGCCTCATTTCATTGGCCCAGTAGGGTTCCCGCGAATCCCCACCTCGCACGAGAAGCGAGAAGGCAGAAGGTAACCCTACCTAACAGGAGTACGGTAGAACCAACAAGCTGAAATAAATAAACGGAAAAGTCGTCTACTCTAACAGTACCATACTATAGAACCTCGGTCCAACAAAACACGAGTCCACGCCTGCCAGTGAACAGGAGCACCACCCACTAGAAGAACGACCGGATGCGTCCCCTGATGTCTTATACCGCGTCACAAGTATCTAGCTACTACGCCCCGGGCGTGAGACTCAGACACACTCAGTAACCAGAAGTAACCGTAAAACAAGGACTAGCTGAGGTCACGCTCGTCAGCGCGGTTCCGAACCCTCAGCCTCGTGTGCACACTCAGACCGTACGCCCTAGGCCTGTCCTCTAGCTGGTATTTCCCCCTAAACCCGGACTCGGAAGTACGCGGGGGCCCTGTTGTAACCAGCCTACTCACCGCCTCTCTCGGGTACGCCGCTCAGCCACTCCCAGGCGAGCCAGCACACGGTGCCGTGGGAAGCTATGACTAGTGGTAGGGTCACTGGAAGTAAGGACTAATTCACGAAAACCACCGACCAACACTAGCAAGGTGCAGAGGTCATCCTCTGTACCACACCGACTCTCGGTAGCACCAGCCGACGCATCACATCCCGGGATCCCCGCGGCACCCTCGTACAGTCCCCACACGATGCCAAGCATCAGTCGGACCGTAAGACAACACCAAGGGGTCAGGACCCACTCACCCGGGCTTGATCGGCACGAAACGGCAGACGCGGTCACCGGAGGACCGCCTCCGGTGGTAGCGGTCTGCCCTGGACCGCAACCACATGGTAGCGGTCCTCTTGGGACCGCGACCACCCTGGCACCAGAAAAATGAAGGCGGTCGCCTGATGACCGCCTTCACACAGCAGCGGTCCCTAGGGAACCGCGACCAGGAACCAACGGTCAAAAAATGCCTCGAGGCCCGTGCCAGTCCCCACGGTGATAGCGGTCGTCCCAAGACCGCGACCAACAGTCCCGGTCTGTCGCAAGACCGCGACCAGCCACCGACACTTTAAGGCCTAACGGTCAAAAATCCGATGAAGGCGGTCCTCACCTGACTGCTACCATTGATAGCGGTTACTGGTGAACCGCGATCACCCCGGAAAACCGAGAACGACGTGAAATGGCCGAAAACTCCATTCCACGCCCCAATCACCCCCCGATGATGGGGAAACAAAGGGGGAACCCTCCCCAACCCTCCTAGCATGCATCTACCGCCACGGATCGGCCAAAAACGCGAAGAAACGGCGGATCGGCTCACAAACCCCAAAAACATGGTTTCACCCAAACCCGCTCAAAAACGCCCCTCTCGACCTCCCCTCGGCCTACAAAGCACGGGGAACGATGGGATGAGCATGGGGGTTCGTCTCCCTACCTCAATGGAGCGAAAGCTCCGCCGAAATCAAGGATGATGCTTTTACTCCCACGAATGCCCCGCCTCTCGTCGCGAAAAGCACGCCATCGGGACCGCCTCGCCGCCGCCGCCGCTGCCACGCCTTTGCCGGAGTGAGAGGGGCCGCGTCTCGGTCGCCCGGGGAGAAGAAGATCGGCCGCGGGGGAGAGGGGGAGCTCTCACGGTTGAAGGAAGGAGGAAGAAGAAGAAAAGAAAAAGGTAAAAAGAAAAGAAAAAGAATTGATATATATAGAAAATCCGGAAAATTGGAAAAATCCCGAAAAATAGAAAAACACACCTCCTCGACCGTCTCAACGCACTGATCGCAACGGCACCACTCGCGGGTTGGTGAACGACCCAGTTCACCTGCTACAGGGTTCCGAAGGATTCGCCGAAACCCGTACGCGGAAATCGGAAAACACGCACGGAAAAGCCGCGGACACACTCCGGGCCTCCGAAACGACTCCGGATCGCGCCGATCCGAACACGAAAGATGTCCAAAATGAAAATTCGGACACAACAGGGTCAGACACCCCGATAAACCAGATCTGGGACCCACAAAGAAGGATCCGAAAGATCCGGGACATTACATCCCAAGTCCTGATAATCTTTCCAAAACTCCTTAACCAACATTTTGCTTTATCTTTCAATGAGAATGGAAATAAGAACAACTTAAGGGCATCATCATTAAAATTCTGAATTTTTATCAGGGAGCAAACTTCTAGAAAATTATCTAGATGTCTATAAGGATTTTCATTGAGATTCCCATAAAAAGATGGGAGCATCTGGATGAGACTAGGGCGAATTTTATATTGATCAACAAGAATGTCAGGGAGTTGAATACAGGTTGAGCGATTGTAAGTAGAAGGAATAAAGTGCTTCAGCATAGGCGAGGGTTTGTTATTTTATTTTTTTGAAATTTTTTTTTATGCAAACACAAACAAATTAACACAAATTATCTAATGACCTAGATGCGACTCAGACCTACAAATAGGGTTTCACAAAGTAACTAAAGTGCAACTGAAGTTCACCCTCAATATTTCCACCGGCCAGGTAAGGGGTGGGTAGTGGGAGGCTCCCCCTACTTTCGTAGGGACTTAATTATGTCAAGCCACTAGCCCGCTTAAGGCGTTTGCCGTCCGACCGTCTTGCCTTAGGCACCGGTTTTCACAAGAGGGTAAACTACAATCGTACTGAAATCACAGTGTGATCCTAGGGCCAATGTTTACTGACTTTTATTTAAGGCATAGGTCATGCAAAGATGCAAGGGAAATATGATTTGTGGGCTAAGGAAGGGTGATGAAATCCCCACTTTATGTTATTTAAATGTAGTGCCCTTAGAATATTTTGAAATGAAATGCTCACCACAATTTCAAACAAGGGGTTCTTATGCAATATGCATGCCATAATCGGATAAGTAGAACGTACCTTGCCCCTCGCAATCTTTCAAATGCAATGACAGGAATTAAACAAAGAAAAATTCTATGCTAAATGATGCATGACGTAGAACATGTTGTGTTTGGTTTCTATTCTTGGAATGAATTTTTTTTGTATTTTGGTGCAAGTATTTTTTTTTATTTAATGAACCTATCTAGCCAGCACAAGAATTTCTTTTGTTTTGATGTTTTTGATTTTTTATAGAGTTTTGAAGAGTTTTTTAAATTTTTCTAGAATTTTCAGAAAGTGGAAAAACAGAACCTGTTCCGACATTTCTGCCATTTAGCGATGCTTCCGAGCTTTTAACGACGCTACATTTTCTCAAGATTTCAGGTCCGATTTTCCTCTTTCGTTGATGTTATGACTTTTTTTTTCTTTTTCCTGCACAAGTAAAAATAGCAAAATCAATATACAAATATACAAATCAAACACAAGAATATTCCAACTTTCAAAAATTCCATCCCCGGCAACGGCGCCAAAAATTTGATGCGCTCGACAGTCGTCGTTTAAAATTACCGTGCCACACAAATTTCAAAATTTATACAACCGCACTCACTCACTTAGATGATTTTGAAAATACGAGTAAAGTGGTAAGAACGGGTCGATCCCACGGGGAGGAAATTTGAATGTAAGTTGGAAAATACCCTTATGTTTTGGAAAACCAATTGCTTTTGTTTGATTTGAGTGCGATTACAACTAACGGAAATAAAATTACAATTTGAAAGAACAAGAGATAAGTTAAAGAAATATTTAGCCAATGAATTGAAGAATACCGTCGTTTCCTCGCCGAGCCTTTGATGAAGATCGCTCCGCCTTGGAAGTCGACGCCGTGAGATGATTTGAAGAAGACCACCACTTTGGGTGTGAGTGAAACACTTATGAAGAAATAGGTTGGATAGAACAAGTTTGAAACACTAAGTTGAAAACATAACAGAATTTCATTGAAAATAGGGGTTGGAAGAAATAGAATAACTTAAAATATAAATGGAATTAGAAAAAATGGAATACATGAACGTTGTAGAGAATTAAAAGATGAAGAACTTTGATGAAGACCACAGAAACAACTAACGGAAGGAAGATAGTGAAAAACTTGAAAATTCAAGACCTATTAGTTCGGATGAACAGTAACATGGCAAAAATCAGAACAATGAAAAATTAATTCTAACACAAAAACTAAGCAGAATTTGGAGAAGTGGTAGAAGAAGAAAACTTAGATCTACAAGTTAGGAACAACTGTTATGAAGAACTCAGAGTACAATTATGATTTGAAAGACTTCAAAATGAAGAAGTGGCAGGAGGTATCAACTCGGATGAATAGTAACTACGTAGAACAACACTTAAGAAAATTGGAAATAACTTTCAATATAAAAGGAATTGGAAGCAATGATAGAAATAGAAGTTGAAGAACACTTCAAAAGGAACAACTTTCATGAAGACAAGAAATTTAAATAAGGATCACACAGTCTTACAAATTGATTATGAAAAGCTAAAATTGGCTAAGAGTACAATGAAAGTATTCAATACAAACTTAACACAAACTTCAAAACTTAAACATAAAGCTCTCAAAATCTATCCCTACCAAAGTCACAAAGAAAGAACTTCAAGAACACTTACAAATTTGATCAATCCATAACTTGCTACTCCTATCTAACCTCGCCTAACCTCCTAACAACCCCCATTACAATGAAAGCCCCTGCCTTTTATAGGGTGTTCAAACAACAACCCTATTCCATATGAACACTTTACCAATGTGAACAACCAATTGCTGTATTTGTTGACTCCAAATTATGTGCCAACATGTGTTGCACACTTGGCTATTTTTTTCTGATTTTTCTGTAATTTTTTTCTAGTCATTTTTCCTTCTGTTTCTCTCTCTTTCTCTCTCCTCCAGCCGCGTGCGCCGCCTGTGTGCCGGCCGTCGCCCCTCTGCCTCTTTCTCCGCGTGCGCCGCCCACGCTTCTGCCGCGGTGAGCCGCCCGTGTACCCTGCGCGTGGGCGCACTGCACCGACCGCCTTCTTATCTACCGCGTGGGCACATTGCACCGCATTTCTGCACATACACACATATATTAATTGTAATATATATATTGCTATAAGAAAAATCCTAAAAAATATCTAATAACTGTTATTATTATTATTATTTTTATTTTCTTTTTGATCAAGTCCAAAATTATTTTTTTTATTTTCATAATATCTATATAGATATAGATATATATATATGTATATATTATGTATATAGCTTATTAAGGCCTTAAAAAATATCAAATAAATTTATTTTATTTCTTTTATTTCTTTTATTATTTTTTATTCTTATTGAAAAAATCCTTGGGCTTTTGACCCATTTCAACGTACATTATATTTTCTTGTTTTTCTTATTTTTATTATTTTGAATGCTTGTTAAATAAGGAAATAGCTTTATTAAAATCATTTAATTATAGAAAATTAATTATTTTACTATAAATTAAAAGTAAGTGTGATAAGTGCATATTTATTATTATTAAAGCCCATAAATAATATAAATAACATGAATTAAGATGGGAAAATACACACTTATCACTGCACAGGTCTTCTCCATGGTAGTATACTTTGATTCAACGGGATTAAACAACTTCGAAAGATAGTATGCTACCATTTCCCTTCCTTCATCATCTACCTGAGCCAGGATAACTCCTAGGGAATCCTCAATAACAGAAATGTATAGGATCAGGGGTTTTCCAGGGATGGGTGGTTGAAAAACCGGGGGATTAGAAAGATAGACCTTAAGATCCTCGTAGGCCTTTTGGCATTGTTCATTCCACTCAAATTTAGCTCCCGCCTTTAACAATTCATAGAATGGGCGGCATCTTTATGAATGTTGAGATATAAATCTCCTAATGAATTGTAAGCACCCAATCAAACCTCTCAGCTCGGTGATGTTCTTAGGCGACGGCATCTCCATAACGGCCTTTGCTTTATTCGGATCGATCTGAATCCCCCATTTACTAACTATAAACCAAAGTAATTTTCCTGATGCAACTCCAAACACGCATTTCTTTGGATTCATTTTCAACTTATACTCTCTAGCCCTTTGCAACACTTTAGCTAGAATGGCGGGGTGTTCTTCTTTGGACCTCAACTTTACCAGAATGTCATCCACGTAAGCTTCTAAATACACATGCATCACGTCATGGAAGATAACCATCATTGCCCTCGGATAAGTAGCACATGCATTCTTTAATCCAAATGGCATAACAACATAGTAGTATGTGCCCCAGGGCGTAGTGAACAAGGTCTTCTCTTGATCCTCAGGAGCAAGACGGATTTGGTTATATCCAGAATAACCATCCATGAATGAGAGGGCCTCATACCCAGCCGCGTTATCAACTAATACATCAATGTGAGGAAGCGGGAAATCATCTTTCGGACATGCCTTATTCAAGTCCCTGAAATCAATACAAATCTAAATTTTGCCATCTTTCTTCATTACTGGGACTATGTTTGCCACCCATTGCGGATACAATACAACTGTAATAAACCTGGCCTTGTGTAATTTATCGACTTCTTCCTTTATCCTTAAGGCCATCTGCGGGTGGAACCTTCTTGCTTTTTGTTTAACAGGTGTTGCCCCTAGTTTAAGAATCAATCGGTGTTCAACCAACGTGGGGTCAAGACCCGGCATGTCCTCATACGACCAGGCGAAAGAATCGATGTACTCCCTCAAAACCTTGATTAACTCCTCTTCAACCTGAGGAGGGAGATTAGCAGAAATAAGTATGGGCCTGGAGTCCTCTTCTGTTCCAAGATTAATTTCTTTAGTGGGCTCATCCACTGCTGAGGACGGTTCGTCAAACCTCTTCAAACCTTGTGCATACAAATCGGTAGTGTCATCCACTTCACTTTCCTCATCATCGGCTCGATCCTTCTCGTCTACAATCTCATACACTCCCAATCCGTCATTGCTCCACACCCCATCCAATTCCTCATCATTCTCTAAGACAATTGTGATCTCTACAAACTCCGGGCACCTGAGGAGGGCGTGGAATCTTTAGGCCAAATCTTGCAGAAACCTATCAGGGATGGATTTAGAATGACGCATCACAGGGTGCGCCGCAGACGTGGATGGGCTGACTAGACTTGAACTAGACTCTACCCCAACTGACTCGACTATCCTAGGAGACTCTGCACACTGTACATCTAACCTAGGAGATAAGAAGTCTAAAGGGAAAGAAGCAGGGGTCTCGTGCCCCTGGGGAGAGGACGGACTGAAAACAGCGTAATCTTCCATTGAAACCTCCATTTTAAAATTGGCATTTTTTTTGGAGGTCGGAGGTGATCACGAGACAAGAGGAGGAAGAAGACGGGGGAGGAGGTAGTTGCATGGGGAACAAATCGGGGAAAATGCAATCGAAGAATGGATCAGAGGATCGAAACCACATCTCGTGGAGTTGGACATTGGGGGAGGATGGGTAAACAAAGTTGAAAGATCAATAGGTGGGCAGCGCCCACATGTACACGGCACAAATAGAATTTCAGGCGATCTCTCTGTGAAGTACGGGTCGACCAGAATTGGAGGGGAACGGGGGCAAACCCCAATTGTTGAAACGGAGAGGCAAGACGGGACGGGGACAAAGAAAAGGTAGTGATAGAGCTCCCCACTTCCCATGGCCTCCGGCGGACTAGCTGCGTTGGAGAATGCTTCACCAGCTGCATCTCCT
This sequence comes from Amorphophallus konjac, assembly GCA_022559845.1. Classification (NCBI taxonomy): domain Eukaryota; kingdom Viridiplantae; phylum Streptophyta; class Magnoliopsida; order Alismatales; family Araceae; genus Amorphophallus; species Amorphophallus konjac. The sequence continues at coordinate 345,848,710 of CM040121.1, forward strand.
TCTTCCTCGGACGGTCTTCTTCTTCGCTGAACAGCTTTTCAAAACAAACACAAAAATCATCCATATCACCCACTAGCCCCTTCAGCGGCGGCGGTGGGTCAGAAACATCACAGGTGGCATCAACCTTCACATCAGCACATGGCGGTGGCTTCTTCAAAGTGCCGGGCTGCAGCGGGTCTTTCACAAAATGTTGTCGATAGTCCACGTTAACGGCCCAAAATCTCCAAGTATCGACATTGCTGAATCACGGTAGCCAAGGCCTCGGCGGCCCATCTGCCTGCCTTTAGGGACGGGCTTGGTCCATCCCTGTAATTGTGTGCCGAGACCCAGGCCCAACTGATAACCCAATTTTAGAATCATGTGCCACCCTTTGGAATCTCGAATCTTGGACTTAATCTTGACATTTGTTGGTGCAGTGGCGGGCTTGCGTGACGCATATGCCCATGAATAATTTAAGTCCATTACTGACAAAACTGGCCTATTGCTTGGCCACAATGTAGGGAGAATCTTATCTGTAATGGCATCAATAGATTGGATGGTGGAGATACTTTTCACTTTAACCACCCGGCCCTGGAATGGGAATTTCAGGCATTGGTGGGCGGTTGAGGGCACGGCATTCAAACTGTTTATCCATGGACGACCCAGAATTGCTTTGAACATTGGGTCTATTTCCAATACATAAAATTCCACATCCATAACCAAAGGCCCTAGCTCGGCCTGTACAGTCACAACCACGTGACAAGCACGCCTGGAGTTGTCATACGCTGCTATTGTGGTCGGTGTGGGCTTAAGCATGTCTTCTGAAATGTTACAGGCACGGAGGGTACTCAATGGACACACATTTATCGATGCCCCTGTGTCCACAAGGGCTGACTCCAACGCCACCTTATTCAAATAAATGGTTATATAGAGTGGCATCTGTCGTGCCTCTGGGGGAGCTAGTTCTGACTCAGAAAATGAAATAGAAGCCCCCTCGTAATTGTTGCCAACACTGTCGGTAAACTGTCCACCGCCATGTCTTCATTCACCATTACTTTCTGCAAAAAAGTCTTCAAGGCATCCTAGTGCAGCGGTGACCTTTTGATCAACTCTAAAACTAAAATTTTGGCTGGCATCCGGTCCAAGTGCTATAACAAATCGTACTTCATGCCCGGCACGGGGTCTGCATCTTCAGCTGTTGAGGGAGAAGCCTGAGGGCTAGGTGCGGGTGCATAAGTATAAGGATAAACTTTGTGGAATGGATTCCCGCTCTGAAGGGCGCAATGTCTGGCCGGCACTGCCTGAGAGGGACCCCCGCATGGCCCAGTGGGGTAGGTGGAAGGGGTAGAAGTGGGAGTGAGGATGACGGTGGTTGGTCTAATGGGCCCTGGTGAAGGGGAAATGGGCGAAGGGTTAAGTGGAGCGGTGATGATGGAGGGTATGGTGGGTGATGGCAAAAGGACTGGCAGTATGGAGGGGAATGCGGTGTGCTTGATGGGTGATGCGGAGGGAATAATGGGTAGAGTGGAGGTAAGAACGGCGGGCCTGAGGACGGAGGGGATAGCAGGTGCGGGGGAATGGTTGTGGTGAAAGTCCAAGAGGTGTGCGGGGGTTTCATCATCAAAAGTCCACCCAGCGTTGGGGGCTGGGTGCTGAACAATGTTTACCTGGGCCGGCGCCGGCGGCTGTTGTTGTTGCTGAGGAGCGGGCGGGTGTATTGGCATGGGATTCTGATAGATCCCAAGGTCTTGTTGCTGCTGCTGTTGTTGCTGGGGTTGCTGTTGCTGTGAGGGTTGCTGCTGCTGTTGTTGCTGGAGCACTGCCTGCTGCGGCCTGGCTTGTCTCTGCCTCTGCTTGATGTCCTCGATCAACTGGTGCATCTGGGCCCAATCAATCCTCTAGCCCTCGTGTAAATCATACACCAGATCTCTAAACTGATAGCACCGCTCTATTGTGTGCCCGGGCTGCTGATGATATATGCAATATCGGGACTGATCAGCGGTCGGATTCCAATTCTGACACTCCGGAGGTAGTTGAATATCACCAGTGTACATCAAAGCAGAGAAAATATCAGGCAAGGTTTCAAGAAGAGGAGGGTAATGGGCCCTCTTCGGGCTCGGTCATGCAGGTCCGTAAGTAGTGGGTGGAGGAACATTATGATATTGCGATGGCCGCTGAGGCTGTTGGGTGGTGGTGGTGGTTGTTGTGGGTGTTGAGGCACCGGAAAAGTGGGTTGGGGAGCTTGTGGAGCGACGAACTGGGGGTTGCGTGGAGGCTGTAGGAAGCGAGGTGGAGCGGCTTGGTAGGGAAATTGAATAGCCTGGACCTGCTCGTTGATTTGCACTCCCTCAATGACGGGACCCTGAGACTTTCTGGTGATTTTGGGTTTCTGGGCCTCGAACAGTGAATGAATAGGGGAGTCTTTAAACTGCGTATGTATGAACCGAGCCCTGCTCTATAACTGGTGCATATTCAAAATGTCATTCATTGCCAAAATATTTCTGAATGTCGGGGTGGCATTGGAGATCAACAACTTAACTTTCTCTTCTTCCGGGATTTGCCCAGGCACACGTGAGGCCACCTGCCTCCATCGATCCGCATAGGTTGCAAAATCCTCCTCCGGCTTCATCTTTTCCGCTACCAGGTCGGTGAAGGAATACTCGGGACCGACCCTATCTTGGAACCTCTGAATGAACTTTTCTTTCACGGTCTTAAAGCTCTCTGCCTCCTCTAGCAGCAAGGTGTAGAACCACTCCAGGGCGACCCCATCCAAGGATCGGCGGAACAAGTAAGCCATCAGACGATCGTCATGCTGAAACTGTGCCGACTCGTAAAGAAACTCCCGAACATGAATGAACGGGTTGCCGTTCCCGTCATATTTCCAATATACGGGGAGCTCGGACTGAGGGGGAAATCGGATGTCCCTAAAGTTAGGAATGGGGACATCAGCAAGGGACTGTGGGCCTACCCTTTTGTGAAGGAGGTCGATCTGCTATTGCATGGCAGCCCACTTGTCAAGAATTTCCCATTCCCGAGATGGAGGAGACGGAGCATGAAAAACAGGACCTGGATACGGAGCTAAAGGAAAAGCCGACTGAGAGGGCAACCCGTAAGATGGATAATGGGCCAGGGAAGGGCCCATATCCGCATGAGCTAGCTGGGCGGCCCTTGGTTGCAACCAAGTAAAGTCTGTCGGGGCCACAAGGGCCTATGGCAATGGAGAAACAGTGACATAGGGATCAAGGTAAGGAACAGAAGGGATTTGAGACTTCCCCTTATTGACAGGCTGATGGGTCGAGGTAGAAGCCTGGCCCGCTTCCATGCTAGAGAACCTAGGGATCTGAGGACAGATGGGAGTAAGGTCAATGGGGGCCACAGAGGTGGTCCCAGCAACAGGAGATGTAGTGGCGACATCAGTCGCGCCATGAGAGGGAGCTGAAATCGGGGCATCGGCCCTCTGCAAAGCTTGCCGGATAAGATGGAGCTGGGTAGGGTCTAGCTGGGCCATCATACTAAGAATTTGACTGGTCGGATTCTGAGTGGATGGATCGGAAAGAGGGGGTTGGGAACCCTCGCCAAGAATGGTCGGGAGTGGAGGGGCAGTCCCCTCTCCTCCCTGCATATGGGTGACCCTAGACGGCTCCTCAAGAAGTCCGCGAGGAAGAGAATCCTCGTGGGAATGGGAAAAGTCGTATGATAACATGGGGGATGACGAATCAAACAAAGGATTGAGGTAAGAATGGAAATGAGAACTGACCCTAGGAGGTGATCCTGAGGAGGAGAAACAACTCCACATACACTAAGCAGTCCAAGACTAAGGCAAACAATCCTAACCAAGGAATAAGCAAAACCTCAAACAACCAAGCATCCAATGGAGGGGAGAGATGAGCGGAGAATCAACCACTTGAGCAACCAAATTGTCAAATGATGTGCGGCAAAAAAATTTTTTTAACTCCTCTTCTGGGACCTTAGTGGATTAATTAATGTATAAATACACTCAACCACAAGGTACCTAACCAGGGTAGGAAATGAGGAATTGGGTGACTCTATGGAACTCTCACTCTCTCACGGATGCAATCCCTAGACTAGGGGTGGATACGGTACAACCTGCCCAACGTCAGTGTAGGAATCCACGGCTCATGGGGGCTTACGGAGGTCCTCAGCAAGATCCCCTAGTCGGCTCCAAAGAGTATGGAGGCGAGAGGAGACCCTACCTCGGTAGGAATGCAACGACTGTTAAAAGAATGTATGCCCCTATGTGCACCGGAGTGCATGCAAAGTCTAGCCTGGCAACTAACAATCAATGATCAATCAAATACGTAAGAAAATGAAAGAAACCATGCAACAATGATATAAGAGCAGGGGGAGATCACCAATCAACACCAATCATCATGAACATGAAATAACAAGATAGTCAAAGTGAATCACAGTGCACTGTAGCATGACAAGAACGGTCTCTGTTAGACCGCTCAAGGATATAGACGGTATGTAGACGACCGTATAATACAGAGAGTAACGACGGACAAACAGAAAATCAGAGAACTCTGGAATGAGAGAAGGCAGAAATCAGAGACGTACCAGGTTGGACGGTCTCCTCCTAACCGTTTAAGGTATGGAACGGACCTGCAGAAGCCGTGTAATAGCAATCAAAACAACAATCAGAAGACAGAGGCGTACCTGTGCCAGCAAGATGGACGGCCAAGAATGGACCATGTAAGACTTGAACGGATGGTATTGGACCGCTTATAACAGCAGGCTTTGCGGAAGATATGGCGCTGTTCATAGAGAAGGGAGGTGGACTTCCAGCCGCAGAATCGATGGACGGCTCTGCGAGAACCGCGCAAGTTCCAAACGACAGAGAACGCAACCCAACCTGCAGTCACTTCAAGGAGAGGACTAACATAGCAAAAGAAAGGGTCAGCAAATCACTAACACGATGGGCACTAGGAGTCCCACCGTGATCACCACAAAAGAAGGGTGTAGATATATTTCTCCTCACGTCCGTTCTTTAATGCCTTCGCATGCCTATCTTACCACATCCAGCATAGGAAATGAACAAAGACAGAGGGAAAGGGAAGAGTGGAAACCTGTGATCGCCACCAAGGTGCCAAACGTGATGGACACGCCGTACCTTGGAAAAAGGGAGAGACACTCGCCTGGTGTGCAGCGCCGCAATGATGTACGGCTCAGGAGGAACCGCCTATGGAGATAAACGGTCGAAGTGCAGACCGTCTATGAACGCTGCAAAAGATGCGGGATGAGGTATTCCTGGCTGACGAACGGCTCCAAATCGACCGCAGGAAGTAGAAGAACGGTCCAGATTGCACTGCTCGTCTCCTTGAACGGGTAGTTGGGAACCGCGCAATGCCACCACGCCAGAAATTGCAAAGAGTTCAACCTCCACCCTTTCTGGCCGGCCAGAGAGGATGGGCCTCACGTTAGTGTGCTACTGACCTGCGAAACAAAGTGTAGAACACAAGAAAACAAAACCCAAGTTAGGAACGTGGAGTGTAGCAAATGCTCGAATGAAGGGAAATGAACATAATTAATTGAATGGGGAATACCTGGGGATTTTTAAACCCCTAGGGCGTCAGAAAACATGGGAGGGTGTGTGCATGACAGTGCAAACAAAGGAAAACGTGGCCGAATGGACGTGTAGAAACAAGCTTGCAATGAGAAGAAACGGGACTATCAAATGCAAAAGACTCAAGACTAGGACTACTCCCTGAACCGGAGGCCTGTGTGGACGTAGAAGGCCTCCCTCCTTGGTGCTAGGTCGCTCAAGAATTCAGCAGGGCTTCACCGTCGACCAAAATCTCCCACCCTTTCAAAGGTAGCCTTTAGGGTCTATTTATAGAACCCCCAAATGCTAACCCCGAAATTAGGGTTTCCACGCATTTTTAGGTCAAGATAATCAAATAAAAGATGAAGACAATTCAATTATCTTTCATCTAGAAGAAACGGCACTCAAAATGGTTAAGTATTCGCGGAGAAATCATCGGAGGAAGTTTGGGATAAATCCACGATGAGAGAGAGAAAATCTGTTGAATCTTCAGCAAACGAGAAGTTGAACGGTCTTACGATAGACCACTCATCAATATGGGCGGCCCATTCTAGGCCGTCCAACCGTGTCGGTGGAAATTCAACAATTCACAAAATAATCCAATTTATCCATTGAACTGGCCGAATAGTTCGCGGTTGGACTCTCATAAATGAATGGCTAGGATTAGTCCATTCAAGAGGAAGAGCGGCCGAAGGCCGGCCGTTCTAGCCTTGTCGGTGATAAATAGATAAATTGGGTAATTATCTAAGAAGACCACCAAGCGTAGGATTCTAGGAGAAGAACGGCTACTAGTAGTCCGTCCATTATTTTGAACGGCTAAAAGGAGACCGCATGAATGCTTGTCGGTGAAAATTCAAAAAATTAACCAAAATATCCATGAATGTATGGACGGCCCACAGGCAACCGCACAATGATTGAGCGGCCAGGGATGAACCGTACATGTATATGGGCGCTTGAAACTCATAGAAAAGCCCTATCAACCAAAACCAAGGCCCATTAAGCCCAGAATTGAAGCAAGCCCAGCCAGGGAGGGAGGCTACCCATAAAACTGGCCCAAAATGTGCCCGAAAATAGCCCCAACGAGCGATGGATAACTCGAGGCATCAACAAATGGGAGTAAGAGGAACGACTCAACTTATCGACAAAAAACTGGTGTCAACAAGGACATGCATCGATCTTAGTCTGAACATGCTTGGACCTGGGTCTGAGCACACACAACAGATCAAGGGGCTGCATCGACCTATGTCTAGACATGCTTGGACCTGGGTTTGAGCATACACAACAGATCAAGGGGCTACATCAACCTATGTCTGGACATGCTTGGACCTGGGTCTCAGCACACACTGTAGATCAAGGGGTTATCAAGGGGCTACACCGACCTATGTCTGGACATGCTTGGACCTGGGTCTGAGTACACACAACATATCAAGGGGTTGCACCAACCTATGTAGGGGCTGCACTGACCTATGTCTGGACATGCTTGGAGCTCGGTCTGAGCATACACAACATATCATGGGGTTGTATCGACCTATGTCTGGACATGCTTGGACCTGGGTCTGAGCACACATAACAGATCAAGGGGCTGCATCGACCTATGTCTGGACATGCTTGGACCTGGGTCTGAGCACACACAACAGATCAAGGGGCTGCACCGACCTATGTCTGGACATGCTTGGACCTGGGTCTGAATAGAAAAAAAGTCATTTTCATTTAAAACCCAGTCGATCATCATGAAAAATACGTTATTAGAAGGAAAAGTCAGAATTTTCATAAAAACCTTATCTCTTATGCTTTTCAAATTCTTTTTGACCCAAAACACCCAAGAAAATCAAAAACCAAATAAAGACATAAAAACCATTCAGGTTTAGGACTTGCATGATTGCATTAACATACTGGGATTTTTGGCCGCGTAAATAAAATAGAATCTTAACAAAAATGAAAATAGATATTTGGGGCTCGTATAATACAACCTCCAGTAAATTAGAACATGCCAAAGGGACATTTTGAAGTTTAGAAACTTGCCTCAATGAAGAAAAACTAGAAAATTAAAGGAATAACCACTCGATGCGGTCCCCTCACGGTCTCACACCGCTACAGCGTGCCAGAAATCCACCAAGACAATACCCGCGCACAGTAGGAAGGTAGCACACCCTCCTCTCACCTTCTCCCTCTTGTCCCTACTCTTCTCAGAACAGAGGAGAGGAAGAAACGCAGGGAGTCTCTCTCGATGGTTGCTAAAAAAAATAAGAAAAGAAGAAACTCTACGGCATAACGATCCTTTATAGAGAGTTATTGAATTGATCATAGGGATTTAATCTCAACCTTACAATCAACATGGCCTAATCTAATGGTAGAAAAACCTCTGAAATGGTCAAAGCTGTGAGATATTCTCGTTCGTGATGTTATCTTGGAAGAAACAATTACGCACAGAACGTGGAAAACATTAGCACTATTCATGAGCCATTTCAAAAATTAATATCTTACAATATAAAATAAATTTAAAAAATCTAATCAATACTAACTAATCACCTCGATTTACTCTACCATAGAAAAATATAAAATAAATAAAAACTCAAGAAATGAAAATCACCCTTAAAATGAATAATAACATTCAAAAATGAACGGTGGGTTTTTAAAACCCACTAACACACTCTAGCGGTTACTGTAGTTATAAGGGAATAATGTGGGTTCTTCTTAATATATGTGGTATATGTATATATATTTTCATCTATTCCTTTATAAATGAAGAATTTTAACTTAATTAAATATTTCTAGTTAACAATTAATTATTTTAATATGGACGTATTTATATTTATAAAAGATAAAACAAAATATTTAATGATTCAAATTTGAATTGTAATTAAGGAGAATCTATTTAATTCTCTTTCTAGTGGGTTTACTTAGTAAAAATATTTTATTAATTCAAACAAGATATTATTCAAACACAAGCAATAATTATTTCTCGCATTAATGAAAACATAATATTATTATTTAAAAATTACGATAAAATTCCCGGGCACTACAAATTAGGACTCTAGGATCGTTCAAATCCTTGAAACCCTAGCTAACCTTATAAATAGACCCCAAGTTTCACATGCGCGACCCTTACTTTTGGCTCGCGTGGAACTAAGGTAAGGAAGCATTATTTGAGGTAAGTTCTTTAAAAGTTTTTGTTCATTATAGTAAGGTCTAACTTTCCTCAAAATTTCGTTATAGGAGATCAAACCTGCAGGAAGTTAGAGGCCTACAAAGACGCTGGTTCGGTGCAGGAAACCGAGGAGATTGTGCGACCGGGCCAGGTTGATCAGTGAATTAGAAGCCATAAACGAGGTAATTAGGTATGGATTCTTTAGAATTATTTGTTCCTTTTAGTACCCTCTTCTTACCCTCTAAGTTTCGTGGTCATAGGTGAAGATGATCAGAAGTTAGAAGGTCATGAAGTTGCTGATTCAGTTCGGGACAAACAAGAATTAGGGTCGAGTTCCAGCCCAAAATTCGATGTTTAGAGCCCAGAACAGAGATAGGTTATCTCCTGAATGACTTAAACTTGATGATAGGAGTAAAAGTCCTCTTGTTTCATGAGCTTTCATGCATTGTACACGTAGTATTTAATATTTTGTTATCACTGCGCATATAGGGTTAACATAACTTGCATGAACCTTACCCTTAATAACGAAAATAATAATTCTAGTTTAAAACATGACTACCCATGCATCTCCATGTTTTATTATGGTTTTATCATGCCATATTTACCTTTTGGCATGTTTTATAATACATCCATTTGCCTTAGATTAGCCATATTTCAGTTTTTATTGCTGTTTATAGTAGACATGAAGAAACACTCTTCATGAGACCGCGTGACACCCCTAGCGGCCCTACGATAGACTTCTAAGGCCCATAAAATGGTCCTCCTAAGACCGTTTTCTTTTTCTGAGTTCGGGGTTATTGTTAAACGGAAACATAGTGCAGAATATCCCTATTGATGAGCCTAGCCAATTATGTCTTACACCTATTTTAAATACTGTACCCTTATACTTGGAGATATCATACCTATTTTTCTCAACTTTTCAGGAAGTACTAATGAGTCGGATTCAGATTATGCGAGTAGCGGATCCGATAGCGATTGATGGTCCATTGGAACGAGAGAAGCCTAGTTATCTAGTGTCTCGTCGAGTTATGTTGTAATTTTCTATTTTCTTGAGTCAAAGTCAAATTGTGTAAGAATGTCATAAGTCAAGGTCTTATGTACTTTTTGGTTATTATTATTATGAAATAAAGTTCGAGTTTTGAGTAATTACTTGTGCAATTACTTTTATGTGATTGTCTTACGCTCTAATTTCTTACTTGCTTGAGATGTACTAGCCGACTGTCCACGTTGCCAAGAATCCTTCTGCTGTATTAAAAGCTCGGGGTGTGACGCAATGTGCTTGTAACGTCTCGGAGCCCGACAACACGTCGGTTCACCCTGCATAGGGTTCCGAAGGCTCAATAGCCAAAAACCCGCGTAAAGCATAAAACACGTTCCGGGACTCACAACAGCGCTCTGAACTCATGGATCATGATCTGGAAAATCAAAAAAAAATCTGGGGTGTTACAGTGCACTTGCTAGCCTTGCGGGAGCAATGAGCTAAAATTTTGTAGGCCATCCAAGAAGAAGAGGCCAGACTGCGAGCGCTTGCGACATCTTTAGGGGACCATACCGTCCAAGCGGAAATTGCACATGCTCAGGGTAGGGAGGCCACGCTTCGGGCGGCAACCTTGAAACAAGAAGCTAAGGCTTTAATTAAAGTAGCAGAAGAGCACCTAAAAGTAGCGCATGCCTCTGAAGCCATCGTTAATCAAGCTGAAGTGGCCATCTTAGCTATTAACGATGAGATGTTCGTACGCCAGACTCGTATCGATGAGTTGAAGGGAAAATTATAGTCATCTTTACCTTGTAATGTTTCATGGTGCCTCTCCTTTTTCTGGCACATATGTTTGTAACGGCGATGGTTACCCTGGGGGTTTGTCCCAGGCTCCTCTTTTTTGATCTTTTTTTGAATAAAGTATCATTTTGGTGCATTCTGCCTTTGTTTACCTACTCCTTCTCTCCTTCTTTTCCCCTCTTCTTTTGCATTGCTGGGGGGAATAAGCGATCTTGTCTTGTAGGTAAGGCCTGGGACCGGAGTTTAGAAGCCCTGCTATAAGGGTGCATAGGCCTGTGTTGATGGCTGACTGAGTGTCGAAATGTTCAATCGAAAATGTAATTGATGTCGCGACTGGTGAGAATGTAGCAGTAAGACTGGGCTCAGTCGGCTGGCGGTTTAAGGTGTCGTAGCCGAGGAATCGGAGCTGGAACTGAAATTGGAGCTGGAGCTGGTGTTGGAGCTGGCCGGCTGACCACTATGTTGCTGTAGCCGGAGGGCCAGGATTGGGTTGGCTAGCCGTTAAGGTGTGTAGCCGAATACTGGGACCTGGAGCTAGTGCTGACCGACCCTCGGGGGCGTATTGGCCACCATTATTGTAACGTGAGGTTGAGCTCTTCGGCGGTGGGATGTCATGGTTGATGACTTTCATCCGTGAGAAGCAGAGAGAGAAAGAGAGAGATTTTTTTCTCTTTACCAGCTTTACCGCCCTTGCTGGTTTTCGCTAGAGTGGCCCCCTTTTATTTTTCCTAGTGTGCCCTTGTGAATTTTCACACCAAGGGGTTACCTGATTTTTTATGAAGCACCCTTGCTGGTTTTCACCTCAACTGGGTTAGTAGCATTTTTTTCCCTCAGTAGTCATGTGGAGGGGGTAAACCAAGGCTGCCAGGGTATCTCTATTTTTAACCCCATCTTTTTTTCCTTTTTTTCCGTTTTAATGGTAGGGAGAGAACGTAGGGATGGGGTATGGAAAATTTGAGGATCGGTATGATAGGAGAGTCTAAATGAAGATGTCTTGGCGACTAGGACTGGTAGCCGACCTACAAGAGTGCATTGGCTTGGATGACTAGAACTGGAGACAGGGAACTAGAAGCCAGCCTGAGGAGGCATAATGGCTTATATGATTGGACTGGAGACTGGGGGCTAGAAGCCTGGCTGATGAGGCGTGTTGGCTTATATGATTGAACTGGAGACTGGCGGCTAGAAGCTTGCCTGAAGAGGTGTATTGGCTTTGATGTGAGTGAAAAGGGATGAACTACAGATCTAGACGGGGGCTGAATAGATCTACCCTAAATTTCTAAGATCTCTAGCAGATAAAATAAATGCGGAAATAGAAGAACTGCTAAGGATAGAACTGCCAACACAATATGAAATAATTCTCAAGAGATATGATATGAAATGGTAGTCAAAAACTAAGAACTCCAAATAGAGAAATCAAACCTTTTAGTATGGTACCTGGCAGAGGATTGATTCAAGAATCTCCGCACGCAAGGGTCAGTTTTTCAGATAGGCGTAACCTATCCTTCTCATTGAGCCTTTTTATATACCACTGAACGATTGATTACAATGTAAGCAATAGATGAAAAAATTTCAATACAATTCTTAGTAATAACAATGAATAAAGAGCTGTCACAATACAAATTCAAGAATCAGTCTGACATCCAGGTTTGGTACTCAGCAGAGGTTTGATCAGAGATCTCCTCATGCAAGGGGTGGCGTTGCAGATAGGTTTACCCTATCTTTCCAGCCACGACTTTTTATATACCTACCGGATGAAGGACTTAGGCACATATAATAGATGAATGTATTAGTCAGATTAAACGTGTGCTAGCAATAAGCAATCCTATGCATTCATATAATTGCAGAGCAGAAGAGATATGCAATCACACAGGAGACAATTCAGTTTTTAGGTGGTTCGATCTCAAGCTTGAGATCTACGTCCACCCCTTACTCAACTGAGTAAGGATTCCGCTGCCACACAGCTTGAATCTGCTGATCCATAGCTTTGGGGATAAAATCCCTACAACCCACTGAGTCTCACAACTTGCTTTCCCGCTGAGCAATACAGCTTACTGTCCGAGGATCACACCTCGCCTGCTGAGCACCACACTTTGCTCTGCTAATACACAACTTACAAAGAGTTAAAATGAAAGACTAAGAAACAAAAGAAATAGTGACAGAATTGAGAAAAATGTAGCTCCACTAGAGCGATCTAAGTCTGGATTTGATCCAAGAGTCAGGACAGAACAAAACCTCTCAATCTCACTTCTCTCTCAGACCTTCTCACAACACTCTATTTTTCTTCTTCCTCTTAGCAATGAGCTCTTTCACTCTTCAGACTCTTCTCCCTCTCTTGCTCTTTTCTCCTTTTCTTCTAATCTGCTCTGATCTCTTTTCTTCTCTCTGTCTTCTCTGTATTTTTGAATTCGAGCGCTGAGCTTCCTTTTATAGAGCACGAGTCTAGTGGATCCATGGGCTTTTGATTTGGGAACGTGGAGAACATGTTCCCACGCATTTTGAGAGTCCACGTGTCAAAGGCAGAAAATAAGATGATCCACGTGGCAGGCTTTTAAAATTGCTTCCCACCTTGGATCACGTGCCATCAATCAGCTTCACTTACGTTCCATGTGGTCAACCTTAATGTAACCCAGGTGTTTGAACATAGATCTGGGTTAACAAGATAAGAGATAAAAAGGTATTAGTCATTAACCAAATGATAAGCATAAGCATGAGTTCAATCTTAAACATTTCAATAGATTTAATCATGTCAAAAGAATATACTCATTTCTAAAGAAACATTGACGCATAAATGAGATGTATCAGCCTGTTTAACTAACCCATGCAACATGTGTGAATAAAAGCATCGACCTCTAATATAACACAGGTAGACCTTGATGAAGGTGCATCGACCTGTCTTTATAGTAAATGCACAAGGTGCAACGAACTTGATAGTGATGACTTCTAATGCACTTACTTAATGTTGCAGAGGCTAATAGACTAGCATCGACCTTTCCAACACATACATCGACCTTAGGCTACAGTCGCTAGGTCACTAGCATCGACCTTTCTCCAACCGCTAGGTTGCTAGCATCAACTTGTGTACAAGGTGCACCAACCTTATAGCACAAGGTACATGAGGTGCATCGATCTGATGGTGTGTACTATGTTCAGTGTGCATCGACCTGATGGTGTGTACTATGTTCAGGTGCATCGACCTTCTGGACAAAAACGCCTATGTGCATCGACCTGATTGTGCATACAGTGTATAAGGTGCATCGACCTTATTGTGCATACAGTGTATAAGGTGCATCGACCTTCTTGGTCTATAACCCATAAATGCATCGACATTCTAGATCCAATGCCATATATGCATTGACCTGGTAGTTTAATGAAGTGGAGGATGCATCGACCTTATAACTCAACAGATATGCATATGCACTGACCTTATAGACATGTGTTAACATGTGCACCGACCTACCTATCTTACTATATGAATGTGCATCGACCTTCTAATGCATCAGAATGTACATGCATCGACCTGTAAATGACTAGAGACTTAATCTGACTTAAGAAAGAATACAAGATATTAAATGACTGTGACAATCATCAAAACACAAACTGTTGCCAGCATCAAAACACATCATAAAATCTAGAGGAGATACAACACGCTTGCATGATTAAACTGGAGACTGGGGGCTAGATGCTGGCTTGAAGAGGCATATTGGCTTGTATGATTGAAGTGGAGACTGGGGGCTAGAAGCCAGCCTGAAGAGGCGCGTTGGCTTATATGATTGAACTGGAGATTAGGGGCTGGAAGCCGGCTTGAACAGGCGTATGGGCTTGTGTTGCTGGTGCTAACTGGTCTTTAGCCTAGGCTATGTTATAACTCATGCTCTAAAGCATAATAAAGTTACATGTGCTTGTCGTTGAGTGGGGGAAACAATTTATTCCCTTTATGGTCAACAACTGTATAGGCTCCCCCTTTATAAGCCGTATGAATGATGTAGGGGCCGCACCAATTGGGTTGTAGCTTGCCACTGGAATGTCTTGCCAAGACCTCTCTTTCTTTGATCATAACGAGGTCACCACTTTTGAACGTTTGCTATTTAACGAGCTAATCGTATGCTTGACTCATACGGGCCTGGTACACTTGGAGATGTTTATATGCCACGAGTCTCCTGCCTTCCAGATTGGCGTGCTCTTCAAGCCTCCATTGGCATTCATCTTGCTCTTGGCTTGGTAAGCCGACATGGACCGCTACTCGATATGATGCTAACTAGATTTCAACGGGAAAGACCGCTTATGACCCATAGACGAGTGAAAAGGGCGAACACCCTGTAGGCCTTTTTGATGAGGACATCCCGTGCCTCTCCATACTTTTTTGAGTCCTAGCATGTAATTTTTATTTTATTTTGAGTCTTATCTATGTAATTTTCATTTTAATTGTGTCAATTAGCTAGGTTAATGGGTCATTTGGCTTGTTTCCAAGTTAATTCGGCCTTAGTCCATTAGTTGGGCCCATAGTCTACTCTATAGGATAGACTTGGTCTTTTATCAATTTGTCAAGGGTAAAGTGGTCATGCAAAAAGTGAGGAGCCTATAAATAGGACCCCTCCCATCTCATTTGTGGAACTTGGATATTTTGAATAGAAGAAAATCCCTTTGGATTTTATCCCACTTGTCTCTCTCTCTCTCCCTCTCCCTCTCTCTCTCTCTCTCTCTCTCTCTCTCTCTCTCTCTCTCTCTCTCTCTCTCTCTCTCTCTCTCTCTCTCTCTCCAAGAAGGGGGCGCCCCTTTCTCTCTACTCCCCCCTCCCTTCGAATTTCAAAATTCACTCTCTCTCCTCCCTCTTCCCTCCTCATTAAAGGCCCTCCCCCTTCCCCATACTTCCCATTCAATTAACCTCCCACCCCAAGATAGAACCCACAACTCCCCAAGCCACCTTCCAACCCCCAACCACCCACTGCCCTTCCCCAAGCACACACCCACCACCCCAAGGCTGAAGGAGCATAACCCTAGGCAAAAATTCAAATCTCCCTCCTCTCACGAGCCTGGTTTGCCCCTCCCTAGGTCCCCTATCAGCCAGGGGTCGCCCCTGACCCATCCCCTCCCTTGTTCCCCGCTCATTCCCCCATTATCATCCTCAAACTCTACCCACTACCCAAGCAGACACAGCAGCAACTCATCCACCAAGTTGCAATGATGCCACCACTCCTAATGCACCATTCCAGAAGGCCAGCCCTAACTCTAAAGAAGCTACTCTGAGCCAGCTTCGCAACGGGAGTTGGAACACCGTCATTCGACATTGGAGCAGTCCGAAAGAGCCATTTTCGTCGGCCTACGCAGTCTGCCTCCGACAGATAACCTGAGAAGATTTGCAAAAGCTCCCACGGCCACCCTGGTGAGGATCCTGGCGCAACCTTTGGCTGGGATGACCCTCTAAGAGTTCTCTTTTGACTCCAAGAAGAAGGAAGCCATTCACCCAATGGAGCACCTTGTTCTGACCGTTTTCCTCAGCGTGCACCGACTGCACTCGCCAGATCTAGGTCAGACCTCTTCCTATTACCCTATTAACCAAGCCCAGCTCCGGCCCCGGTTGGAGTCCCCGTCAGTTCCCGTGCGTAGCTAGCTCGCCCACAGTCGCGTCAACGCTAATTCCGCCCCCATCGGAGCTCAGGATCGCCCGTGGCATCCATCACATCAGGCGGCTATCATTCTGAGCCAGACAGGGACGCACAAGAGCAGTCCTAGTTTCTGAGCTATAGTAGTCCAAGTGGATCCTGGACGGCCCCAAATTTCTACAGCGAGTTTCCTGGCCTACCAGGGTCGTTTCGGCAATGGTCTCACCTCCGATGGAGTTTGGAGGAGTTCGTGGCACCCTCAGCATTGACCTACTGTCAGCCAAGACCAGACATGATAGAGTAAGACCGGTTTGTGATCTTCGACCTGCAGCGGCCCCGACCGGACCCCGGACGGCCTGTAACTCATAGAGTGAGCTCCAACCTCATCCTCAAACAATTCGGCACCAACCTCGCATTCTACAGCGCTCTGAAGAGTCCGTGGCATCTTCGACTCCGGCTTGCTGTCCAGCAGGATCAGACCAGGCAGAACCGGCTCTTGCACCGATCTCTCCTCCCCGCTTGGCCGGCTGAAGGCCCCTCCCTGTGTGAATGTAGTGTTTACATGTACCATTAATTTTCCCCACCCCATAAACCCCCTCCTGCGAGAGGCGTAGTTCTGTAACAGTAGGTCACCGATCAAGCCACTCCGACGCACGTGCGGGGCTGCGCAGATTCCCCGCTAGCCCTTCGTCTCCGGTCGTAGTCGACTTCTTCAAGCCGGCTAGGTGAGCCCCTAACCCTCCTGGTCAAATATGTCATTCATTATCAAATCTGAGCTTCACCGGTGAGGAAGAGAGCGCCCGGCCCCGGCCGACCCGCCATCTTGAGTGGCCATCGCAAAGAGTGAGTGTGAGCTTACCCGCGCCCTCCAAAGCGCGTGGTCTGTCCTGTTGCCATGGGAACCTCTTAACCTAAGCGTGGAATCCCCACTCAACATTGCCCCTAACCCCAACCAGCAAGGGTCTAGCCCCCAGGAGTCTCCCTACCATCCTCGAGTCACCCCGGGAGAGGGAAGTGCGCCGTGTGAGCTAGTTCACCGACATAAAGTTTGGGCCTTCGCTAGTGTGCTTGCACGTCTAGGTCCGAGGATCTTCATTGCATCTATGTTGCCCCTTGGCTGTCTCACATCAAATGGTATCAGAGCAAGTTCACGATTTGTCTCTACAAGTCAAGTCCTAGGGCATGCTTGCATTAGAGTCATCACCTGGCCACCCCGTGCATCATCACTTCCCCATTGGAATGGCTACCTCATACCGGTCACATCCTTCTTCTTCGCCTATCCGAATGGATCCGAAACCCCATCGAATCCCTGCTACCAACAAGGTTGACCGCATCAACTCCCTCATAGAGGCCATGCCCAACATTTTCAGACCGCTTAATGATATCACTGCTCGACTCGATCAACTTAGGGGAAATGGGCCCGCACCAAGGATGTATGAAAGTTACTATAGCACCCCGTATAAAAAAAATGAAAATGAAAAAAAATATATTATTATTAATATTTTTCAAATGAAAAAAAAATTAGATAAACTCTATAGGAAGCTTATGTAAGAAGTTGGAACACGGAGTCATCATATGTAAAGATTATTCACTTAACAAGTGGCTTCCTAGAGTAGTTCGTTAAGTGATGTGCCTTTCAACCTAGTGACCCGGGTTCCAATCCTAGCATCCACACCATTTACCCTTTTGCCAAATAATTATATGTTATAAGCTAGCAAAACTTGCACTTACGATTTGGGCCATGGATTAGCTGTACAAACAGTATCTCTTATCTCTCCAGCCTGTACAAGCTGTAAAGCCCCATTATTCCATATCTTGCCCCCTATTCGGTCATGACAGACCCTATAAACATACCCGTAGCTACCCCATTCTAGGCTAGCTAAGGTTGGGGCAAAGCTCTACAGGGATTGCGCAAGAAGGGTCTGCTACTACGATTGTAGCGACCCGGATTCCGGATACCCGGTGCACCCGGTATAAATACCGAATACACGTGATACCACATGGGACCCGCGAGGCCTCCCAAGCGCGGGAAAGCGCCGAAGGGAAAAAGGATTGTGTGGGAAATACATTGAAGCCAGCAGATATAACAGTAAGCAATTAAATTTCATTAGATTGGATTGCTAAAGTAGCAGAAATAAAATTACCCTTTTATTAAACATTCAAGTTTTCAATTATACACCAGAGTCTAGCCCAAGGAAAGACAACAAGTCTAGCACAGTACAGTACGACAGGAAGAAACGTACACAGAAGTCGGAAGAAGCCCGACCGCAGGTACAGCTGGCAGCTACACAGCAAGCGAGCACTCCGCCAGGAACAGCAGAGGCAGACGGCGAAAACCCACCTGAAAAGCAGCAGGGGTGAGTCTCAACAGAAACTCAGTAGGGGTCACGCGGATCCCCACTGGAAAACCGCACAAAGCGAAGGCAACGGAAGCAGCAACAAACGTAGCAAAGCAGGAAAGCTACACTACAAAGCTGTAAAGGAACAGACGGGAAGTAGGAGTAGGGAACACGCAGGAGAGGGTGAGAACCCGCACCAAACAAGCGGCTACCGAACTAACCTCGGTATCCCAAACTACTCCAAACAAAGGCAACAGATGGATGACCCTAAACTCACACAGAAGGGTACACCAGTCTGTCAACCAGCCCCAAACAAAGGCGAAGGCGAACGCCGACACCGGGAAACAGACAAAACACGACAGGGAACGTCGTGCACAAAGCCCCGCGCACGATCGGAACATCGCGCGGACGACAAACCACTGACCCCGAGTGCAGCCACGAACGGGCAACTCGCAAAGGTCACAACGTACAGGAAAACGCCGAAAGCTACGCGTCACGTGACGGAAGCACCCCCTTAAAAGCCAGCTGCGTCCACTGACGTCTGACGCCGCACCTCAAGTGTCTCGCCTACTGCACTGCTGTAACAACAGCAGAGACAGAGACACAAGCTGAACCAAACAGTAACAGCAAAACAAGTAACTAGTCAGGGTCACGCCCGTCGACGTAAGTCCTAACCCCTGACCACGTGTGCACACACTGGCTATAGTCTAAGCCAGGTCCTCTAGCTAGTATTCTCCCTCGGCAGGACGCTACCGTTGACTAGGAGCCCGCGGAACTAACTAAAAACCGCTCACTGGGAAAAACCCTCCGCCATCCGCTAGCGGGTCGGCCCGCGGCCTTAGGCAAGAACAAGTGGAGGCTTCACACGACACAGAAGCTCAAAACACAAGTGCCGAAGTACAGACAGGCAACCATGCCCATCCACACGCACTTCGAAGCACCAAATGGCAGCACCACCACTGCCGACAACTCAGGACAAGCAACTAGACCTCCTATGTAACGATCCTGAGCCAAACGACTCAAAGGTAAGATCGTCACAACAGCGGAACAAGCCGCCAATCGGTCTAATCCTAAGCCAAAGAAACCACGCTCCGCAGAAAACGACACACGGAGACCGGAGGGAGACATCAAGAACCCTCAGCACCCCTGGACACGCAAACCGAGGTAGAACAATACCTCGAAGCATCCAGAAGCAGTGTCTTAGGCAGGACAGAACCGCTAAGACACGCGCAAACAAGGTCACATGTCAACCACTGGGTCAGACCAGGTTGACCGAAACCCAAACAAGCACATGCAAAGGTAGGATAAGGAACCCTACCACAAGCAAGAAGACTCCTGGCTACCTTACAACGTAGTCTTAACCCTCATAGGACGTCAAGAGACATCCACGGGACAACGGGCAGACCACAAGGCCAAGCCAAGACACACAGAATCATCGGGCGGAAAACCAAGGCACAAGGAAAGTAACGCACCAGCTCTAGACCGCTACAAGCAAACGACGGTCTAGGTTAGGGCCGTTATTTCCCAAACGACGGACGGACACCAGGCCGTCACTCACACCACCCTGATAACCTACAAACCACGCAAAAGCCAAGTAACGCACGGGAGCAGGGGCGTTACAAGCAAACGACGCACGGGGCACCCACCGTCACATTCAACGGTGCAGCAAACCCAAACCAAAGCGAAGTAACGCGCTAAGCCAGGAGCGTCACTCACGAAACAGCGCGGCAGGGGAGGGCCGTCAGAACCAAACGACGCACGGGGGGACCCATCCGTTACTCACAGACGGCATGGCCACCCTCAACCCAACACCACAGCAAACAACGGTCGGAGGCATGCGCGTTACTCACAAACGACGCACGGGGTCCCCACCGTCACACCCAACGGTGCAGTCAACCCAACCTCGACCAAAAGAGAATGTAACGGCCAGGGGCAGGCACGTCACACTCAAACAACGCATAGGGGCACGACCGCTAGAGGCACCGCCTCAACGAGTCAACGTCAGTCAATTGGCAAGTAACGGCCTGGGCAAGGCGCGCCACTTCCATCTAACGCACTGGGTCAAGCGCGTTAGACTAACCGACTCAACCCCAACATAAAACGACGAAGGCGAAGTAACGCACTAACCTAGGCGCGTTACAAGGAAGCGACGCGCCACACTAGGGCCGTCACTCACCCAGAAGCCAAAAGCGCTAAAACGATGCAGACCAAACGACGGTCAGTCGTAGGGCCGCTAAAGACAAGTAACGGTCGCTGGCATGACCGCTACTTCGGTTACGGCGGGAAAACATAGGAATGGCCGGATCGGCCCGTTCCACGCCCCATTCACGCCGAAACGCAGGGGAAACACACCGCAACACCGAATAACAACATTCAAGGGCCAAAATGCCCACATGCAACACCAAAAACGCTCGATCCGGGCGATTTAGACAAATCCACCCTAAGTGGGTCACCGAGGTTCCCGGGCTTCTACCGGCCTCGAATGAACACCGAATCGCACGAAATCAACGTGGATGGGATTCTAACATCCCTGCGGTCATTTAGAAACTAACTGAACCGCAAACGGTCACCGTTTACCGGCCGACCCTAAAAACCACGAAAATCACGGTTTAGGCAAAACAAGCCCAAACACACTCGTTTCCTAGCCGAACGCCGTGCAATGGCAGGGAAAACGAAGGTGAAGAAGCAAGGATCCGTCACCCTACCTCCACCGAAGAAACCGTGCCCCGAAGGGACTAAACCACGCCGAAAACCACTCGCGAACCAATTTCACCGGCTTTGAATCCACCGTTCGGGATCGCGCCAGAATCGATCCGATCCTCGCCTCATCGCGCATCTCGACAGCTCCACGGCCTCGCCACCTCGCCCACCTACGCCTCCGTCTGCAGCCGGGGCCAAAGAGGGGGAGAAACGAGAGAGAACGGGAGAGAGACGGCGGCGGTGAGAAATGAGGAGGGGAGAGAGGAAAAGAAAAGAAAAAGGAAAAGAAATTAGGAAATTTTCCTAATTTCCAAAAATTCCGAAAATGCGCCGAAAATACACAAATTCAGAAAAATACACAAAAATAGTCGAAACGACCGGCTCGAAGAGTACATCGACGCTGTAGCATCCACGAGTTCGAGAATTGACAAATAAACTCACCGTAGGGTTCCGTAACTAGTACGTGAGAAAAACCCACACGGCTCGTCAAACTCAATTCGGAAGCCACAAAAGCGAACCGAAACTCAACGAAACCAATCCGAAACAGATCCGAAAGATCCATTAAAGATCCTACGAGATCCAACGAGGTCCAACGAGATCCAGGGCATTACATCCTCCCCTCCTTCAAAGAATTTCGCCCCCGAAATTCAGGACTAACAAAGGAGAAGCAGGGAAGAATAACCCAACAGCACAAAACTCGGAAAACACAGCTCAGAGGAACACCGTCAGATCACAATTACAGGTACACACTCAGCTTCCAAGACAGCAAGTCTACAGCACGAGTATGGCACCAAAGTGAATACATCTGACACCTCCGAAGCAAGGGCAACGTCGTTTACGTCTCACAGGGCAAGAGACACGACAGCCACAACAATCGAAAACCAACACCGCAAAAAACACAATAACAACACGGCAAGCAGCAGCTCACACAAGGAACGCAGTCCCCACAGCTGACAGCTCGCAACATCATCGGCTCCAGTGCCAAAGGCAACAGGGAACACCTGGCACACAGGACACCAACGACGACAACAACACTGCTGGACCCGAAACACAATCAAGTCA
This sequence comes from Amorphophallus konjac, assembly GCA_022559845.1. Lineage (NCBI taxonomy): Eukaryota > Viridiplantae > Streptophyta > Magnoliopsida > Alismatales > Araceae > Amorphophallus > Amorphophallus konjac. The sequence continues at coordinate 345,870,878 of CM040121.1, forward strand.
GTACTCACTCAGACATCACATCTGATCAAGTCGCAAGCTAACTCCACCAGGGAAAGAGAGCACAGCAAGCCAACTGACAAGACCATGGTCCAAGGCAGAGACACAAAATCATAAAGAAACAGCGCCAAAACAACACAACGGCAACACCTGCAGAATTCCGGCTCTACTTAACACGCAGAACCACGGAACACAACTGCAAGCAGGGTCACAACAAGGCACAAAAACAGCTGAACACACGACCACAAGAGACAGGTCACGCATCAGACTGCTCACCAAGAGAAAGACCCACAACAACGAAAAACAACAACAATGATCTCGGGGAATGCAACTCAAGGACTAGCAACACGCCTCAAGAGCACAACATCCAAGAAGAAGATACAGAGTAGAGGGTACTCAATCCGCAAAGATGCCGACAAATTCCCCAATACTCACACAATGCCGATGCCAACACAAGAAAACCACGAACAACGGCACGGCAACAATCAAAGTCAAGGCACGAGAAGCCAAGACAAAGCCACCTCGAGAAAGGAACAAGACCTCTCGACAAATGGGTAGCCAGCCCACACACTCCAGCTGTACTCTCAACAACGTGCACAGGCAACAGAACAACATCGATAATCGCATCTCAGCACACACCAGGCGTCATCGCAATCAACAAGATCGCAATTAACACGCCACGAGCACTGATCAGGCGAACAACCGATCACGAAGAGCCTAAGTGCAACAAGAGAAGAGCACCAGCTTCAGCGCAAAGCACAAGGAAAGCATCAATCTCAGCTCACCATCACGTCCTGACACGATAAATGAGCCTTCACAACACATCGGCCGTTAGACACAGCACGACAACTACGGTACACAACAGCTCTTAACACCATCATGGAGTCCAAAGCTAAGCAACCGTACAACAAGGAGCAGATCAGGCTCAAAACAAAGCTGTCTACACTTAAGCAGACACAGGACAAAGGCACAACCAAGACAGCAATTCCAAGGCAAACCTCGGAAAGCTTCACCAAAGAGGGATGAGAAGCAACAAGCTCAACAACAACAGCTCACCAGGAAGGGAAAATCCAAGGCTCGCTCGAGCAACTTCTCAATCGAGGCAACACGACAATCGAAGCAACCAAAACAACGAAGCATCAGGAGCTACACAAACTCAAGCTGGGACAACCTAAGCAACGTAAGAACGTGCGTGGCCATCACACCAACGCTAAAAGTCATAAGCCACCTGAGCAAAATACAGAAAATAGCTCGAACAAGGCACTGCAGGTTCATGCCAACCGACAAACACTGCAAAGTGCACCACGATCGAGACCAACTTCAAAACCGAACGAAGCACATCGTCTCATCTAGACGAGAGCAAAACCATCTCGCACAGTGCCAACCAAGCACGTACAAGACCACACGCAAAAAGCACCGCGATAAACCATCGCAACACCTACGCCAGCAAGAGACTGTACTGGGCCTAAAGACTCTGGTAACTGTATATCTGGATTTCCATGTATCTCACACGACAATGATCTGATAGCTCAGAAAAGAACTCCGAACATCTCAGAACACTGCTCTGATACCACCTGTAGCGACCCGGATTCCGGATACCCGGTGCACCCGGTATAAATACCGAATACACGTGATACCACATGGGACCCGCGAGGCCTCCCAAGCGCGGGAAAGCGCCGAAGGGAAAAAGGATTGTGTGGGAAATACATTGAAGCCAGCAGATATAACAGTAAGCAATTAAATTTCATTAGATTGGATTGCTAAAGTAGCAGAAATAAAATTACCCTTTTATTAAACATTCAAGTTTTCAATTATACACCAGAGTCTAGCCCAAGGAAAGACAACAAGTCTAGCACAGTACAGTACGACAGGAAGAAACGTACACAGAAGTCGGAAGAAGCCCGACCGCAGGTACAGCTGGCAGCTACACAGCAAGCGAGCACTCCGCCAGGAACAGCAGAGGCAGACGGCGAAAACCCACCTGAAAAGCAGCAGGGGTGAGTCTCAACAGAAACTCAGTAGGGGTCACGCGGATCCCCACTGGAAAACCGCACAAAGCGAAGGCAACGGAAGCAGCAACAAACGTAGCAAAGCAGGAAAGCTACACTACAAAGCTGTAAAGGAACAGACGGGAAGTAGGAGTAGGGAACACGCAGGAGAGGGTGAGAACCCGCACCAAACAAGCGGCTACCGAACTAACCTCGGTATCCCAAACTACTCCAAACAAAGGCAACAGATGGATGACCCTAAACTCACACAGAAGGGTACACCAGTCTGTCAACCAGCCCCAAACAAAGGCGAAGGCGAACGCCGACACCGGGAAACAGACAAAACACGACAGGGAACGTCGTGCACAAAGCCCCGCGCACGATCGGAACATCGCGCGGACGACAAACCACTGACCCCGAGTGCAGCCACGAACGGGCAACTCGCAAAGGTCACAACGTACAGGAAAACGCCGAAAGCTACGCGTCACGTGACGGAAGCACCCCCTTAAAAGCCAGCTGCGTCCACTGACGTCTGACGCCGCACCTCAAGTGTCTCGCCTACTGCACTGCTGTAACAACAGCAGAGACAGAGACACAAGCTGAACCAAACAGTAACAGCAAAACAAGTAACTAGTCAGGGTCACGCCCGTCGACGTAAGTCCTAACCCCTGACCACGTGTGCACACACTGGCTATAGTCTAAGCCAGGTCCTCTAGCTAGTATTCTCCCTCGGCAGGACGCTACCGTTGACTAGGAGCCCGCGGAACTAACTAAAAACCGCTCACTGGGAAAAACCCTCCGCCATCCGCTAGCGGGTCGGCCCGCGGCCTTAGGCAAGAACAAGTGGAGGCTTCACACGACACAGAAGCTCAAAACACAAGTGCCGAAGTACAGACAGGCAACCATGCCCATCCACACGCACTTCGAAGCACCAAATGGCAGCACCACCACTGCCGACAACTCAGGACAAGCAACTAGACCTCCTATGTAACGATCCTGAGCCAAACTACTCAAAGGTAAGATCGTCACAACAGCGGAACAAGCCGCCAATCGGTCTAATCCTAAGCCAAAGAAACCACGCTCCGCAGAAAACGACACACGGAGACCGGAGGGAGACATCAAGAACCCTCAGCACCCCTGGACACGCAAACCGAGGTAGAACAATACCTCGAAGCATCCAGAAGCAGTGTCTTAGGCAGGACAGAACCGCTAAGACACGCGCAAACAAGGTCACATGTCAACCACTGGGTCAGACCAGGTTGACCGAAACCCAAACAAGCACATGCAAAGGTAGGATAAGGAACCCTACCACAAGCAAGAAGACTCCTGGCTACCTTACAACGTAGTCTTAACCCTCATAGGACGTCAAGAGACATCCACGGGACAACGGGCAGACCACAAGGCCAAGCCAAGACACACAGAATCATCGGGCGGAAAACCAAGGCACAAGGAAAGTAACGCACCAGCTCTAGACCGCTACAAGCAAACGACGGTCTAGGTTAGGGCCGTTATTTCCCAAACGACGGACGGACACCAGGCCGTCACTCACACCACCCTGATAACCTACAAACCACGCAAAAGCCAAGTAACGCACGGGAGCAGGGGCGTTACAAGCAAACGACGCACGGGGCACCCACCGTCACATTCAACGGTGCAGCAAACCCAAACCAAAGCGAAGTAACGCGCTAAGCCAGGAGCGTCACTCACGAAACAGCGCGGCAGGGGAGGGCCGTCAGAACCAAACGACGCACGGGGGGACCCATCCGTTACTCACAGACGGCATGGCCACCCTCAACCCAACACCACAGCAAACAACGGTCGGAGGCATGCGCGTTACTCACAAACGACGCACGGGGTCCCCACCGTCACACCCAACGGTGCAGTCAACCCAACCTCGACCAAAAGAGAATGTAACGGCCAGGGGCAGGCACGTCACACTCAAACAACGCATAGGGGCACGACCGCTAGAGGCACCGCCTCAACGAGTCAACGTCAGTCAATTGGCAAGTAACGGCCTGGGCAAGGCGCGCCACTTCCATCTAACGCACTGGGTCAAGCGCGTTAGACTAACCGACTCAACCCCAACATAAAACGACGAAGGCGAAGTAACGCACTAACCTAGGCGCGTTACAAGGAAGCGACGCGCCACACTAGGGCCGTCACTCACCCAGAAGCCAAAAGCGCTAAAACGATGCAGACCAAACGACGGTCAGTCGTAGGGCCGCTAAAGACAAGTAACGGTCGCTGGCATGACCGCTACTTCGGTTACGGCGGGAAAACATAGGAATGGCCGGATCGGCCCGTTCCACGCCCCATTCACGCCGAAACGCAGGGGAAACACACCGCAACACCGAATAACAACATTCAAGGGCCAAAATGCCCACATGCAACACCAAAAACGCTCGATCCGGGCGATTTAGACAAATCCACCCTAAGTGGGTCACCGAGGTTCCCGGGCTTCTACCGGCCTCGAATGAACACCGAATCGCACGAAATCAACGTGGATGGGATTCTAACATCCCTGCGGTCATTTAGAAACTAACTGAACCGCAAACGGTCACCGTTTACCGGCCGACCCTAAAAACCACGAAAATCACGGTTTAGGCAAAACAAGCCCAAACACACTCGTTTCCTAGCCGAACGCCGTGCAATGGCAGGGAAAACGAAGGTGAAGAAGCAAGGATCCGTCACCCTACCTCCACCGAAGAAACCGTGCCCCGAAGGGACTAAACCACGCCGAAAACCACTCGCGAACCAATTTCACCGGCTTTGAATCCACCGTTCGGGATCGCGCCAGAATCGATCCGATCCTCGCCTCATCGCGCATCTCGACAGCTCCACGGCCTCGCCACCTCGCCCACCTACGCCTCCGTCTGCAGCCGGGGCCAAAGAGGGGGAGAAACGAGAGAGAACGGGAGAGAGACGGCGGCGGTGAGAAATGAGGAGGGGAGAGAGGAAAAGAAAAGAAAAAGGAAAAGAAATTAGGAAATTTTCCTAATTTCCAAAAATTCCGAAAATGCGCCGAAAATACACAAATTCAGAAAAATACACAAAAATAGTCGAAACGACCGGCTCGAAGAGTACATCGACGCTGTAGCATCCACGAGTTCGAGAATTGACAAATAAACTCACCGTAGGGTTCCGTAACTAGTACGTGAGAAAAACCCACACGGCTCGTCAAACTCAATTCGGAAGCCACAAAAGCGAACCGAAACTCAACGAAACCAATCCGAAACAGATCCGAAAGATCCATTAAAGATCCTACGAGATCCAACGAGGTCCAACGAGATCCAGGGCATTACAACGATCTTCCAACAAGGTAGGTGTTATCAATTTTTAACTAAACTAGTAGCTAATTTATGATGATTAGTCTAGGCAGTTAGTCTTAGGCTCATCTCCATACGATCTTTCACGTTTATACAGCATGTGTTAGCCTCATAGTTATCATGTATTAGCTTTAATCTAAGAAAAATAGTAAAATTAGTAAAGTAATTAGTTTCACAACGAGGATAATTAGCATGCAATAGCTTCAATCTTGGACAAGTAGCAAGTATTAGTCTCATGCCCTAGATAACTAACATGAATGAGCTTTATTAACTAATCTAATAGCATACCAAATCTATTAGCATGCTTAATTAACATGTTAATCTACCAAATCACTCAATGTCAACACCTCACATAACACTTCCATATATATATATATAATGCAGGTGTTGACACCTACAGCATGTGTTGCGTAGGTGTCAACACTTGTGCAACACCTATAATGCAAGTGTCGACATATGTATGACATATGTATGGAAGTGTTGACACGAGGAGCTAGCAAAACTTGCACTTACGATTTGGGCCATGGATTAGCTGTACAAACAGTATCTCTTATCTCTCCAGCCTGTACAAGCTGTAAAGCCCCATTATTCCATATCTTGCCCCCTATTCGGTCATGACAGACCCTATAAACATACCCGTAGCTACCCCATTCTAGGCTAGCTAAGGTTGAGGCAAAGCTCTGCAGGGATTGCGCAAGAAGGGTCTGCTACTACGATCTTCCAACAAGGTAGGTGTTCTCAATTTTTAACTAAACTAGTAGCTAATTTAGGATGATTAGTCTAGGCAGTTAGTCTTAGGCTCATCTCCATACGATCTTTCACGTTTATACAGCATGTGTTAGCCTCATAGTTATCATGTATTAGCTTTAATCTAAGAAAAGTAGTAAAATTAGTAAAGTAATTAGTTTCACAACGAGGATAATTAGCATGCAATAGCTTCAATCTTGGACAAGTAGCAAGTATTAGTCTCATGCCCTAGATAACTAACATGAATGAGCTTTATTAACTAATCTAATAGCATACCTAATCTATTAGCATGCTTAATTAACCTGTTAATCTACCAAATCACTCAATGTCAACACCTCACATAACACTTCCATATATATATATAATGCAGGTGTTGACACCTCGTGTCAACACTTCCATACATATGTCATACATATGTCGACACTTGCATTATAGGTGTTGCACAAGTGTTGCACAAGTGTTGACACCTACGCAACACTTACCCGAGGTGTCAACACTTACGCGACACCTACGCAACACTTACCCGAGGTGCCCGAGGTGTCAACACTTACGCGACACCTACGCAACACTTACCCGAGGTGTCAACACTTACGCGACACCTACGCAACACTTACCCGAGGTGTCAACACTTACGCGACACCTACGCGACACCTACGCGACACTTACCCAGAGTGTTGACAAAACCAAAATTAAACCATGGATTAAAACTTTAAACACTTGATTAACAAGATGATTAAACCAAAACAAGACTTAATTAATAATAAACACAGAATTGAAGACAGAACCACAAGTGTCGACACAGGTGTCGACACACAAAACATTGTAATATTAACTGTACAACAGAGACAAAAAATGAACAGTAAGTGTCGACACTAGTGTCGACACATGCAGTGAACTTAATGAAAAACACCGTGAAGCCTCTTAACAAGTGAAACAAAGTATGAACAATTTATGAACCTCCATTATACCTCTATTAACAGTATATATATATAACCTGCATATGCAAGTGTGCATATATACACCCGACACCTTAAATATATATATATATATATATATATATACTCTCATTAATTGTATATACAAGCACCTTCATTATATAAGTATATAAATTCATATATATACTTCCATTAATTATATATATAAAACACCTTCATTATATATATATGAATATATATATGTATATATAACTAATGTCTGCACCTCCATTCTCACCGAATATATATAGAGAACAGAATATAATATAAAATGGACTCCTTCATTCTTACAGAGTATGTATATATATTTGTAGAATGAAATTATTTTTTTTTGTAAAAATCTAATTTTCACCACATTAGTTTATACATACTAAAAATTATCTCCAACATGTTAAAACTATTTCCAGCATGTTAAAAGTGACTTCCAATATGATAGAATTATTTTATACATACTGAGATATAAAAATTATTTTCAGCATGTTAAAATCTATTTAAAGCTATTTTTGTGCATATAAAACTTACTTTCCTATTAAATAAAGTAGTAAATTGATGCATGAAAATTACTTCCAGCATGATAACATTTCTTCCAGTATGGTAAAATTATTCCAGCATGTTATAATTATTTTTGGCATGTTATAGTTATTTTCAGTGTATTAAAACTATTTTTCAGCATGATAATTCTATTTTCCTATCAAATAATTAGCAAATAAATGTAGAAAAATTATTTTTAGCATGATAAAAATTATGTTGTTATCAGAAAATTTTTGCAATCAGCATGGCAACCTTATCTTATCAACCTATCAGTAAGTTAATTATTTTAGCATGTTAAGCATAGATTTTAGCATGTTAATAATTAATTTTCAGCATGTAAAAATTAAATCCAACATGACAAATTTATTTTTATCATCTTACCAGTAAAGTAACATATGAAACTCATTCTCAACATGTTAATATCATTCTTAGCAAGTTAGAACTATATTCAACATAAAACTTATTTTCATAATTAAATTCTGATTATTATAATAAATCACCATTTTGGCTAATTCATATATGTATATTGGACAGAAGATATACATACCTATAACCACCATTATATTAGACAGAATTCTATAATCGGATATATATATACATATACATATTGGATAAAAATAATATATATATAACTAATATCGACAATTGTGTCAACACCAACAAGTTAGTCTCAAACTCCTATTGTCATTAGCATGTATCGAACGTTACGGGTTTTACTCCTAGTTCGTCCCTACATAATGATACGCCTTGGATTCTATTCTATAATCCACCTTATATACATCTTACCGAGTCAACCCTTGAAATTCCATATTGGCTACAAACGAGAGTGGATGTCGACAAACATGACCAATGCTGTGCGTATAGGGCCCGGTCTGGTCCTGGGAGGAGCACCCGAAGGTACTTGTGCCCATGGGAGTTTATTGACCACAGTGTTTGGCATTGCACCGGAGTACTTTCTTGCTAGACTTTAGGCATTCCACTCATTCTCGTGATATTACTTGATTGACTGACTTGAGACCCGCAGAAGGGTAAAAGTGTTTATTTGAATGCATTGATAAATAGCCAATTCAAGTTATACATGCTTGAAACTACTTTGCTTACTATTGCTAGCTTGATTAACATGTTGCTATTCCAATTATTACTTCTCAGTTATCACTGGCTTGATATCATTTGTTATCACTTGCTACTGCTGCTTGAAATTGTGCAGTCTATATACTCTCACTTTCTACTCCTGTCGATTTTACGATCCTTTGATATCTATCTGTCTGCATGCATAGTTTACCTACATTAAATAAATAGGTAATTCACTTAAGGCATGTTAGAACTTGAGATGTAAATCCTACTGAGCGATTCGCTCATCTAGTTGTTTTCTAACCTTTTCAGGTAGTTCGGATATCAGCCAGAACTCGGAAGGGAATGAGTCTGAGTGATGAGTGTAGAGATGGAGTTATCATGTTATCTTGTTAATTGTTCTTGTGTAAATTGTGTTATTGTAATCCCACTTATGTCAGTCATATCCAGTTATGTCAGACGTCAGTTGTGTTAGTCCAATTGATTAGAACTGTAATAAGGGCTTGAAGCCTAGTAGTTGGACCTGAAAATGTATGTAGTTGTTATTTGGTTAGTTGTAACAATTGTCAGCTCATCCTATTTGTATTACTTTCAAGTTAAATCTTAGTTATCTGCGCACTCTATTAACTATCAAATGAAGAATTCCATAGAATAGCTAGCTCACTTTGGTTCTATATAAAACTGTCGTGCCACGGGTAAGCTTCCGCGCTCGGGACGTGACAGAATGGTATCAGAGCCATACCCCAACCGGAAGTGTGGGAACTAAGTGCCATGCAGGGCAAAGTGCTACGCTATGGGAGCCACCTCTTGAACCCGCAATGGGATAAAGTGCTACATAGTGGGAGCCACCTCTTGAGCCTGTAGGGGCCACCTCTAGAATCCTACCTGCCTGGGGGTTTGATTGTGTGCTATATGTGCCCAGCGACGAGGACGTCGCCTATATAAGAGGGGTAGATTGTAACACCCTCAAATATAGCTAAGTTATACTCAATATCATCGAGGCATCTTTTCGAGTATCGGCTCAGTTCTTGGAAAGAAATCCGAAGTTAAGCGTGCTTAATGGGGAGTAGTACTGGGATGGGTGACCTGCCCGGGAAGTCCCTCATTCTGGAGCCGATCACTATTAAAAAGGGATAAAACCGTGAGGCCGGTAGGCCAAAGCGGACAATACCTCGACGGTATAGAGTACGGGGCGTGATAGAATGGTATCAGAGCCTAGGATTTTAATTTCCTAGGTAAAAACCTGAGTCCAAAGATATAAATGTCTAATAGAATTGTCTATGGATAGGTTTAGATCTTACCTGGTGAGATAGGTAAAGTCAAGGGTTAAGTTTAACAATGACAATTGACCCCATAATAACGAAACCCAATATTTATTACACCTTAATTCTTTTGTAGGATTATGGCCGCTGAAAGAGCACAATGGCGCGAGATGCAGCGCACTGTGCAGGGAATTACGCAGGCGCTACAGCAAGTGGCGCAAGGCGGTGTTGGCGGTGCTCACCGTGGAGCTGGTGACCTTCACCGGGATTTTCGTAACATGAACCCACCAAGATTCACGGGTTCGGTGGACCCCGATGATGCCGAGAATTGGCTGAAGGAAATCGAGAGGATCTTCCGTGTAATGCAATGCACGGATACAGAGAAGGTTCTATTGGCTACGTTCCAACTAGAACGGGATGCTCGATGCTGGTGGGAATCCGTAGAAGCAACACTGCCCGACAACCATGTCACCTGGGCGGAGTTTGTTGAACACTACAACAACAAGTATTTTTCTGACCGTGTTCAAGAGAAGAAGGCCACGGAATTTGAAGGTGGCCGAATATGAGGCCCAATTCTCAAGACTTTCCCGTTATGCACCCCACTTGGTGTGTACGGAAAAGATGAAAGCAAGGAGATTCCTCAACGGGCTACGGCCCCAATATATTACACAACTGGTGCCAATGGACATCCAAGTCTATTCGGAAATGGTTCGGCGTGCTCAATTGTTGAAAGATGCCACTGAATTCTCTGAAAAGATTCGAGGCAGGGACAAGAAGGAACCCGTCCCTAGTATGGGAAACTTCAAACCACCATTTGGCAAGAAGCGATTCTTAAATGGAGGAGAATTTTCCAAAGAGAAGAGGTTCCAGAAAAGCAACAAGCCCTTCTCTACAATCAACAATAAGCCTTCCTCCGCCATCACACCTTCCAAGGAAATCTGCAAGTATTGTGACAAGGCTAGTCATAAGACTGAGGAATGCTGGAGGAAACTGGGAGCATGTCTCCGATGTGGGAGTCGAGAGCATTGATTCCCCGACTGCCCCTTGATGAAGGAACAAGCCAAAAAAGACGAGAAGCGTCTGGTAAAGAAACAAGGCCGTCTCCAAGCTCTTCAAGGGACGGAACCCATGGAAGGAGGAATCGTGGAAGGTACACTAACTGTTTGCTCTAAACCTACAAAAGTTCTATTTGATACTGGAGCAACTCATTCATTTGTTTCCAAGAGATTTACTGCCTCATTTTCTAAAAAACCTGAATGGTTAGATTTAGTAATATCTACACCTCTTGGAAACAAGTCTAATATCATGCATCACTACCCAAGTTGTGAGATTATGGTCCAAGGTAACAATCTGCCAGTCGACCTGATATGCCTTGATATGGAGCATTATGATGTCATATTAGGAGCTGACTGGTTATCCACCTACCAAGCAACGGTAGACTGCCGGCATGGCGAGATAACTTTTGCAGATTATTCCGAGTTAGTTTATATTAGCCCTCGGAATAAATCCCCTCTCATCTCAGCTCTTCGAGCTAGCAAACTTGTGAATAAAGGATGTGTGGCTTTCATAGCTTTTGTGACTGCCATGGAAGTCGAGAAGACTGAAATTGAAGACATCCGTGTAATTCGGGACTTTTCAGATGTTTTTCCTGAAGAATTACCAGGTTTACCCCCGGAGAGGGAAGTGCCGTTCACTATCGACATTATTCCTGGTGCTGGTCCTGTGTCTAAGGCACCCTATAGAATGTCTCCCGCCGAGTTGAAGGAGCTAAAAGAGCAGCTAATGGATTTACTGAAAAAGGGATTCATTAGGCCGAGTACTTCCCCCTGGGGAGCACCCGTGCTCTTTGTTAAAAAGAAGGATGGAACATTTAGGCTATGCATTGATTATCGGCAGTTGAACCATCTTACAATCAAGAACAAGTACCCGCTGCCGAGAATTGACGAGCTGTTCGACCAATTGTCTAGAGCTAACTATTTCTCCAAGATTGATCTTCGGTCTGGTTACCACCAATTGAGGATCAAAGAAGAAGACATGTATAAAACTGCATTTCGAAGCAGGTATGGGCATTACGAATTTACTGTTATGCCTTTTGGACTAACAAATGCCCCCGCAGCTTTTATGCAGTTAATGAACAACATCTATAGGCCTTATTTAGACCAATTTATTGTGGTCTTTATCGATGATATATTGATCTATTCAAAAACTGAAGAAGATCATGAAGTGCATCTCAAGAAGCCATTACAGATATTGCGAGACAACAAGCTATATGCCAAATTTAGCGAATGCCAGTTCTGGCTTGAAGAAGTGTCCTTCTTAGGCCATGTCATATCAAAGAATGGAATTTCTGTTGACCCTGCGAAGGTCGAAGCTGTACAAAATTGGGGACGACCAATGAATGCAACGGAGATTCGAAGCTTCTTGGGTCTAGCTGGTTACTACCGGTGTTTTATTAAGGACTTCTCCAAGATTGTTGTCCCTCTTACTAGATTAACTCGCAAGGAAGTGCCTTATGAATGGAGTGAAGACTGTGAGAAGAGTTTCCTAACTTTGAAGGATCTCTTGACTACTGCTCCGGTCTTATCTCTACCAATTGAAGGAGAGAAGTACGAGGTATATACCGATGCATCTGGTATCGGCCTCGGATGTGTATTGATGCAGAATGGAAGAGTCGTTGCATACTCTTCCTGGCAATTAAAGAAGCATGAAGAAAACTACCATGTGCATGATTTGGAACTAGCCGCAGTGGTATTGGCTTTAAAGGTCTGGAGGCACTATCTCTACGGAGAGCAATTCACCGTATACTCCGATCATAAAAGCCTTAAATATCTATTCTCTCAGAGAGAGCTGAACATGCGACAAAGGCGTTGGCTCGAGTATCTCAAGGATTTCGACTTCACTATACAATATCATCCTGGTAAGGGTAATTCCGTAGCAGATGCCCTTAGTCGGAAGCCGAGAGCCCTAGTAACCAACTGTATGGTTCAAGAATGGAAGCTTTTGGAAAAATTCTCTGAACTCAATATAAGCATGGATGAGAATGACAGGTGTATTACTCTATCTCTCATAAGTGTACATCCGGATTTGCTAGTTGAAATCAAGAGGTTGCAAGAAGAAGATCCTACCCTAGTGGAAATAAAAGAAAAGCTGGACGAGAAATCTGATTTCAAGTCGGCACTCGATGGCAGATTATTATACCATGAACGGACATGTGTACCAGACAGTCCTGAGCTGAAGAAGAGGATTCTTGAAGAAGCTCACCGATCGAGATATACGATCCACCCTGGAGCCACTAAGATGTACCAAGACATAAAAAGAACCTTTTGGTGGCCCAATATGAAAAGGGAGATAGCAGACTTCGTGTCTAGATGCTTGACATGCCAACAGGTGAAGGAGGAACATCAGAAGCCCGCTGGAAGATTGCATCCACTAGATATCCCCAAGTGGAAATGGGAAGACATCGGCATGTACTTCATCATGGGTTTGCCCAGGTCTAGGGGCGGACATGATGGAATTTGGGTAATCATCGATCGCCTTACTAAATCGGCTCATTTCTTGCCTATCAAGAGTCGGTGGTCGATTGATGTTCTTGCTGCCCTATATATCAAGGAGGTTACTAGATTACATGGAATTCCTGTGTCTATAGTATCTGATCGAGACCCACGCTTTACTTCTCATTTTTGGAAGGGTCTACAACATTCTCTGGGAATGAAACTCAACTTTAGCACTGCTTTTCATCCCCAGACAGATGGTCAGACTGAAAGAACAAATCAGGTTGTTGAAGATATGTTAAGGGCATGTATTATAGATTTCGGCGGAAGCTGGCATGACCACTTACCCCTAGCCGAATTTGTCTACAATAACAGCTACCAAGCCAGTATCCAGATGGCACCTTTCGAGGCACTTTATGGCAGGAGTTGTCGATCTCCAATATGCTGGGATGAAGTCGGTGAAAGACAACTTCTAGGTCCAGATATGGTTAGAGATACAACTGAAAAGATACACCTTATCCGAGAGAGACTCAAGGTAGCTCAGTGCAGGCAAAAATCTTATGCTGATAACAGAAGGAGAGATTTGGAATTTCAAGTGGGTGATCATGTATTTCTCAAGGTATCTCCCGGCCGAGGTATTAGAAGATTTGGTGTTAAGGGCAAGCTCACACCAAGGTTTATCGGTTCATTTGAAGTATTAGAAAGAGTGGGCGAGGTGGCTTACCGCATTACCTTACCACCTCAACTCTCGGAAGTGCACAATGTATTCCATATTTCTATGCTGAAGAAGTATGTGCACGATCCTCTCCACGTCATCGATCACACTGACATGGTGATACAGAAGGACCTCACCTATGAGCAAAGGCCAGTAAAGATTCTCGACCAAGAAATCTGAGTTCTAAGGAGCAAGACGATCCCTATGGTAAAAATCCAATGGAATCGATGCTCGGAGCAAGAAGCAACTTGGGAGACCGAGGAATCTATGAAGAGAAGATACCCAGAACTATTTTAGTCGGCAAGTATCTTATACTTTCTACAGTATCCTTATGTAGTTGAATTTACCCTTATACAATTGAATTTGGGGACCAAATTCTTTTAAGTTGTGGAGGGTGTAGCACCCCGTATAAAAAAAATGAAAATGAAAAAAAATTTATTATTAATAATATTTTCCAAATGAAAAAAAAAACATTAGATAAACTCTATAGGAAGCTTATGTAAGAAGTTGGAACACGGAGTCATCATATGTAAAGATTATTCACTTAACAAGTGGCTTCTTAGAGTAGTTGGTTAAGTGATGTGCCTTTCAACTTAATGACTTGGGTTCCAATCCTAGCATACACACCATTTATCCTTTTTGCCAAATAATTATATGTTATAAGCTAGCAAAACTTGCACTTACGATTTGGGCCATGGATTAGCTGTACAAACAGTATCTCTTATCTCTCCAGCCTGTACAAGCTGTAAAGCCCTATTATTCCAGATCTTGCCCCCTATTCGGTCATGACAGACCCTATAAACATACCCGTAGCTACCCCATTCTAGGCTAGCTAAGGTTGGGGCAAAGCTCTGCAGGGATTGCTCAAGAAGGGTCTGCTACTACGATCTTCTAACAAGGTAGGTGTTCTCAATTTTTAACTAAACTAGTAGCTAATTTAGGATGATTAGTCTAGGCAGTTAGTCTTAGGCTCATCTCCATACGATCTTTCACGTTTATACAGCATGTGTTAGCCTCATAGTTATCATGTATTAGCTTTAATCTAAGAAAAGTAGTAAAATTAGTAAAGTAATTAGTTTCACAACGAGGATAATTAGCATGCAATAGCTTCAATCTTGGACAAGTAGCAAGTATTAGTCTCATGCCCTAGATAACTAACATGAATGAGCTTTATTAACTAATCTAATAGCATACCAAATCTATTAGCATGCTTAATTAACATGTTAATCTACCAAATCACTCAATGTCAACACCTCACATAACACTTCCATATATATATATAATGCAGGTGTTGACACCTCGTGTCAACACTTCCATACATATGTCATACATATGTCGACACTTGCATTATAGGTGTTGCACAAGTGTTGACCTACGCAACACTTACCCGTGGTGTCAACACTTACGCGACACCTACGCAACACTTACCCGAGGTGTCAACACTTACGCGACACCTACGCAACACTTACCCGAGGTGTCAACACTTACGTGACACCTACGCGACCCCTACGCGACACTTACCCAGAGTGTTGACAAAACCAAAATTAAACCATGGATTAAAACTCTAAACACTTGATTAACAAGATGATTAAACCAAAACAAGACTTAATTAATAATAAACATAGAATTGAAGACAGAACCACAAGTAATCCATGGTTGACACCTTGTATGTGTCG
Source organism: Amorphophallus konjac (assembly GCA_022559845.1). Taxonomy (NCBI): domain Eukaryota; kingdom Viridiplantae; phylum Streptophyta; class Magnoliopsida; order Alismatales; family Araceae; genus Amorphophallus; species Amorphophallus konjac. The sequence goes on from CM040121.1 coordinate 345,886,656, forward strand.
ACACTAGTGTAATATTAACTGTAATATTAACTGTACAACAGAGACCAAAAATGAACAGTAAGTGTCGACACTAGTGTCGACACATGCAGTGAACTTAATGAAAAACACCGTGAAGCCTCTTAACAAGTGAAACAAAGTATGAACAATTTATGAACCTCCATTATACATCTATTAACAGTATATATATAAAACCTGCATATGCGAGTGTGCATATATACCCCCGACACCTTAAATATATATATATATATATATATACACATACATATATATATATATACATATATATATATATATACTCCCATTAATTGTATATACAAGCACCTTCATTATATATGTATATAAATTCATATATATACTTCCATTAATTGTATATACAAAACACCTTCATTATATATAATGAATATATATATATATATATATAACTAATGTTTGCACCTCCATTCTCACCGAATATATATAGAGAACAGAATATAATATAAAATGGACTCCTTCATTCTTACAAAGTATGTATATATATTTGTAGAATGAAATTATTTTTTTTTTGTAAAAATCTAATTTTCACCACATTAGTTTATACATACTAAAAATTATCTCCAACATGTTAAAACTATTTCCAGTATGTTAAAAGTGACTTCCAATATGATAGAATTATTATATACATACTGAGATATAAAAATTATTTTCAGCATGTTAAAATCTATTTAAAGCTATTTTTGTGCATATAAAACTTACTTTCCTATTAAATAAAGTAGTAAATTGATGCATGAAAATTACTTCCAGCATGATAACATTTCTTCCAGTATGGTAAAATTATTCCAGCATGTTATAATTATTTTTGGCATGTTATAGTTATTTTCAGTGTATTAAAACTATTTTTCAGCATGATAATTCTATTTTCCTATCAAATAATTAGCAAATAAATGTAGAAAAATTATTTTTAGCATGATAAAAATTATGTTGTTATCAGAAAATTTCTGCAATCAGCATGGCAACCTTATCTTATCAACCTATCAGTAAGTTAATTATTTAAGCATGTTAAGCATAGATTTTAGCATGTTAATAATTAATTTTCAGCATGTAAAAATTAAATCCAGCATGACAAATTTATTTTTATCATCTTACCAGTAAAGCAACATATGAAACTCATTCTCAACATGTTAATATCATTCTTAGCAAGTTAGAACTATATTCAACATAAAAACTTATTTTCATAATTAAATTCTGATTATTATAATAAATCACCATTTTGGCTAATTCATATATGTATATTGGACAGAAGATATACATACCTATAACCTCCATTATATTAGACAGAATTCTATAATCGGATATATATATACATATACATATTGGATAAAAATAATATATATATAACTAATATCGACAATTATGTCAACACCAACAAGTTGGTCTCAAACTCCTATTGTCATTAGCATGTATCGAACGTTACGGGTTTTACTCCTAGTTCGTCCCTACATAATGATACGCCTTGGATTCTATTCTATAATCCACCTTATATACATCTTACCGAGTCAACCCTTGAAATTCCATATTGGCTATAAACGAGAGTGGATGTCGACAAACATGACCAATGCTGTGCATATAGGGCCCGGTCTGGTCCTGGGAGGAGCACCCGAAGGTACTTGTGCCCATGAGAGTTTATTGACCACGATGTTTGGCATTACACCGGAGTACTTGCTTGCTAGACTTTAGGCATTCCACTCATTCTCGTGATATTACTTGATTGACTGACTTGAGACCCGTAGAAGGGTAAAAGTGTTTATTTGAATGCATTGATAAATAGTCAATTCAAGTTATACATGCTTGAAACTACTTTGCTTACTATTGCTAGCTTGATTAACATGTTGCTATTCCAGTTATTACTTCTCAGTTATCACTGGCTTGATATCATTTGTTATCACTTGCTACTGCTGCTTGAAATTGTGCAGTCTATATACTCTCACTTTCTACTCCTGTCGATTTTACGATCCTTTGATATCTATCTGTCTGCATGCATAGTTTACCTACATTAAATAAATGGGTAATTCACTTAAAGCATGTTAGAACTTGAGATGTAAATCCTACTGAGCGATTCGCTCATCTAGTAGTTTTCTAACCTTTTCAGGTAGTACGGATATCAGCCAGAACTCGGAAGGGAATGAGTCTGAGTGATGAGTGTAGAAATGGAGTTATCATGTTGTCTTGTTAATTGTTCTTGTGTAAATTATGTTAGTGTAATCCCACTTATGTCAGTCATATCCAGTTATGTCAGACGTCAGTTGTGTTAGTCCAATTGATTAGAACTGTAATAAGGGCTTGAAGCCTAGTAGTTGGACCTGGAAATGTATGTAGTTGTCATTTGGTTAGTTGTAACAATTGTCAGCTCATCCTATTTGTATTACTTTCAAGTTAAATCTTAGTTATCTGTGCACTCTATTAACTATCAAATGAAGAATTCCATCGAATAGCTAGCTCGCTTTGGTTATATATAAAACTGTCGCGCCACGGGTAAGCTTTCGTGCTCGGGACGTGACAATTACTGATGCGGGACGAGACACGGACACGACAAGCTCGCGGTTGTCCCTTAATGAGGGAAGCGTCGGACGTGCACGGTTGAGAAACCGGCAAGAGCTTGGGTGGTCAATTCACACTTTCGTGCCCGGATCGGGTCACGAGACGGTAACGCTCTCTCTCGCAGCAGCAGTGATATAAATATAAAGCGAGCTACGATCCTGGAACATGCTCTCTAGCAGTGGCATAAACAAGTATATATGAAAATAAGCAACTGCCGTGTGTAGGGAGCGAGAACGGTACCTCCACGCGCTCGGCGTGGGGAAGATGGACCCGACCGAAACTCGTACTCCCGGAATAATAGTACACAGTATTACAGCAATATAACTCGCTGCCCACTCCATGCAGGGAGGTAAAGGGCTACACAATGGGGCCCGGGAGGACCGAATTCGGGTTGACGGGCAGCTTCTCGCATTGATTCGGCAATACCCGAACTAGTGACGGTGGGGCCCACGTGCTGTCCGGAGGGGCCGTGTGGGACCCGGTCACACCGCAGTAGTGGAGACACTTGGGGAAGCGTTCCCTGGGCTGGCGGCATGCTGGTTCGCCGGCCGGAGGCCAGGCGGCTCCGTTCGGCACCGGTCGGAATGACCGGCCCCGAATCTGCAGCTTCTGGTTTTCAGCGCGCATCCCGGCGAGAACGGGCGCTGCGACCAGCCCCGAAAACGGAATGCAACAAAACTGGCGCCGTTGGAAAGCCGCTTCAAAATACTTAAACCTAGTGGCCTTCAGAAAAATTCATCATATCTGTATTTCTGATGAGGGAATTTTTAATGCGGATGTTGTACAGTGTCTGAACTCTCAGACTAGCAGGAAACTTTCCTGAGAACTGCCTTTGACCGATATGTGAACGTCTGAATATGAAGTTGTGGTCTTCAGAAAAGTTATAGGAAATCAAGAGCGGAAACCGGAACTATTTTTTATGAAGGATTTGGAGGTGGCTGTGATTTATTCGGATTTTTGAACTGGAAGGTGGTTGGATCTATTAATTGGCTGAAAGCACTGTAGCAGAGATAGAACAAAAATTTTTAAAAATGGATAGGAGGCTGATCAAAAATTAATAAAATTCATGGATGTAGAGGATGATGGACAGAACGCCCAGTAAAATTGGGAGTCCTAACAAAAATAAAAAAAAAGGTCGGAGATGGGAAACTCAGAGATGCTGTCACTGTAGATAGAGACATGACAGATCTGGGAGTGATTGAAGTCCGAAAATGCAAAAATATCCAAAGATGGATTTGCAACCTGAATGTTTTTTTGGATGATGGGATGGAAGATAGGAACACACCATAAAAATTGCAGACCAAGAAGAGGCCGTGGTTCATAGTAGGAATTTCGGGAAGAGACTGCTGTCTGCCAAGGATAGAACTTCGACGGTGGCTCGATGGCTGTCCGATGGCGGCACGAACGGCGGCGGCGGCGGCACCGATGAAGATCAGATGTGGAGAGGGGGAGATAGAAGATGAAATCACTCTAGAACTGGAGGTTTGAGGAGAGGAAACCAGGGGGAGAGGAAGGGGGCGCACCAAGCTTCAAGCTTTCCAACAAAATTTCTGATTTTTCATTAATTTTCACATGAAAATACAAGCTTATATATGATTCCAACCAAATCCAACATCAACCCTTGGATCTAGGGGTGGGGATTGAAGGGCTGGGATGAGATGTGAATAACACATAAAAACTAATAAAAAAATCAAGGGGAAGGGGGCGGCCTATTGACCATGTGTAAGGTTGAATGGGGTAGGTGGCCAACCTATTAGAATGTTGACCCCTTTAACCCCATGTGTCCATATGACCAGCCCACCCTTCTAGATGTCCACCTAGGAAGGCTGACCAGGCCCACATGGTGACATGGACCAATGGGAAAGGACTGAGGGCCCCCTTGCTGGTCCTACTGCATAATTGCATAAAAACCCACACAATCCATGGGAATGACTCCTTGGCTTATAAAGCCTTACATTTGCGTACATACTTTCCCAAGGATATAAACACAAACTAAAAGGACATAAATGTAAAAGAAAAAGTACAGGCTCGGTGTCGATTCCCATCAACTCTCCCCGGGTGGGAGGAACTCGACCCCGTCGAGTAAGGGTAGGGATGCTCGAGTACTCCGGCGGATCCGTCACCGTGCCAAGTAACGCGGGTACGCTCCACTCCAAGTGATCGTCACCTGCTCATTCCATATATACTCGATATGCGTGGACTGCTATGGGCTAAAGGTGGACACTCCGGGTGGGGCACTCTCAAAAGGGAAGGCAGCAGCTCGAAGACTCACTAGGAATCACCGCTGAGTCCCTGTAGGTGACTGATCCAGGTAGATGTAGAACCGATCCCATACTCATCAAGTGAGTCCAATCGCCTATTACTCATAAGAGAACGACAACGAGCTTGCACAAGACATATGCAGACTCTCAAACTTACACACAAACCATGCAAACAAACCACACAAAAAAAAAAACACACTGACTCATGCACGACTCTAGACTAAGGTGGTGACATCAAGCCCACTAGGTGGCGACATCCTGGGCGGCCGGAGAGCCGTCCAACTCTTCCCCCCCAAGGCATAGTACTCATCGGCTAGTGCCTCATCGGCCACGTAATTGACATACTCAAGCTCGGGAGGTACGGATTCTCCAACACCTAGGGCTAGGGTGGTGCGAGCGGGACACTCGCTGGCAATGTGGCCAAACCCGTGACAGTGGAAACACTGCACTCTCGACCGACTACTCTCTCCTATAAAAGGGGCCTTACCATTATCATCCCGTCGGGTAGGGGGTGTAGGCAGCAATGGGGGAGATGTAGGTGCCTTGGACAATAGTGGAGGGGGTGCCAGTGCCAGAGGACGGGCTATAGGAGCCGGGGGACGGGCAACGGGTGCCGGTGGTTGGGGTGGAAATAGATCCCGGGGTGGAGGAGGGCGAGGCCGTGGAGCGAAGTGCTCCTGACGGGTGGGCTCCTGAGGTCGAGCCATGGGAGGCCGCTGATGTGGGCCTATGGAGTGACGGGGCTCGGTACTACGGAGAGGGGTGGGGCCCAACCGATGGCTAGACTCGAACTCTCCCTCAAATTGCTCCATCTCGAGAGCAACCTGGTATGTCTCTTCCAACGTCTTGGCATTGCGGCAGAAAAGCTCATACTGATAGTGTGGCCGCAAACCACGTCGAAAGCGGGAAACGGGCATGGTACTCTCCTCCGTGACACCACACCGTAGAAAGTACTCATCAAACTCCGCGATGTATTCGGAGACGGACCGATCTCCCTGGCTAAGACTTTGCCATTTATCGATGAGTCACTGGCGGTATGTAGATGGAAGGTACTTTTGCCGAAGTTTATTCTTCATCTCGGCCCATGTGTCAATCGGGGGTTCTAGCCGCTGAAGTAGCAGGCTCTCTACATTCTTCCAATAGGTTTGCGCCTGCCCCATGAGCTTCATGGTGGCAAATCGGACCCTTCGGCGCTCCGACATATCATACCATTCAAAATAACGGTCCATGCCGAACTCCCAAGCTAGGTAGACTTTCGGATCCAAAGACCCGTAAAAAGAGGGAGGGTCCGCTCGCACGGTCCTAAGGACCCTATCATCATCCTCATCTCATTGTGGCTGAAAACCACGACGGCGTTGACCATACCCCTCATAGGCATTGTCGGACCCATAGTCCTCGAGACCAAGGTCACGGTGCGGTAGTTCAGGAACCCGAGGAGGGGCGGGTGGAGGAGCCTGTGGTGGCTGGTTTTGGGCCGCGGGAGCGGCCTGGACTTGGGCCATGGGAGCGGGTTGGACTTGGGCCACCGCGGGAGGAGGTGCGGGTGGGCCTTGGGCTGCTCCAGGAGGGTCCCCGTGTGACATCCTATCTAACCGCCCAACGAGGTCTTGGACCGACCTGTCGGAGGTCTCCATGCGTCCCTCCATGACTCTAAGGTGACCATCCATATTATCGGAGAAAGTCCGAAAGTTAGCATCGGATTGGTCCAACCTAGTCATAATGGCCATCACCACCTCGTGTAGGGAGTGGAAGTCTCCCGAGGCGCCATCTCGTGGGTTAGCCATAGGGGAAGGGCGATGGTATTGGGTACCTCGCCGAGTGGGCTTACAACGACACGGACTAGGAAACACCGACTAATGCAAACACACACTAATATGATGCACCTAGACCTAAGCCAATATCCGGTACGTGGCGGAGGTAATCGACCCGAAGGTCACTCGCGCAAGTGTGCGGCCTTCCTGGTAGGCGTAGCCTAACGTTCGGACAACACCTTTTGATATATCGAATTATCGGGATGAAATGCCATTTAAAAACACTCTTTTTTTTGTTTTAGAAATGTGATGATCCTAGACTCGACTTAAACCGACTAATGGTTAGACGTAAATGACACTCTTTTTATTTTATTTTTTTTTGTTTCTAGACACCCTAGACTCAACTCGCTCTGATACCAAATTGATGCGGGACGAGACACGGACACGACAAGCTCGCGGTTGTCCCTTAACGAGGGAAGCGTCGGACGTGCACGGTTGAGAAACCGACAAGAGCTAGGGTGGTCAATTCACACTTTCGTGCCCGGATCGGGTCACGGGACGGTAACGCTCTCTCTCGCAGCAGTGGTGATATAAATATAAAGCGAGCTACGATCCTAGAACATACTCTCTAGCAGTGGCATAAACAAGTATATATGAAAATAAGCAACTGCAGAGTGTAGGGAGCGAGAACGGTACCTCCACGCGCTCGGCGTGGGGAAGACGGACCCGGCCGAAACTCGTACTCCCGGAACAATAGTACACAGTATTACAGCAATACAACTCGCTGCCCACTCCACGCAGGGAGGTAAAGGGCTACACAATGGGGCCCGGGAGGACTGAATTCGGGTTGACGGGCGGCTTCTCGCGTTGATTCGGCAACACCCGAACTAGTGACGGTGGGGCCCACGTGCTGTTCGGAGGGGCCGTGTGGGACCCGATGGCACCGCTGTAGTGGAGACACTTGGGGAAGCGTTCCCTGGGCTGGCGGCACGCTGGTTCGTCGGCCGGACGCCGGGCGGCTCTATTCGGCACCGGTCGGAATGACGAGAATGGGCGCTGCGACCAGCCCCGACGTCGGAATGTGACGAAATTGGCACCGTTGGAAAGCCGCTTCGAAATACTTCAACCTAGTGGCCTTCAGAAAAATTCATCAGATCTGTATTTTTGATGAGCAAATTTTTAATGCGGCTGTTGTACAATGTCTGAACTCTCAGACCAGCAGGGAACTTTCCTGAGAACTACCTTTGACCGACATGGGAACGTCTGAATCTGAAGTTGTGGTGTTCATCAAAGTTATAGGAAATCAAGAAAGGAAATCGGAACTATTTTTTATGAGGATTTTGGAGGTGGCTGTGATGTTTTCGGATTTTTGAACTAGAAGGTGGTCGGATCGGGGAATTGGCTGAAAGCACTGTAGCAGAGATAGAACACAAATTTTTAAAAATGGATAGGAGGCTGATCAAAAATTAATAAAATTCATGGATGTAGAGGATGATGGACAGAACGCCCAGTAAAACTGGGAGCCCTAACAAAAATAAAAAAAAAGGTCGGAGATGGGAAACTCAGAGCTACTGTCACTATAGATAGAGACAGGACAGATCTGGGAGTGATTGAAGACCAAAAATGTAAAAATATCCAACAAAGGATTTGCGACCTGAATTTTTTTTTGGATGATGGGATGGAAGATAGGAACACACCATAAAACTTGCAGACCAAGAAGAGGCCGTGGCTGATAGCAGGAACTTCGGGAAGAGACTGCTATCTGCCAAGGATAGAACTTCGACGGTGGCTCGATGGCGGTCCGATGGCGGCACGAACGGCGGCAGCGGCGGCACCGATGAAGATCAGAGGTGGAGAGGGGGAGATAGAAGATGAAATCACTCTAGAACTAGAGGGTTGAGGAGAGGAAACCAGGGGGAGAGGAAGGGGGCGCACCAAGCTTTCCAACAAAATTTCTGATTTTTCATTAATTTTCACATGAAAATACAAGCTTATATATGATTCCAACCAAATCCAACCTCAACCCTTGGATCTAGGGGTGGGGATTGAAGGGCTGGGATGAGGTGTGAATAACACACAAAAACTAATAAAAAAATCAAGGGGAAGGGGGCGGCCTATTGACCATGTGTAAGGTTGAATGGGGTAGGTGGCCAACCTATTAGAATGTTGACCCCTTTAACCCCATGTGTCCATATGACCAGCCCACCCTTCTAGATGTCCACCTAGGAAGGCTGACCAGGCCCACAAGGTGACATGGACCAATGGGAAAGGGCTGAGGGCCCCCTTGCTGGTCCTACTGCATAATTGCATAAAAACCCACACAATCCATGGGAATGACTCCTTGGCTTATAAAGCCTTACATTTACGTACATACTTTCCCAAAGATATAAACACAAACTAAAAGGACATAAATGCAATTAAAAAAGTACAGGCTTGGTGTCGATTCCCATCAGTTACGCTTGGGAAAATCTAGATGACCACCTCTTGGAGCTCTTTAACATCAAAACCCCCGTCTTTGATGGATCCTACAACCCAATCCTCTATCTAGATTGGGAGGTTTCTATGGACCAATACTTTAATTGGTACCCCTTGACCGAAGAGAGGAAAGTGAGGCTAGCCAAAATGCACCTCTCCAAGGAAGCCCAAAGTCGTTGGCTAATTGTTAAGGGCTTAAGGAGGATCCTCGGGCAAGCCCCGATTGGCACTTGGGAGGGAATGAAGGCCGAGCTTAGGAAGGCCTACGCTCCCTGTAATACCCCAGATTCTTATCAGATTTTTCGGATCCTTTTCAGAGTGCTTTCAGATCACTTTTGTAGGTCCTGAGTTGAGTTTTACGATCCACATGGGTTTTTCTCTCGTTCTCTCGTACTAGTTATAGAACTCTGTGGTGAGTTTATTTCTTAGTTCATCAACTCGTGGATGCCGCAGTTGCGATGTACTCTTTGAGAGGATCGTTTCGACTATTTTTACGTATTTTTCTGAATTAGTCCATTTTCGGGTCAATTATCAAATTTTTAGAAATTAGGAAAATTTTCTAATTTCTTTCTTTTTCTTTCTTCTTCCTCTTTCCTTTTCTCATTCGCCGCCGTGACTCTCTCTCTCCCATTTTCTCTCTTCTCTCGCCCTCCCGACTCCGGCTGTAGACGGAGGAGGCACGGGCAAGTAGTGGAGATGCCGTGGGGATGGTCGGGTGCGCGATGGGATGAGGTTCAGACTGTTTCTGGCGCGATCCCGAACGGTGGATTCAAAGCCGACGGTCGAGCTCACGACATAGTTTTCGACGCAATTTAGTCACTTCGGTGCACGAAATCTTCGGTGGAGGTAGGGAGATGGATCGCCTACTTCTCTGTTACGTTTCCTCGTAGTTTCACGTTGAACGGTGAGCATCCGAGTGAGTTTCTTTCAGTTTTGGGAAAACCATGCTTTTGGGTTGTTCGTTGGGTTCACCGGAAAATGGCGACGGTTTTCAGCTAGATCAACATCATTGGAACCCTTAGCATGTTAGCTTTCCATCCCCGTAAGTTTCATCACGATCGGTCGTCATTTGGGGCCGGTACGAGCCCCGGAACCCCGATGACTCGATTTTGGTCGATTCGTTAGAATCGCCCATTTCTTGCATTTTTTATGTTGCATGGACACCTTCTGACCTGTGGAAGGTTATTTTTGTCCATTAGGTTTGTTTCCTCTGCGTTTAGATGCGTATGGGGCGTGGAACGACCGAGATCGACCATTTCCCCCATTTTCCAGCCGTATCGTGCTTGCGGTCGTTTCAGAGACCGCTATAGGTCTCTAGCGGCCCCACGATGGACCGCCACACTCCATAGTGTGTCGGTCAGTTGTATGTCGGTTCGAGTTTGTGGCCCTAGTTCTGACCACCATTGTGCTGTAGCAGGCTATCCTTAGACTACTACGGTGTATTTGACGTTAGTCATTATTTTAAGTCGGTTGGCCTTGGCGGCCCAACCTTCATGCGTTTCTTCCTTGTAGCGCGCCCTTCTTAGGCCGCTACAGTCCGTTCGTCATAGGTCACTGTTTTAGGGCGGTTAGTGTGGCGGTTCATTCTTTGACCGCCTTAGTCCGTGTAACGCGTCTTTATTAGACCGCTATAGTGGTTTGACTGAATAGGTCAGTTCAGGGTTGACTGGGTATAGCAGCCTAATCCATGACCGCTACAGTCACCTAGCAGCCCATTCTTTGACCGCCAGAGTCATTCTTCCATTTAATTCCTGTGTGTCGTTTCTCGATGTATTGGTTTCCATGTATCTTGGCTTGACCTCGTGGTTTGCCCATCGTCCCGTGGATGTCTTTTCATGTCCTATGAGGGCCATGACCATGTGATCAGATAGCCAGGTGTACCTTGCTATTCATTAGGTTCTGGTCAACCTGGTGTGACCCAGTGGTTGACAAGTAACCTTGTGTGTGTCTCGGCTATTCTGTATAGATCGGGACAGTGGTTCTAGACGCTTTGAGGTATCGTCTAACCTCGGTTAGCATATCCAGTTGTGTTGAGGGTCTTGGTGATTCCTCCAGTCTCCGTGAGTCGTTTCCTCCGGATGTGTCATTTTCTCTGGCTTAGGAATTCACCGATTGGAGGCTTGTTTCGCTTTGTACGATGATCTTGACCCCAAGTCTTCTGACTCAAGGATCGTTGTATTATCAAGTCTAGTTGCCCTGTCCTGAGTCTGCTGGCAGTTGGTATGCTGCTTTGGTGCTTTATAGTACGTGCGACAATGCTTTCTTGGCTTGTTTGTACTCCAGCACTCGTGTTTTAGAGTCTTTGTGATGTGACACCACCTTGGGGGTGATAGTCACAAGATCAAAGACCGCTTGGACCTAGCAAGCAAGCAATGCAACGGACCGGCAACTTCACTCGAGCGGACTCACCCGCTTGGCGAACACTAGGGCCCGTAGACAAACCGGTGATGGTGGAGAGTGTCCGAAGTGGGACCTCACCTTTCCGGGGAATTGGCTAGCTTGGGATGGACCCCTAAGGGCCTAGGATGACCAATTCCGTGAGCAGCCAGCACGCCAAGGGTGTTGGTTGTTGGGTCGCTCTCTCAACTCACTCTGTGGTGGTCACTCAATTATAAGCAAATTCGGGATCAGGCACACTCTTACCGTCGACGGAGCAACCAAAAATAGTACTAAACTAAGCAATTAAGGGCCAGCAATGAGAAGTGTTTCGAAGCTCACTTGACCGGCGTGAATACACTGGTCCCGGTCAGAGACGTGGGTGAGCGGGGAAGTGTGGGCTATCTGCACGCCGCGCCGATGACGCTTCAGCCGCTGACCTGCTAGTACAAGCACTACACCCTCGCAGAGGGGGGATCTCGGGGTGGGGGTTAAGAGATTTACAATCAAACACTACCTCCACGCAGGGAGGGGCTGTAAGCCGGCATGGCGGGGACTGGGAGTGAAGCTAGAAAACCGTTGTGCCGAGCTCCGCCGGTGCTGCCAGCTTCTGGATCCGCCGGACAGACAGTCTAAGATGGTGCCGCCACGATCACTACTGAACTCCGAATAGGCTGCAACTGGTGCCGAAATTCTCTGACTTGACCCAGAAAGATGCCTAAATTTTCTTGGAAATTCGTGACGATGCTGCTGGCTGGGGCAGAGCCTGGAACAGGGCTGGCCTACGCTGGTTCTAGTTGCTCCCATGGTGTTATTGCTGGAAGACGGGGGTGCCACGAAGAGTCCCATGCTCTGTTGGAGGCGAGACTGGTACCGATGAGATCGTGGACGAGTCTTTTTTCTGTCGGGATTAACGGTGCCATCAGCAGATGTCGGAGCACATCCTGAAGGCCCGAACAACAGGGATGTGTCGGTTTTGGCTCAGGAAAACTGACCTGATGCACTTGGCATGGAAATTTTGAAACTTTTGATGCCGAGGTCCAAAATTAGTTCTACTTCTTGGGGATGGGAGAGGATTTAAAGGAGAAGCCCTCAGCCAAGTTTCATGCCCAGATCTGCAAGGGAGTGGCCATGGTCGAACTTGATCTGGAGCTCTGGTTCTCTGCCTGAGTGGTTCTATGCAGTCGAGGAAGAATCGCTCTCACGGGCAGCTCGGTGCTTGGACGATTACGAAACAACCTCGCTTGGAAAGCTCTCTGGATGACCTTTCCAGAGGTATATGACTTGCCACCAGAAGGATCGGGGAAGGGCTAGAGACGATGCTGCTTCCAGGACCCTAGCTTGCTGCCTGCGAACTGCTGCTGGAGTTGCAACCTGCCGATGGGAAATGGAGTAGGACGGGGGGCGAAATGGGGGTGGATGAGTGTGGGGTGAACCCTGGATGTGAGGGGGTCTGGGAGGGGGTGATCCAAGGTGAGGGAGTGGCAAAATGGGGGCTAGAAGGAGGTCTAGCAGGTGGAGGGAGGGGAAGCTGCGAATTTGGTGTTGGGAGGGGATAGGGAAGGAGTATTTGAAAATGGGTTTAAGGGTGGGATTAATTTCTGGTCTTGGGGGTGGGAAGAGGTGTGTGGGGAAGGGAAAAGGATGCTTGGGGAGTGGAGAATTCTCCCTTGGGAGATGAGAGAGGTGCTTGGGGAAGGGGAGTGGGTGGTTGGTGGTTGGAGGGTAGAGTGGGGATAGGTGGAGGCTACCTTGGGGATGGGGTGGAGTAAAGAGAGGGGTTGCAGGGAGTTGGAGTGGCTTTAATGGAGGAGGAAGGGAGAGATAAAGTGGTTGGGAGGGAGGAGAGAGAAAGGGACACCCCCTCTTAGAGAGAGAGAGGGGGGGAATCCACCCCTTAGAGAGAGAGAGGGAGAGAGAGATGGAGAATCCACTCCAATTACACTAGAACACTCAATTTTTTTGATTGACCAAAAGATTACAAATGAGGGAGTGGGGTGGCCTATTTATAGGCACTCATATTTTCCTAGGACTAAAATGACCCTGACTAAACAACTAATGACCAAAGCAGTCGAAGGGAGGGCGCCCCTGGGCCAAGCCCACTAATTGGGCCCAATAGACAACTTAATTAACCACATGACTCAAGACTTAGGTAAATGACCCTTATACCTAGGTACCAGACTCAAATAAAGGGAAAATTACATAGTTTATGACTCAAATAAAATATTAAAATTATATGAATAGACTCAGAAAAATGTGAAGAACACAATGACGTAAACCGTCGATCCATCAGAGCTTCACAAAATGTGGAGGGGTAAGTGATGCCCCCATTATACCCCCAGGGTGGGGAGAACTCGACCCCGTCGAGTATGGGTCCACCGGGGAAGTGGTACACCAAATGCAGCTCCGGGCGAGCCACGATCTCCAAACTCAACCCCGCGTCCATGGCCGGGGGATGGCGCTTCAGCTTCACAAAGTGGCACGCACACACCCTCATGCTGGCAATGATACCTTGCTTGCCTAGTATTACCTCCGTGTGTACACGTCGGGCTCTCGAGCTGATTTGTGGTGGCCCTCCGAGGGTGTCCCTCTTACAGGAAGGTATAGGCTCAAAGCACTCACTAGGATCCACCGCGGTGCCCATATAGGGTGCCGCATCCGCCACGTGAAAAATGGGGTGAATCCCAAAACCCATCGATAAGTCCAACCCGTAAGCCGGGTTTCCAAAGCCACTCAGAACTTGGCAAGGTCCAAGTCCTCCTGCCCTCGATATGGGGGTGGCCCTAGAGTAGAGCCACTCCAATACCATCATCATCAGATTGTCTACTTGGAATTTCAAGTGGCGCTCTTGAGCTTTTGCCCACTCGTCATGAATTTCACCGCTTGTTGCTTGATACTTGCTTGAATGCTCATGCCATGTACTACGATGCGGTGTGGGTGTGAAGTGTGGGGTATGCAAAGGTGGACCAGGGCAACCATAAGTGGACCTATCATGCATTGTAGCCATGTATACTTTGATGGACCTAGGAGGGCCGGGCATCCATAGGTGAACCTATCATGCCTTGGGGTGACAAATGTCGGGGGACCCGAACATCCATGTATGCTCCTTTCATGCGTAAGACCTATGACGAATGGGGGAGGACCAGCACATCCAAATGTGAGCCAGTTATGTATTGGGCCTAAAGTGTGTGTGACATGTATGAGATGACTGGGCTTGTGTCCCTTGTCGATTGATGTGATATGCCAAGATAGGTGCACTCTTATCCTACAGGTGACGGCCATGTGTGTGGGTATGGAGTGGTCCTTGAGCTCCTACTTGTAAGGATCGAAGGGGTAAAAGAAGGTATGTATGATGGAGTGGGGCACTTCCTTATTTCTTAGGTGTATTTCACCCATGGTCATGGTTCCCTTGGAGTGGTCCCGGTCTTGGGAGAGGTGGGCTTGGTCTAACATGGTTGGTTGGGGTAGGAAAAGGTTGGTGGTGAGTAAGGTGGGTGGGTATATGAAGGGATCGAAGGGGTCATGGTAAGGGTCACCTAGGGAGAGGAACTCTAGGTGGGGTTTATGGTTGGGTGGGAAACAAGGGGTTTGTCTCTCCTTAGTTTGAGTGTGGGTGTCCTTCAGTGGATGGGTAATGTTGGAACAAACACCCTCATTCTTTGGGACTTCCATGGCCAAGCTTGTGTCTCTAGCATGGATGATTTTGGTAGGAGTTTGGGTTGGTGGAGCTGGAGGGTGTGATGACATGCGGTTAGGGGGGGTTGTTTGAGGGATCATTGGTAGAGTGTGGGGCTCCCGTGGAGGGGTGGAAGTGGCATGCTTGGTGGGGTAAGGGACGGAGGGTGACGGATACACGCATGGGCCATATTTTTCGTAGAAGGCTGTGGGTGACTTGGCTCACTCCTTCAACATCCCTATGACAAGCTTATCCCACGCATTCATCTTGGGAAGGGGGTAGTGGAGCGGGGAGGGGTGATCCTTCTAGACTCAATGACGATGCAATGCCCAAGGACTAGACTTAGTAGAGACAAGTCTAAAACTTGCTCTGATACCACTTGATGTGACACCACCTTGGGAGTGATATTCACAAGATCGAAGACCGCTCGGACCTAGCAAGCAAGCAATGCAACAGACCGGCAACTTCACTCGAGCGGATTCACCCGCTTGGCGCACACTAGTGCCCGTAGGCAAACCGGTGATGGTGGAGAGGGTCCGAAGTGGAACTTCGCCTTTCCAGGGAATTGGCTAGCTTGGGATGGACCCCTAAGGGCCTAGGATGCCCAATTCCACCGGCGGCCAGGGTCGCTCTCTCAAATCACTCCGCGGTGGTTGCTCAATTATAAGCAAATTCAGGATCGGGCACTCTCTTACCGCCGATGGAGCAACCAAAAACAATACTAAACTAAGCAATTAAGGGCCAGAAATGAAAAGTGTTCCGAAGCTCACCTGACCGGCGTGAATACATCGATCCCGGTCGGAGACGTGGGCGAGCGGGGAAGCGTGGGCTATCTACACGACGCGCAGATGATGCTTCAGCCGCTGACCTGCTAGTACAAGCACTACACCCTCGCAGAGGGGGGATCTCGGGGTGGAGGTTAAGAGATTTACAATCAAACACTACCTCCACACAGGGAGGGGCTGTAATCCAACTAGGCGGGGAGTGGGAGTGAAGCTAGAAAACCGTTGTGCCGAGCTCCGCCGGTGCTGCCAGCTTCTGGAACCGTTGGACAGACAGTCGATGATGGTGCCGTCACGATCACTACCAAACTCCGAATAGGCTGCAACCGGTGCTGAAATTCTCTGACTTGACCCAGGAAGACGTCTGACTTTTCTTGGAATTTTGTGACGATGCCGCTGGCCGGGGTAGAGCCTGGAACAGGGCTGGCCTATGCTGGTTTTGGTTGCTCCCAGGGTGTTGTTGCTGGAAGACAGGGGCGCCACGAACAGTCCCATGCTTTGTTGGAGGCAAGGCTTGTACCAATGCGATTGTGGACAAGTCTTCTTTCCGTCGGGACCAACGGTGCCATCGGCAGATGTCGGAGCTGATCGTGAAGGCCCGAACAAAAGGGATGTGTCGGTTCTGGCTCAGGAAAACTGACATGATGCACTTGGAATGGAAAGTCTGAAACTTTTGATGCCGAGGTCCAAACTTAGTTCTGCTTCTTGGGGATAGGAGAGGACTTGAAGGAGAAGCACTCAGCCAAGTTTCGCGCCCAGATCTACAAGGGATTGTCCATGGTTGAACTTGATCTGGAGCTCTGGTTCTCTGCCTAAGTGGTTCTGCGCAGTCGAGGAAGAATCACTCTCACGGGCAGCTCAGTGCTTGGATGATGACGAAACCACCTCGCCTAGAAAGCTCTCTGGACAACCTTTCCAGAGGTATATGACTTGCCACCAGAAGGATCGGGGAAGGGCTAGAGATGATGCTGCTTCCAGGACCCTAGCTTGCTGCCTACGAACTGCTGCTGGAGCTGCAACCTGCCGATGGGAAATGGAGTAGGACGGGGGGCGAAATGGGGGTGGATGAGTGTGGGGAGAACCCTGGCTGTGAGGGGGTCTGGGAGGGGGTGATCCAAGGTGAGGGAGTGGCAAAATGGGGGCTGGAAGGAGGTCTAGCAGGTGGAGGGAGGGGAAGCTGCGAATTTGGTGTTGGGAGGGGATAGGGAAGGAGTATTTGAAAATGGGTTTAAGGGTGTGATTAATTTCGGGTCTTGGGGGTGGGAAGAGGTGTGTGGGGAAGGGAAAAGGATGCTTGGGGAGTGGAGAATTCTCCCTTGGGAGATGAGAGAGGTGCTTGGGGAAGGGGAGTGGGTGGTTGGTGGTTGGAGGGTGGAGTGGGGATAGGTGGAGGCTACCTTGGGGATGGGGTGGAGTAAAGAGAGGGGTTATGGGGAGTTGGAGTAGCTTTAATGGAGGGGGAAGGCAGAGAGAAAGTGGTTGGGAGGGAGGAGAGAGAAAGGGGCACCCCCTCTTAGAGAGATAGAGGGGGGGAATCCACCCCTTAGAGAGAGAGGGAGAGAGAGATAGAGAATCCACTCCAATTGCACTAGAACACTCAATTTTTTTGATTGACCAAAAGATTACAAATGAAGGAGTGGGGTGGCCTATTTATAGGCACTCATATTTTCCTAGGACTAAAATGACCCTGACTAAACAACTAATGACCAAAGCAGTCGAAGGGAGGGTGCCCCTGGGCCAAGCCCACTAGTTGGGCCTAATAGACAACTTAATTAACCACCTGACTCAAGACTTAGGTAAATGACCCTTATACCTAGGTACCGGACTCAAATAAAAGAAAAATTACATAGTTTATGACTCAAATGAAATATAAAAATTACATGAATAGACTCAGAAAAATGTGAAGAACACAATGGCGCAAATCGTCAATCCATCAGAGCTTCGTAAAATGTGGAGGGGTAAGTGATGCCCCCATCACTCTGTGTCTAGTGAGCCTCCACTAGTCGTAGCCTCACGACCTCGAGTGTCGGTCCACCTGGGAGTAGGGGGTACGGTAGTTCCCGATATACAGTTTTTAAGCTAGTTCAGTGGGCCCCTGCTTAACGGTAGTGTCCTGCTGGGGGGGAAAACTAGCTAGAGGCCCGGCTCTAGGCAAGAGTCGGTGTGTGCACACGTGGTCAGGGGCGTTGGACTGGCGCCGACGGGCGTGACCCAGACTAGTCACTCGTTACTGTAGTTTCTGTTCTAGTTCTGTGTGTATCTCTATCTCCATCGTTCTCGGTGTCCGTAGCGAGATACTTGTGGCACAGTATAAGACGTCAGTGGACGCATCTGGCTATTCTTCTAGTGAGGAGGTACTTCCGTCACTTGACATGTGACTCTCGCATTTCTCGTACGTCGTGACCTTCCCAGGCTAGTCTTTTCTTGACTTTACCCGAGGTCAGCTCTGTGTAGCGTGCATGACGATCTAGTCATGTATGCGTCTGTGTCTGTTGTCTATCTAGGTCTTTTCTTGGGCTTTTGCCTGGTTTCGTGGGCTTTAGCCTTTGGGCTAATGTTCAGCTGACGGATTGATAACTCCTGACTTTGTGAGATCAGGGTTCACCTTCCTGTTGTTGTTCGGAGTAGCTTAGGGAGCCATACTTCCTTCGACATCCGTATTTCTTCAGGTATGGTCTCTTTCTCTTCCCCTTTGCTCTTCCCTTTTCCTTTGGCTGCTTCTACTACTGTTCTTCCTGCTTTCTTTTACAACATTCTAGTTGTAGTTTACCTTTTCCTGCTTTAGTACTACTCTTGTTTTAGCTATTGTTCCGTGTTACTGTGTGTTTTTCAGTGGGGATCCGCGTGACCCCTACCGAGTCAGTGACACGAGGCTCACCCCTACTTTTCAGGTGTGGTTGTTTCTTGTTCCTTGCAGTTCCTAGTGTGGTGAGTTCGTAGTTGCCAACTTTATCTGCGTCGGGCTTCCCCTGACCTCAGAGTACGTTTTTCTTTTTGTTAGACTGTACTTATCTTTCCTTTGGACTGGACTCTGGTATAATTATTAATTTGAACTGTTAATTAAAAAGTAATTTTATTTCTTCTACTTTAGCAAACCTGATTAATGAAATTTAATTGCTTACTGTTATATCTGTGACTTCAATGTACTACACGATAATCCTTTTATCCCTTCGGAGCTTTACCGCTCTTGGGAGGCTTTACAGGTTCCAAGTGGTATCGGGTCTACTCGGTTGTCCTATTAGGTATATCCAGTATCCGGAGTCCGTGTCGTCACAGGTGGTATCCGAGCGTTGTTGTGTGAAAGTACATGGGAATACGAGATATACAGTATCCAGAGTCCTGAAAGTCCAGTACAGTCTTTTGTTGGCTTAGGTTTTGCGATTCCTTATTGTTTTATTTTATCGATTGTTGTTACCTTGGCATGGGTCATGTCTCCTTTCCCTGTGAGACGTGAACGACATTGCCTTGTTTCGGAGGTGTCAGACTTGTGTTCACTTGTGTGCCATGCTCGTCCCTTGGATCGATTTCCCTTGAGATCCAGAGTGTGTGCTTGTGATGATGGTCTGGAGGTGTTCCTCTGAATTATGTTTTTCGAGATTCGTGTTATTTCAAGTTGTGTCTTTGGGTTTGTTCTTCCCTGCTTCTTCTTGTTCATTCCTTAAATTTTGAAGATAAAATTTCTTGAGGTAGGCCGTAATACTCTGGATTCTTATCGGAATTTTCGGATCCTTTTCGGAGTGCTTTCGGATCACTTTTGTAGGTCCTGAGTTGAGTTTTACAATCCACGTGGGTTTTTCTCTCGTTCTCTCGTACTAGTTACAGAACACTATAGTGAGTTTATTTCTCAGTTCATCGACTCGTGGATGGCGCAGTTGTGATGTACTCTTTGAGAGGATCGTTTCGACTATTTTTGCGTATTTTTCTGAATTAGTCCACTTTCGGGTCAATTATCAAAATTTTGAAAATTAGGAAAATTTTCTAATTTCTTTCTTTTTCTTTCTTCTTCCTCTTCCTTTTCTCATTCACCGCCGTGACTCTCTCTCTCCCATTTTCTCTCTTCTCACGCCCTCCCGGCTCCAGCTGTAGACGGAGGAGGCATGGGCAAGTAGTGGAGATGCCGTGGGGATGGTCGGGTGCGCGATGGGACGGGGTTCGGACCGTTTCTGGCGCGATCCCGAACGGTGGATTCAAAGCCGACAGTCGAGCTCGCGACGTGATTTTTGGTGCAGTTTAGTCACTTCGGTGCGCGGAATCTTTGGTGGAGGTAGGGAGACGGATCGCCTACTTCTCTGTTACGTTTCCTCGTAGTTTCACGCCGAACAGTGAGCATCCGAGTGGGTTTTCTTAAATTTCAAGAAAACCATACTTTTGGGGTGTTTGTTGTGTTCACCGAAAAATGACGATGATTTTCAGCTCGATTAGCATCATTGGAACCCCCAGCATGTTAGCTTTCCATCCCCGTAAGTTTCATCGCGATTGGTCGTCACTTGGGGCTGGTACGAGCCCGGGAACCCCGGTGACTCGATTTAGGTCAATTCGTTGAAATTGCCCGTTTCTTGCATTTTTGATGTTGCATGGGCCCCTTCCGGTCTGTGGAAGGTTATTTTTGTCCATTAGGTTTGTTTCCCCTGTGTTTAGATGCGTATGGGGTGTAGAACGGCCGAGATCGACCATTTCCCCTGTTTTCCCGCCGTATCATGCTTGCGGTCGTTTTAGAGACCGCTACACGTCTCTGGCGGCCCCACGATGGACCGCCACACTCCATAGTGTGTTGGTCAGTTGTATGTCGGTACGAGTTGGCGGTGCTAGTTCTGACCGCCATTGTGCTGTAGTAGGCTATCCTTAGACCACTACTGTGTATTTGACGTTAGTCATTGTTTTAAGTCGGTTAGCCTTGGTGGCCCAACCTTTATGCGTTTCTTCCTTTTAGCGCACCCTTCTTAGGCCGCTACAGTCTGTTCGTCTTAGGTCAATGGTTTAAGGCGGTTAGTGTGGCGGTTCATTCTTTGATCGCCTTAGTCCGTGTAGCGCATCTTTATTATACCGCTATGGTGGTTTGACTGAATAGGTCGATTCAGGGTTGACTGGGTATAGCGGCCTAATCCATGACCTCTACAGTCACCTAGCAGCCCATTCTTTGACCGCCAGAGTCATTCTTCCGTTTAATTCCTATGTGTCATTTCCCAATGTATTAGTTTCCATGTATCTTTGTAGCAACCCTGATAAAAATAAGATTTTTAAATAAATCAAATTAAAAATAAAAGATAAGTAAATAGATGACAAAGAGCCTAAATGAGTAAATCATTGGTCAAGAGGAAAATAACGCCTTTTATCAAGGCGCTGATTCAAAAGGAAACGCCTCTGTATAAGGCGTTAATTTAAAAGGGACGCCTAGACAATAGGGCGTCAAATTTCAAACGACGGGAAAAATAAAATTAAGGAAAGGAAATGAAACGCCCTCTACATGGGCGCGTTTACATAAGTAACGACGCTCGACAAGGCGTCAATTTAAATTCGACGCCCTCGCTTAAGACGTTAATTCAGTTCGAGTTTCGTTCGACCCAAGAGTCTATCCAGGGTAAGTTATGGATAACTACGTCGAAAGTAGAATATAGTAAGGACTCTATCATGGAAGTATTACTTCCAATACAACTCTAACTCTATTAGGGTTCCTAATAACTCTATAAATATCCTACGGCTCGACCCAGAATGCTATTTGGCGTTCTGTGGATTGTTGCTGTCATACGTGAAGAACAGGTAATGTTCTTCCTCTTTTCTTTTCCTTTAGTTATGAATGATGAAGGAAACTAACGTCTTCATCTTATGTAGGAAGTCTACGGTAGGTAGTACCTCTCTTGTCAAAGAGAAGATCGTGGAGTCTTCATCATCATCCTCTTCGTCTGCATCTTCTTCCAAAACCCGTAAAGAAGATATCATAGAAAAGAGTCTTATCCTCTTCTCAGCAACTCTTGT
This sequence comes from Amorphophallus konjac, assembly GCA_022559845.1. Classification (NCBI taxonomy): domain Eukaryota; kingdom Viridiplantae; phylum Streptophyta; class Magnoliopsida; order Alismatales; family Araceae; genus Amorphophallus; species Amorphophallus konjac. The sequence continues at coordinate 345,908,524 of CM040121.1, forward strand.
CGTCACTACATCCTCTTCGGTGGGCTGCCGGTGATTAAGTTCGGAAGCAACCATCTTGTGGGTGCTACTCTAGATACTGTTAGAAGTTTAGGAGGCTCTGTTTGAAACAGAGCATCATTTTCTATCAGAAGCCTTCACGTTCCTTCTTCCATATCTTCATAAGGTAAGTTTTCTCAAGAACGTAGCCCAAACTAGTATAAATTATGAAATAAACTCATCCATGATCTCATGCATATAGTTTTACTGCGTTTCCAAATGTTTTTCTGAGTGATTTTAAAGAAGCGACCCAGACAAGGGCGCTAATTCTTGTTTTGACGCCCTACCCAGGAGTCGTCAATTTCATATAATTGATAATTATCCATGTTTAAAATTCTATAACTATGAAACCATGAATCTAAATTAATGTATGATCATACCTATCAAATCCTGCTATTTTTCTTGTCCTGACCATGAAATTGTTTCCTGAAATTTTATTATCTGAAAATTGATAAATTGTTGAATTAACGACCTGCACAAGGTCGTCTCTTCTTGAACTGACGCCCCAGACCAGGGCGCTAATTGAAAAGTAACGTCCCTGTCCAGGGCGCGTTTTTGTTAAAATTCCAGAATATTGATTTTCCGTAGAATGGAAATATTGAAGGGACGACTAATGTATAAGTCGTCAAATTGTGAATAAACGCCCCTAAGTAAGGCGTTAATTGGATAATTAATGACTTAGCTTAAGTCGCTATTTTCTGTATTACTGTTTTACACTGATTACTGTCACCGAAGGGTTATATATATATATATATATATATATATCGGCACTATATTCCAGTCCGTGAATATAGCCCCATGTTTTCATGATGTTTTTATCGCATTGCCCTCAATTCTCATTGACATACAAGCTCTCCATTGGACATTCCGTTCCTTTGGACTAGCAAGTTAGTCATAGAGACCTCCGTAAGTCTCCTTGCAGCCTTGGATTCCCTCAAGGCCGACTGAGCTGGTTGTACCATAAAAACCCATTACACTATTTTACCATGTCACTCTAAAGAAACATGGTATACCGGCCCTCATGTTATGCAAAGTGTGTATCATGAGAATTCTCTTAATGGGATGAGGTTATCATGCCATTTGATGCTGTTCTTGTAAACCCCAATTCTATATCAACATTGTTATGATGTTCTTGTAAACCCTAATTCTATATTAAACTTGATGTTCTTGTGGACCTCAATTCTATATAAAGAATGTCCATACTTGTTTGTCATGGTACCCAAGTTAGGGAACCAATTCCACCTAGTTTTTATCAATAATCGTGATTGTACCGTTATTATCGCCTATCTATGTCAAGTGTCATATTTTGGACTATATTCTATCAAAGTCTATCCTACGTGTCTACAAGCTTTATCCTTGAAATTCCATATTGGCTATATACAAAAGTGGATGTTAAAAATACATGATTAATGCCTGCGCATATAGGGCCTGATCTGGTCCTGGGAGGAGCACCCGAAAGTACTTGTGCCCATGGGAGTTGATTGATCACGATATTGACATTATACCGAAGTGCATGACTAGCTTGATTGAACATTCCACAAATCTTGTACTTGTACTTGACATGATATTACATGACTTGCGTGGCCCGAGAAAAGGGTAATTGTATACTTGCTTGACTTGAAACAAAATAGCCAAATTCCAACATGACATGATGAATACACTTGCTTGAATATCTTGATATCTTTTTGATATAAGTTCTTGAAAGCTCATGACTAGTTCTTCTTGCTATCGTTTTGTTATACACTCTCTCTATCTTGTCGTTTTATGCGAGCATGCATAGCTATAGTGCATTCATGAAAGATGTAATCACTTAAACCCCTTGCTAGATCTTGAGATATAATTTCCTACTGAGCGTTCGCTCACTTAGTGTTTCCCTACTTTTCAGGTAAGTCCGACGACGAGGGAACTCGAACGGATGGGGAAAATCAAGAGTGAAAGAGATAGAGCTTCTTCCGTGTTATCTAGTCTTTTTTCATATTTTCTTGAGTCAACCTTGTAGTTTTCCCTTTATTTTCGTTAGTACTTCCAAGGTTTGTAATAGACATATTCTTATTAAAGGAATTAATGGACTGGGTTATCTTTACTTTTGCGCATCTCTGATTTTGGTGTCGAATACACTAATACTCTGATTGACATGATTGATATAAACTCGTCACGTGTCTCCGGGTATCTTCCGCTCTCGAGGCGTGACAATTTTTGTGGTATCAGATCCTAGGGTATTCAATTCCTAGGAAAACCCAAGTCCAAGGATAGGTTAAACCATTAACCAGTGAGATTGGGTAGAACCAAGGGTTGAGTTAACATAAAAATTCTAGCTTCTAAATGAGATCACGTATTGATCTAGTTATCGTAATTGTAGGACGATGGCTGCCGAACGTGCTCAGTGGCGCAACATGCAGCGTACACTTCAAGGCAAGACTCAGGTGCTGCAACAAGTAGCACATGGTGGTGCACAACGAGCCAGAAGTCTCCACCAAGTCTTCAAGAACATGAACCCTCCCAAATTCACGGGTTCTACTGATCCGGACGACGCAGAGCACTGGATCAGGGAGACGGAACGTATATTCCGTGTTATGCAGTGCACGGATCAAGATAAAGTCTTATTAGCTACCTTTCAGTTGGAAAGGGATGCCCGAGGCTGGTGGGAATCAATAGAAGCTACTTTAAATCAAGACCAAGTTACTTGGGAAGAATTTGTTGAACATTTCAACAATAAATATTTTTCAGACCGAGTCCAAGAAAAGAAAGCTACCGAATTTGCCACACTCAAGCAACGGTCATTATCGGTGGCGGAGTACGAGGCACAATTCTCTAGATTGTCTCGGTATGCTAAGCACTTAGTTAGCACCGAGAAGATGAAAGCTAGGAGGTTCCTTAATGGGCTCAGGCCCCAATATATTACCCAACTGGCACCGATGGATATTCAAGTCTATTCGGAGATAGTACGTCGTGCCCAGCTTCTAGAAGATGCCACGGAACTATCTGATAGAATCCGTGGGAAGGACAAGAAAGAACAAGTTACAAGTTCGGGTTCCTTTAAACCCAACTTCAAGAAGAGGCCTAGCAATGGAGGTACTTCCTCACAAGATCAGAAGTTTAAGAAGACCAAGCCTTTCTCCATCACCACTACCCCATCAAATATAGTGTGCAAGCATTGTGACAAGGCTGGTCATAAAGCCGAAGAATGCTGGAGGAAACTAGGAGCATGTCTCCGTTGTGGGAGTCGTGAGCATCGGATTACCGATTGTCCATTACTTAATGATCAAACCGGTGACGGAAAGCGCCCGGTAACCAAGAACGCTCGTCTTCACGTAATTAAGGAGACCGAAGAAGAAGAAGGCAGACTAGTAGAAGGTACACTAAAAGTTTGTTCCAAGTATGCACATGTCTTATTTGATACGGGTGCATCACATTCTTTTATTTCCAAGAAGTTTGCTAACCCACTACCTATGGAACCGGAATGGATGAAAATAATTTTATCTACTCCTCTCGGAAACGAAACCGATATTACTCACCATTATCAAAACTGTGAAGTCTTGGTAAAAGGAAGAAATCTTCCTATCGATCTCATATGTTTAGATCTAAAGGAGTATGATGTCATACTGGGAGCGGATTGGTTATCCAAATACCAGGCAACAGTCGATTGCCGCAATAGCAAGGTTACTTTCAAGGACTTTCCAGAACTAGTCTATTCTAGCCCTAAGAGTCGGAGCGAGTCACCTCTTATTTCGGCTCTCCGAGCTAGCAAGCTAATAAGGAAAGGATGTGTATCTTTCCTTGCATTTGTCACGATTAAGGAGGCTCAAAAAACTAAGATAGAAGATATCCCAGTTGTGCAAGAATTTCCGGATGTGTTTCCGGAAGATTTGCCTGGATTATCCCCGCAAAGAAAAGTGGCCTTCACCATCGATTTAGTTCCTGGTGCGGGTCCAGTTTCTAAGGCACCTTATAGAATGTCCCCTACTGAACTCAAGGAGTTAAAGGAGCAATTAATGGAACTTCTTAAGAAAAGATTCATTAGACCGAGTACTTCCCCGTGGGGAGCGCCTGTGCTATTTGTAAAGAAGAAGGATGGATCCATGAGGTTATGCATCGACTATCGACAGTTGAATCATCTCACTATTAAAAACAAGTATCCACTACCGAGAATCGATGAGTTATTTGATCAAATATCTGGATCCAAGTACTTTTCCAAAATTGATCTTAGGTCGGGATATCATCAGTTAAGAATCAAGGATGAGGATATTCATAAGACTGCATTCAGAAGCAGGTACGACCATTATGAATTTGTTGTTATGCCTTTCGGACTAACGAATGCCCCTGCTGCCTTTATGCAGTTAATGAATAGTATATTCAGGCCTTATTTGGATCAATTTATGGTGGTCTTCATCGATGATATATTAATTTATTCCAAGACTAAGGAAGAGCACGAGGAGCATTTAAGGATTTCATTACAAACATTGAGGACAAACCAATTATATGCAAAGCTCAGTAAGTGTGAGTTCTGGCTCGAAGAAGTGACTTTTCTCGGACATGTTATATCAAAGGATGGCTTATCAGTAGATCCATCAAAAGTTGAAGCTGTAAGGAATTGGGAAAGACCAACCAATGCTAGCGAGATCCGAAGTTTCTTAGGTCTTGCCGGCTATTACAGGCGATTCATCAAAGATTTCTCTAAGATCGCCGTACCACTTACGAGGTTAACTCGCAAGGAGATCCGTTACGAATGAAGTGAGGAATGTGAAAGAAGCTTCCAAACTCTCAAGGATCATCTTACTACAGCTCCTGTCTTAGCTTTACCAATGGAAGGAGAGAAATTCGAGGTATACACTGATGCTTCTGGCATTGACCTCGGATGTGTTCTAATGCAACAAGGAAAGGTTATAGCTTACTCTTCTCGTCAATTAAAGAAGCATGAAGAGGACTTTTTGGTGGCCCAACATGAAAAGGGAAATAGCGGACTACGTGTCGCACTGTCTCACATGCCAACAGGTCAAGGCGGAACACCAAAAGCCTGCTGGAAAATTACATCCTCTAGATATTCCCAAGTAGAAGTGGGAGAATATTAGCATGGATTTCATCATGGGTTTATCTAAATCAAAAGGAGGACATGATGGAATATGGGTTATTATTGACCGATTGACTAAATCGGTGCATTTCTTGCCAATAAAGAGCCGATGGTCAGTTGATGTTTTGGCTACATTATACATCAAGGACATAGTCAGATTACATGGTATTCCTGTTTCAATCGTGTCTGACAGAGATCCCCGTTTTACTTCTCATTTTTGGAAGGGACTACAACATTCGTTAGGAACAAGGCTTAACTTTAGTACAGCTTTTCATCCTCAAACGGATGGTCAGACCGAGAGAACTAACCAGGTGGTTGAAGATATGCTCAGAGCTTGCATCATTGATTTCGATGGAAGCTGGCATGATCACTTGCCGTTGGTGGAATTTGCATACAATAATAGCTACCAGGCAAGTATACAAATGGCACCTTTCGAAGCTTTATACGGAAGGAGTTGCCGATCACCCTTATACTGGGACGAAGTTGGAGAGAAACAACTGCTAGGTCCAGACATGGTAAGGGTTACCATTGAAAGAATACAAATGATTAGAGAAAGACTGCAAGTTGCTCAGTCTAGGCAAAAGGCTTATGCCGATACAAGAAGGAGAGATCTTGAATTCCAAATTGGAGATCATGTATTTCTCAAGATATCGCCTGGACGTGGCATACGGAGATTTGGTGTTAAAGGCAAGCTTACACCAAGATTCATCGGACCCTTCGAGATACTGGAATGAGTTGGTGAGATTGCTTATCGCATCGCATTGCCTCCTCAACTGTCCGATGTACATAATGTATTCCACATATCTATGTTGAAGAAGTATGTACACGATCCATCACATATTATTGATCATGGAGACTTAGTGATCCAGAAGGATCTCACATATGAGCAGAAGCCTATGAAGATACTAGATCGTGAAGTACGTACCCTAAGGAATAAAGCTATTCCCATGATTAAGGTACAATGGAATAAGAACTCTGAACATGAAGCTACATGAGAGACCGAGGAATCCATGAGGAAGTGATTTCCAGAATTATTTTAAGGTATATGTTCTACACTCTCCACTTATATATACTATTGAATTTGGGGACCAAATTCTTTTAAGTGGGGGAGGATGTAGCAACCCTGATAAAAATAAGATTTTTAAATAAATCAAATTAAAAATAAAAGATAAGTAAATAGATGACAAAGAGCCTAAATGAGTAAATCATTGGTCAAGAGGAAAATAACGCCTTTTATCAAGGCGCTGATTCAAAAGGAAACGCCTCTGTATAAGGCGTTAATTTAAAAGGGACGCCTAGACAATAGGGCGTCAAATTTCAAACGACGGGAAAAATAAAATTAAGGAAAGGAAATGAAATGCCCTCTACATGGGCGCGCTTACATAAGTAACGACGCTCGACAAGACGTCAATTTAAATTCGACGCCCTCGCTTAAGATGTTAATTCAGTTCGAGTTTCGTTCGACCCAGGAGTCTATCCAGGGCAAGTTATGGATAACTACGTCGAAAGTAGTATATAATAAGGACTCTATCATGGAAGTATTACTTCCAATACAACTCTAACTCTATTAGGGTTCCTAATAACTCTATAAATATCCTACGGCTCGACCCAGAATGTTATTTGGCGTTCTGTGGATTGTTGCTGTCATACGTGAAGAACAGGTAATGTTCTTCCTCTTTTCTTTTCCTTTAGTTATGAATGATGAAGGAAACTAACGTCTTCATCTTATGTAGGAAGTCTACGGTAGGTAGTACCTCTCTTGTCAAAGAGAAGATCGTGGAGTCTTCATCATCATCCTCTTCGTCTGCATCTTCTTCCAAAACCCGTAAAGAATATATCATAGAAAAGAGTCTTATCCTCTTCTCAGCAACTCTTGTCGTCACTACATCCTCTTCGGTGGGCTGCCGGTGATTAAGTTCGGAAGCAACCATCTTGTGGGTGCTACTCTAGTTACTGTTAGAAGTTCAGGAGGCTCTGTTTGAAACACAGCATCGTTTTCTATCAGAAGCCTTCACGTTCCTTCTTCCAGATCTTCATAAGGTAGGTTTTCTCAAGAACGTAGCCCAAACTAGTATAAATTATGAAATAAACTCATCCATGATCTCATGCATATAGTTTTACTACGTTTCCAAATGTTTTTCTGAGTGATTTTAAAGAAGCGACCCAGACAAGGGCGCTAATTCTTATTTTGACGCCCTACCCAGGAGTCGTCAATTTCATATAATTGATAGTTATCCATGTTTAAAATTCTATAACTATGAAACCATGAATCTAAATTAATTCATGATCATACCTATCGAATCCTGCTATTTTTCTTGTCCTGACCATGAAATTATTTCCTGAAATTTTATTATCGGAAAATTGATAAATTGTTGAATTAACGACCTGCACAAGGTCGTCTCTTCTTGAACTGACGCCCCAGACCAGGGCGTTAATTGAAAAGTAACGCCCCTGTCCAGGGCGCGTTTTTGTTAAAATTCCAGAATATTGATTTTCCGTAGAATGGAAATATTGAAGGGACGACTAATGTATAAGTCGTCAAATTGTGAATAAACGCCCCTGAGTAAGGCGTTAATTGGATAATTAATGACTTAGCTTAAGTCGCTATTTTCTGTATTACTATTTTACACTGATTACTGTCACCGAAGGGTTATATATATATATATATATATATATATATATATATATATATATCGGCACTATATTCCAATCCGTGAATATAGTCCCATGTTTTCATGATATTTTTATCGCACTTCCCTCAATTCTCATTGACATACAAGCTCTCCATTAGACATTCCGTTCCTTTGGACTAGCAAGTTAGTCATAGAGACCTCCGTAAGTCTCCTCGCAGCCTTGGATTCCCTCAAGGCCGACTGAGCTGGTTGTACCATAAAAACCCATTACACTATTTTGCCATGTCACTCTAAAGAAACATGATATACCGGCCCTCATGTTATGCAAAGTGTGTATCATGAGAATTCTCTTAATGGGATGAGGTTATCATGCCATTTGATGTTGTTCTTGTAAACCCCAATTCTATATCAACATTGTTATGATGTTCTTGTAAACCCCAATTCTATATTAAACTTGATGTTCTTGTGGACCTCAATTCTATATAAAGAATGTCCATACTTGTTTGTCATGGTACCCAAGTTAGGGAACCAATTCCACCTAGTTTTATTAATAATCGTGATTGTACCGTTATTATCGCCTATCTATGTCAAGTGTCATATTTTGGACTCTATTCTATCAAAGTCTATCCTACGTGTCTACAAGCTTTATCCTTGAAATTCCATATTGGCTATATACAAAAGTGGATGTTAAAAATACATGATTAATGCCTGCGCATATAGGGCCCGATCTGGTCCTGGGAGGAGCACCCGAAAGTACTTGTGCCCATGGGAGTTGATTGATCACGGTATTGGCATTATACCGAAGTGCATGACTAGCTTGATTGAACATTCCACAAATCTTGTACTTGTACTTGACATGATATTACATGACTTGCGTGGCCCGAGAAAAGGGTAATTGTATACTTGCTTGACTTGAAACAAAATAGCCAAATTCCAACATGACATGATGAATACACTTGCTTGAATATCTTGATATCTTTTTGATATAAGTTCTTGAAAGCTCATGACTAGTTCTTCTTGCTATCGTTTTGTTATACACTCTCTCTATCTTGTCATTTTATGCGAGCATGCATAGCTATAGTGCATTCATGAAAGATGTAATCACTTAAACCCTTTGCTAGATCTTGAGATATAATTTCCTACTGAGCGTTCGCTCACTTAGTGTTTCCCTACTTTTCAGGTAATTCCGACGACGAGGGAACTCGAACGGATGGGGAAAATCAAGAGTGAAAGAGATAGAGCTTCTTCCGTGTTATCTAGTCTTTTTTCATATTTTCTTGAGTCAACCTTGTAGTTTTCCCTTTATTTTCGTTAGTACTTCCAAGGTTTGTAATAGACATATTCTTATTAAAGGAATTAATGGACTGGGTTATCTTTACTTTTGCGCATCTCTGATTTTGGTGTCGAATACACTAATACTCTGATTGACATGATTGATATAAACTCGTCACGTGTCTCCGGGTATCTTCCGCTCTCGAGGCATGACAATCTTGGCTTGACCTCGTGGTTTGCCCATCGTCACGTGGATGTCTTTTGATGTCCTATGAGGGCCATGACCATGTGATCAGATAGCCAGGTGTACCTTGCTATTCATTAGGTTCTGGTCAATCCCGTGTGACCTAGTGGTTGACAAGTAACCTTGTGTGTGTCTCGGCTATTCTGTATAGATCAGGACAGTGGTTCTGGACGCTTTGAGGTATCGTCTTACCTCGGTTAGCGTATCCAGTTGTGTTGAGGATCTTGGTGATTCCTCAAGTTTCCGTGAGTCGTTTCCTCCGGATGTGTCATTTTCTCTGGCTTAGGATTAGACCGATTTGTGGCTTGTTCCGCTTTGTACGATGATCTTGACCCCGAGTCTTCTGACTCAAGGATCATTATATTAGCAGGTCTAGTTGCCCTGTCCTGAGTCTGCTGGCAGTTGGTATGCTACTTTGGTGCTTTGTAGTACGTGCGACAATGCTTTCTTGGCTTGTCTGTACTCCAACACTCGTGTTTTAGAGTCTCTATGTCTAGTGAGTCTCCACTAGTCGTAGCCTCACGACCTCGAGTGTCGGTCCACCTGGGAGTAGGTGGTATGACAATTCTCGATATACGATTTTTAAGCTAGTTTCATGGGCCCCTGCTTAACGGTAGTGTCCTGCTGGGGGGGGGGGGAAACTAGCTAGAGGCTTGGCTCTAGGTAAGAGTCGGTGTGTGCACACGTGGTCAGCGACGATGGACTGGCGCCAATGGGCGTGACCCTGACTAGTCACTCGTTACTGTAGTTCATGTTCTAGTTCTGTGTGTATCTCAGTCTCCGTCGTTCTCGATGTCCGTAGTGAGATACTTGTGGCACAGTATAAGACGTGAGTGGACGCATCTGGCTGGTCTTCAAGTGAAGAGGTACTTCCATCACTTGACATGTGACTCTCACGTTTCTCGTATGTCGTGACCTTCCCGGGCTAGTCTTTTCTTGACTTTACCCGAGGTCAGCTCTGTGTAGCATGCATAACGATCTAGTCATGTATGCGTCCGTGTCTGTTGTCTGTCTAGGGCTTTTCTAGTGTTTTTGCCTGGTTTCGTGGGCTTTAGCCTTTGGGCTAATGTTCAGCTGATGGATCGGTAACTCCAGACTTTGTGAGATCAGGGTTCACCTCCCCGTTGTTGTTTGGAGTAGCTTAGGGAGCCGTACTTCCTTCAGCAGCCGTATTTCTTCAGGTACGGTCTCTTTCTCTTCCCCTTTGCCCTTCCCTTTTCCTATAGCTATTTCTACTCCTGTTCTTCCTGCTTTCTTTTACAACTTCCTAGCTATAGTTTAGCATTTCTTGCTTTACTACTGCTGTTGTTTTAGCTGTTGTTCCGTGTTACTGCGTGTTTTTTAGTGGAGATCCGCATGACCCCTACTGAGCCAGGGACACGAGGCTCACCCCTGCTTTTCAGGTGTGGTCGTCTCTTATTCCTTGCGGTTCCTGGTGTGGCGAGTTCATAGTTGCCAGTTGTACCTGCGTCGGGCTTCCCCTAACCTCAGAGTACGTTTTTCTTTCTGTTTGACTGTACTTGTCTTTCCTTTGGACTGGACTCTGGTATAATTGTTAATTTGAACTGTTAATTAAAAAGTAATTTTATTTCTACTACTTTAGCAAACCTGATTAATGAAATTTAATTGCTTACTGTTATATATGCTACTTCAATGTACTACACGACAATCCTTTTATAACTTCGGAGCTTTATCGCTCTTGGGAGGCTTCGCGGGTTACAAGTGGTATCGAGTCTACTCGGTAGTCCTATCAGGTATATCCGGTATTCGGAGTCTGGGTCGTCACACTCCCCGACACTCCCCTTCCTACCCAGATAGCCATAGCCCGGGGAGCACTACAACTCCTCCATTCCCACCCGGCCCACCTAAGGACACCCCAATGGCCCATACCCCACCACTCCCTACCTATCCTACCCCGACCACCCCCCCTACACTCCACCACCTAACCCTCTCCAGTCAATCCCACTTGGCCCCCACCTCCGCCCCTCCATCTAACCCCATGAAGGACACATCCCTCCAACCCAAACTTCCTCACCCAACCCACCTCCCACTTCCTACCCCAATCCGACCCCAACCTAAGCCTCCGCTACTCCCACTCCATACCCCAACCCGATCCCACCTCAACCCACCACCTCGGGTGCAACATGCCTCAGCTATCACCACTACACCACCAAAAGACCTTCCCATCCCTTTTATGGACGAAACCTTGAACCAAACACCTGACCACATAGGGATGAACACCCCGGACCCCATTCTCACCTTGGAGGAAACCCATGCCCCGGTCGAGGAAGGAACCTCGCATTCTGATATTCATTCTACACCATCCCCTCTAGTTGGGACCGAGCTCATCTTAAGTGGACCCCTGGTTAGATGGCTAAAGGAGAGTTCGATTCACGCTATCACAGCCCATGTCTACCCTCCCATGTAGCAACCCCTCCCTATAGTGCCCCTCATCTCCCATCACACCACCATCCAATCCTACTACCATGTGGAGACTTTGGAAGATCTTATCAAGGGGTTAGAATGGCAACTTGAGTTGACCGACATCTTGGCCCTAGGAACTGACCGACCTACAAGCCTTGGTCTCATGCACCTAAGTATCGGGTCCATCACCTCAGTGTGTATGATGGGTTGTTACACTAGTGACCTCCTTTTATTCCTCCTTACACTGAGGAGCCCAACCCTATTCACAATTTGGAGCTTGTGGTCTTGGGTAGGAAGCCAAGCCAATCCATTGAGGTCAACGGTCTGTCCACTTTTATGGTAGGAGAAAACCCATTACACATTGGAGAACAACTCACATGGGCAATCCTAGAAGAGGAACCAACCAATCTGTGGCCCGCCATCCACGATCCCTTTGACCCCTCCCTACGAGAACTTGGGCACCCAAGTGACCCATCATCATCCTTCACCACCCACTACCTCCTACCCCCTTTCACAATGCTTGCCCAAGCCCACCTCCTCCAAGGCCCGGATCTTATAAGGAAAGCCATGACCATGGACAACCTGCACCTAGGGAACGATGAAGCACCCCATCACATGAATTCCACCTTTATGGACCCCTTTGATCCTTATGATTGGAAGCTTAAAGGTCAACCCATATCCCCGCACATAGAAGTTGTCTTCGGGATGAGACTGCATGTGTCTTGGCATACTACAACACTTGGTAGGATTAGTGAGTCAAGCCGTCCCATATGTGTCACCTACACCTTGAGTCTGATGCATGATTCGTCCATATTCGGGTGTAACATCCCTCCCCTATTCATCATCTCCCACAAAATTAATCTTGTGCATGATAGGAACATACATGGATGTCCGGGTTCCCCGACATTTACCACACTCTTGCATGGTAGAACCACCTTTGGATGCCCCGCCCCTCCTAAGTTAGTCAAAGTCAATGTTGATGCCCCGATCCTCCAACCTTCGATAGGGAACCTATGCATGATAGGCATAGGTCCAAATTTGGCTACCCTGGTCCACCCATAGAAGTCATGTGTCTCATTTCACCCGTGCATTCCATACGCCGCAAGCACCTTGGTAAGGTCATCAAAAGCTCGAAAAGGCAGGTCAGTTCCCTTGAGCGCCCCCAAGAGTTCCATGAAGATGACTCTGGGATGGTGAGGGGCCCTTTTCGGGGTGTCCTCAACAATGAGAGTCCGAGGTAGCACACACTTCAAGGTCTTGAGGAGTAATGGCAACCGCGAGTGGGATCTTCCCAGGGATTATGGAGTTACCCTATTGACAACGCAGTAGACCTCGTGCCTCATACAGGCCCCGCGATGGTGCCTAGTGAGGAAATTGAGCCTAATCCACACCTTGCGAGAGAACCTAACCTTGAGGGATCCACAAATTCATCCTTGAGTGCCCGGCGCGAGCAATATGAGATGATATTGGATGAACAAGGCACCCATACCAGGATAGGGCATGGGAGCATTACCTCGCTGGGTGGAAGGGCCGACCTCCAAGTGAGACCCAACTACGGCTCGGCATGGAACTAGCAGATTGGCATTCATGGCAGTACACCTTTACTCGACGGAGTCGAGTTCTCCCCACCCCGGGGGTATGATGAGGACATCCCGTGCCCCTAGATATTTTTTCGAGTCCTAGCATGTCATTTTTATTTTATTTTGAGCCTTATCTATGTAATTTTGCTTTTAATTGAGTCAATTATCTAGGTTAATGGGTCATTAGGCTAGCTTCCATGTTAATTGGGCCTTAGCCCATTAGTTGGGCCCATAGTCCATTTTATAGGATAGGCTTGGTCTTTTATCAGTTTGTCAAGGGTAAAGTGGTCATGCAAAAAGTGAGGAGCCTATAAGTAGGACCCCTCCCATCTCATTTGTGGAACTTGGATATTTTGAATAGAAGAAAATCCCTTTGGATTTTATCCCACTTCTCTATCTCTCCCTCTCTCTCCAAGAAGGGGGTGCCCCTTTCTCTCTACTCCCCCTCCCTCCAAATTTTGAAATTCACTCTCTCTACTCCCTCTTCCCTCATCATTAAAGGCCCTACCCCTTCCCCATACTTCCTATTCATTTCCCCTCCCACCCCAAGATAGAACCCACCACTCCCCAAGCCACCTTCCAACCCCCAACCACCCACTCCCCTTCCCCAAGCACACACCCACCCCCCCAAGGCTGAAGGGGCATAACCCTAGGCAAAAATTCAAATCTTCCTCCACTGACAAGCCTGGATTGCCCCTCCCTGGGTCCCCTATCAGCCAGGGGTCGCCCCTGACCCATCCCCTCCCTTGTTTCCCTCTTATTCACCCATTATCATCCTTAAACTCCACCCACCACCCAGGCAGACATAGCAGCAACTCATCCACCCAGTTGTAGTTACGCCACCGCCCCTCTTGCACCATTCCAGGAGGTCAGCCCTATCTCTGAAGAAGCTACTCTGAGCCATCTTCAGAATGGGAGTTGGAACACCATCATTCGACATCGGAGCATTCCGGAAGAGCCATTTTTGTCGGCCTACGTAGTCTGCCTCTGGCAGACAACCTGAGAAGATTTGCAGAAGCTCTCACAGCCACCCTGGTGAGGATCCTGGCGCAACCTTTGTTTGGGATGACCCTCTAAGTGTCCTCTTTTGACTCCAAGAAGAAGGAAGCCATTCGCCCAACGGAGCACCCTATTCCGTCCGTTTTCCTCAACGTGCGCTGACTGCACTCACCAGATCCAGCTTGGACCTCTTCATGTTCCCCTGTTCACCATGTTGAACCCCGTGCACAACCTTGTGCTAACAAATTTTGATGATGATTAAATACCATGTGTGTGTGTGATTCATTATTTAAATGGAAATGTGGTCTTTGGATATGAAATGGTTTGAACTGCTCTAGTTGGTTGAATGATGCTCGATTGAATATAAATGCAATAGCTAACTGGGATATCCAACTTTGAGATCATTTGATGAAGATAACTGACGTGTGCTTTGATATATTTACATGAGTTAGTGAGAATGGAAAGTCTCCGACCAAATTGGGTGAAACTCTTCTAACTCTTCCCTAGTTGATTCGAATGGCATTTAAGCTATTGTGATAGCTATCATATAGTTTGAAGAGATTTAGTTCAAATATTGAGTGATTGATGAGAGCTAGAGATTAACCTTCAAGAAAGTAAATGATAATTGAAGACTGACCTTAAGTGTGTAACTATGACAGGGACTTTCAATGGAGACTGATGTCAAGCTCAAGTGGCTGTCATTAAATTGAAACATTAAAACGGTAAGTTGTTTTGTTTGGATGGTTGAAGGAGGATTATTGTGTAGACTGGATGAACAAATCCCAAGGTAATTCCCTATCAGTATCTACGTGGTATGTCTATGTTTTGGGGTGGTTTATACTTAATTCTTTCATACATGTGTTAGTCGTTAATGTCTCATGTGTTTTGGATAACCCCATTGTGTGTTTTATTAACTTTGCTTATGTCAGGAAAAGTGTCGACTCTGTGAGTCGACACTTTGTCCCGGGGCCATAAGCTTTTAAGCCTGGCCTCTTATATTTTTGAACTGTGAGATAAAAAGTCGACTCCCTGAGTCGACCTTTTTATCAGACAGTTCTGTCTGGGTGTTTCTTAACGCAGCTGGCTGAATGTGTCGACTCCTTGAGTCGACACTTTCTACGCCTCAATTTGTTTGGCTGGCTTTCAAGCCTTGGGCGGCCACGAGTGTCAACTCTGTGAGTCGAAACTTTCTGGCAATCGAAAAACACGCCGGTTCGTGCGGCGGCCGGTGCCCTAGCTCAGTCCATTCTTTCGTGCCGGATTGTGATTGATTCTGGGGGGATAATATCCTCCACGTGGCCCTTCATTCCCTTGTGGTATAAAATGAAAGAGATAGGGTTTATTGCGTAGAAGAAAAAATCATCTAATGATATATACGATTTTGGGTGTTTGTAGGAACAGGAGGATGATGCTTCATCTCCTTCATCTCGAGGGTGAGCTGGGCGCGATTCAAGGCTGAAGATGATGAACTTCCACCTAGTTGAAGGTGTCTTGCTGAAGCTCCACGGCTATATCTTCTCCAAACGATCAATGAGCTGAAGATAGGTTGAATAGAAGAAGAACCTCGATCGCCCATCTTTCAAGCTGCAACAACAACGAACCTGTTAATGAATCTACTGCGTGCTTCAACCAATAGTTTGACTGAAGAGAAGAAGAAACCCAGTTGCCCAAGAACCCAGTTCCATCATTTTCGACCAAGAGTCTTTTGAACCATTTTCCGTCCCTACTTGTGGTTATCTTTTGTCTAGTTGATGTTCATTGAGCTTGCATGTATATCTGTGATCATTCCTTAAACTGAGATTGATTATGTGTGTGTGTTCGGAGTGGTGTCTCCGAGTGTGGATTCACTATTGGGGTACGTTCCCCGTCTTAGTGTGTATGTGTGGTGTTGAGCACCGTGTTGAGGGTTCACCCTCGTGTGTGTGCTGCGTAGCAGCGTGTTGAGCTTCGTGCTCGTGTGTGTGGTTTGCTGCCGTCATGCAGCGTGTGGTGTATTGGGGTTCGTCCCCGTGTGCTACCTTGAGTATCATTTTAGTGAAGCCTCACCGAGGTGGTGAGGGGTGGACGTAGGGTACCCGTCGTGGTCCCGAACCACCTAAAAAATCTCTGTGCACTTGTGATTGGTTGTGTGTGTAATCTTATTTCACCATTCACAGGATGGATTGCTCACCATGTTGCTCATCAATGCTAGACTTATCCATGTATACCGTTGTTAGTTAAATTTGCTAATTCTCCGTGTGTGATCTTGTCTATTGCTTACGCTTGGTGAGGTTAGATTGAGAGGTGCTTAAGTTACTCAATTGGTTTTAATTTTTAAAGAGAGGTATCTATTCACCCCCCTCTAGATTCGTGCCACTACACTGTGGGACCTAATAATTGGTATCAGAGCTCGGCTCTGTTATCCAGATCAAACGATCTTCAGAGGGATCCTAATGTAGGTTTGAATGATGAATACTTCTTCAGATAGTGGTTCATTGAGTTCCTTACCTGTCTATCATGGTGATGACTTTAATTTCTGGTTGGGAAAATTATGTAGAGCCATAAATTCAGTCAATCCCAATTTATGGAAGCTAATTCATGATGGTCCTCATAAGTTGCCTCGGGATGAGACCAAGTGGTCCAACAGAGATAAATTAAGGGATCATGAGAATACTACAATGTTGAACTTGTTGAAAGGTTCAGTGAATGCTAACAAGTTTACATTCGTTTCATCCTGCAGGAGTGCAAAAGAGCTTATGGACCGGTTGGTGAAAGCTCAAGAAAAGTAGGGACAAGAAGGATTAATGGCTGATGATACTTATCAGACTTGTGATGAAAGTGCTGAGGAGGTAAGCTCCAAATCCGATGAAGATGAATTGTCATTTGAAGATTTGGTAAATGCTTATGATGAATTATTAGAAAAATATAAAAAGATGAAGTGTGAAAACAAAGCATTGAAGAAGAAGTCTAATGGAAACATGCATGACAATTCCTCATGTGTGAAATGCATTGATCTAAGTTCAAAAATTGAAAAATTGGAAAATGAAAACGAACACTTGGCATGTAAAGTTACATTGCTTAAGGAAACCGAAGAAAGTCTGAGGAGCAAGTTAGATTCTCTATCCGATGATGAAAAACTCTTTGAGAAACTACTTGACTCTGAAACAGATACAAATCACTCTTGGATAAAAATGAGAAACTAAAAGAGGACAATGATGCCTTGCTTATTCAAGTCTCTTTACTTGAGGGTAGATTGAAGTGTTTTAAAAAATTTGAAACATAAAATGAATTGCTGAACTCTGAACTTGAAAAGGTTAAACTGCTGAATGCGACTATGTCAGAAAGACTTCTGACTTTTGAAAAAGGCAAGTCAATGATTGCATAAGAAAGTGATGATGTGAGTCTTCTAAAATAGGAAATAGAATCTCACAAAACCATAAACTCCACTCTGAATGAGAAAGTCATTTCCTGTGAAAATGAAATTCTATCTTGTGAACTTCAAATTGCTTCACTTCAAAATGAAATTGTTGACTTGAACAAGTCATTGGGTAAATTTGTAAGTGGGGAGGAGAACTTGAACAAACTTCTTGGAACAAAGGTGAACTTCCAATGGGAAGGTCTAGGATACAATCCTAACAAAAAGGAAGCCTTTAATTTGAAAACCAAGACCTCCTTTGTGCATGCTTCCTGCTCCTCCAGTACATCAAACATTCCTACCCCTGTCAAACAAAAGCCTAATATGCATGCAAAGAAATCCAATGTGGAACACCAAGCTTCAAAACAAAACAATGCATCATGTCACTATTGTGGTGAGCTTGGACATTTAATGCATGACTGTAGTTTGATGAAAGAGGATGATTTGAATGTTTGTAGGATGCATGATAGTAAATTTCAAGTTCATTAGAAAAAGAAAGTTGAATGCTTTCATTGTGGGAAAATGGGTCATACTATGAAAAATCGTTGGTTGTTAAATGTGACACCCAAATTTCATACTCAAAATCATAGATCCCCCAGACATGCACAAAAGCCCAATGCTTATGTTCAACCAAAGAAATTGAATCAACGTGTGTATCGTCATTACTGTGGTCATGTGGGACATCTTATGGATGATTGCTCTTTATTGCACCTTGACAATCTGAATGCAAGGAAAATGTGGAAAGCTGCCAGTCGTGGTGCAGCTAACCGTCAGGGACCCAAGATGGCTTGGGTTCCCAAAACCTCAAAATGACAATCTTATTTTGCAGGGATGTCTTGTGATGGAAGAAGCTGTCAATAGAATAAAAATCCTCCAAGGCAAGAAATTTGATGAGCTAGTGTGGTAATACATTCCACTCTTACTTCCACGTGTGAATAACAATCTTTTGCAGTTGTTCACAGAATCTTCTATAGTTACACTCGTCACTTTTTGTGAATAAAAGTTGAACTTTACACATAGAGCACACACACTTTACATCTTATACATATCACATCTTTTTGCACACTTGTTAATACAAATACAATTCAGTCATCTATCACCTTGATGTACAGACTTGCATATACTTCATATTCGTGTGCATGAATGCCATGATTCATCGATATATAAAATGACGTCAGTGGAAAGGTGGATTAAGTCCACCTGGAAGCTTTCATTATGCGTGAGTATGGTCTTCGGACCTACGTTCTCCGCCACGTACCGATAATCAACTTACTTGAATGCACCATTTTGACATGCTTGAGTGTATATCATATACATCCGTTACTTTTTGAACTCTTATACGACCGAACAACCTTGTTAAATAAATTTGCATTGATCCAGGCATGAATGCCCCATGACACATTTTAACAAGGACATTTTGGTTTTCAACCGTGCATACACTTAGGGGGAGACAAAACCTTAAATAGACTAATTCATCTACTACTATCTATTCAATCACTCACTTCATATGGAACTTTGATACAACTGACTTCATTCAATAAGGATCTATGTTATTCCACTCAACACTTTTAAGGATTCTTAAACCCCTACATTAAAGACTAGTGACTCGTGAGGAAAAATCTGTCAGTCCCACCAAAAAAAAAATTGAATAAGTGTGATTTGACATCGAGTACATTGGGAATCTCCTTTGAAATAAAGGAGGAAACTCGCATCGGAAAGTGTCTTATCCACATTATCATAAATGACGATACCGAGTAATCGAGAATTGCCCCTGAGACAAAGGGCATGCCTCGTGCCAAAAGGTTAGTCATGTTGCTATTTAAAATATACATATACAAAAATGTATGGGACTATGCGAAGCTACCAAAAGCTGAGCATTATGAATTGAACTGTAGGGAGGAGAGATTCTTGGTAGTGTTCCTTAGAACATGTGATTATCCATATTGCTTTGAAAGTCATTCCTCATTGTTCACATGTTGAATCTGAGCTTGATTGTTTGAATGTATTTCATGAATTAGTCAATTTTCAGTGGTTATGTAGTATAACTTTTTGTAAGCACAACCTTGTTAATATGGTTCATGGTCTAATTGCTCAAATCAATTGCATTCTTCTTATACCTATCCCTAAGGGACCTTCATGCTTGATCTTATACCTAAGTATGCTTGCTTGTCTACCTGCATGCTTAAAATGCATAATAAGAACTTGATTGTTGAACCCCCACAATTGGAGTACACAACTCACTTTAAATCTGCATATCCCACTCATATTCCTTGAATTTCTTCTAAAATGAGGCTTGTTGAAGAGAAAACCATGAAAGTTTGACAGTAGGACTGAGTTGATTAAATTTACTCTCATGTAATTGACTAGAAATTGTAATGGGTGAATGGAATACAAAATCTGGCTGAACTGTCTTGTGTGTTAAGTTACTGCACTGATATTGTGTTCATTGCTCGGACTTTGTCTCACATTGCATTGACAATGATTTGTAATGCACAGAGCTAGTAAGTTGCATTGGGTAACTTTAACATTTCTTAATCATGAGCTCATTGCACTATTCAGAATGAAGGAGTCAAGATAAGCAATTTTGGGTTTGATGCTACCTCATAAGGATGAAATTGCCTTGCTCAAATCTGGTTTTATTCATTGTAATATTTTAGTCTCAATGATTTATGATGGATATTAGAAATGAATGCTTGAATGTTTAATTGAATTGATCATCCAATTATGGTTATTTGATTTCCCTTGTCCAAGATCAATTTCCCAGTTGAACAACCCACATATTGCCCAATTTTTGTTTATAATTTCGTGGATATCATGGTTTGTTCATGTGGCCATGAATTCCCTTCATTTCATTTGGACTTTCAAAGTGCAGAAGAAGTGTCGATCCCTAAGGTCGACCGCTTTACCCTGTGTCCCTCTTTTTCTCGCGGGATAGAACAGTCTCTAAAATGTGTCGACCCACAAGGTCGACAGTTTTGTTTCGGATCCCGATTTGTGAACCGGACCGTCGGGTTCACTCCTCACACCATTCACTCACTTGGCTCAAACCCAAGGTGACTTGGTTCTCTTTTTGGTCGAACCTAATCAAACTATCCACCCTAAACCCCCTTCTCTACTTCTTAAACCCAGTCACCAACCCATTCCCTTCAACCCTAAACATCTTCCACCTCCATCCCGTGGGTGATTCTTCCTCCTCTCTGGAGCAACCGCGGCGTTCCTTCCTCTTCCCAAGCATCCACGGCTGCTCTTCTCCACTCTTCCTCCAGCACTCGTTTCATTCCGTCCACGCCACCGCTTCCAAGAGAACCATCCGGCGGGCGGTGGCGTTCGCCCCTCTTCCTGTTGAAGCAGTTGTGGCACCCTCCTTTGAAGCTCATCCTTTTGGAGAAGTTACTGTTTGTGGCTTGAAGTTCAGCTAGTTCAGAGGAAGCCCTCCATCTGCTCGAAGGTCTCACTGCTGCGTCTCCGTCCACCATCTGCTTGCGTTAATAGCTGTCTGAGCTGCACATATGGCACCCAAGAAGAGATCAGTGCTGGAAAGAGAAGAAGTCCGCATCCAAATCGAGTTACGGTGCAAAGATAAAAAAGCCCAGGCTCAGAGAAATAAAAGAGCTGCTGAGACAAAGATGCTGGTTGAACGAAAGGTGTTGCGTCCTCGTGCCGTTGATTTTAGGAGTATCAAAACTTGTAGCAACCCTCATAAATTTAAAAGGAATAAATAAATCAAAATAGATTAAAAGATTTAGTAAATAAACGAAACAGCTTAGAATAAAAATAATTAAACCCTGATGAAAATAATGCCTCAGATATAGGCGCTACTTTAAAATAAAACGCCCTTACCTAAGGCGTGTTTTGAGAAAGGATGGCCACACATCAAGGCGTCAAATTGCAAACGACCAAAATAAATAAAAAGGGCAAGTTAGCGTAACGTCCCTTGCGTGGACGCGTTTCAACAAGAAACGACGCTTGACAAGGCGTCAATTTAAATTCGACGCCCTGACCTAGGTCGCTAATTCAGTTCGAGTTTCGTTCGACCCCGGAGTCTATCCAGGGTAAGTTGATAACTATGAGAAAGAGTTCGAATATAGTAATAACTCTATCATGGAAGTATTACTTCCAATCGAACACTAACCTTATTAGGATTTCCAATATCTTATAAATAACCTTCTGCTTGAACCGAGAACGCTATTTGGCGTTCGGAGTTTTCAAAGGTATGCGTAGAACAGCAGGTTCTTCTTCTTCCTTCTTCCTTCTTCCTTATATTGTGTTCGATCAACGCATGAAGAACTAATGATTCTTCATACTCTTCTCTGATTACAGGTTGAAAGCTGCTGTCTTCCGAAGAACAAGTAAGTTCTTTCCCCTTGCTTTCGGTTACGTATAAGAAGATTTTAATATCTTCTTCTTCGTTCTTCTGTCTCTACAGGTTGTCTGTAGAAGTGAACCCAGTTGATTGAAGTATTGAGGATTCTTCATCTACATCCTCTTATTTACCCTTGCTGCTGCTATTAGGATCGAAAGCTTCAAAAAGACTCTGTTTATAAAACAGAGTATCGTTCAGAACCTACATCTGTTCATCCGTCAGTTTATCATCATCAAGGTAGGTTTTCTCAAGCACTGTAGCCCAAATCACCATAACAACTATATTAAACCATATATATTAGTTCATGCATATAGTTTTCACGAGTTTTAAAAGTTCTATTGTTGGAAAGAAACGCCCTTTCCAAGGGCGCTAATTTTATACGCGACCCAGACTAGGGCGCTATTTAAATAAACGACCCTGACAAGGTCGTCAATTCAAAAGATTTGACGCCCTGTACACAGACGTCAATTTAATTACCTGATAATTACCCATGTTAATTAGTCCAATATTCACTTAAACATGATTCTAAATCCGTGCATCCTGATATTATCCTGTCATGACCATATCTCGTTTTCTGGAAATTTCAATACTTGAAAAAAATTGTAAATTCTTGAAATACACGACCCTGTATAGGTCGTCTCTCACTTAACTAACGCCCCTATTCAGGGCGTGAATTGAAAAGTAACGCCCCTGTCCAGGGCGTGTTTCTGATAAATTACTGAAAATATATATTCTGCAAAAATAGAGGTAAAGAATGAACGACCATTGTATACGTCGTCAAATTTTAATTAAACGCCCCTTACCAGGGTGCGTTTTCGGTAAAATACGGAAATATTAAAAATTTGCAAAAATGTAAAATAGATAAACGCCCTTACTGAAGGCGTTAATTACTTGAGTAGTGACTTTACTTAAGTCGTTATTTTCCTGTAAAAATGTTTTTACCCTGTTTCTGATAACCGATGGTTTCAATATATCTATATATATGTATATCGGCACTATATCTCCACTCCGTGAGTATAGTCCCACGTTTCATGATGTTTTATCGATCACCCTCAATTCTCATTGACATACAAGCTCTCCATTGGATATTCCGTTCCTTTGGACTAGCGAGTTAGTCATAGAGACCTCCGTAAGACTCCTCGTACCTTGGATTCCCTCAAGGTCGACTGAGCTGGTTGTACCCTGAAAACCCATTACACTATTGAATGCCATGTCACTCTAAAGAAAACATGGTATACCAGCCCTTATGATATGCAAGAGTATATCATGAGAATTCTTAATGGGATGATGATATCATGCCATTTGTTGATGTTCTTGTGGACCTCAATTCTATAATAAGAATGAGGGTATCTTGTCTTTGATGTACTGTTCATGTGGACCTCAATTCTATATAAAGAATGTCCATACTTGTTTGTCATGGTACCCGAGTTAAGGGAACCAAATTCCACCTAGTTTCATCGTTCATCGTGATTGTACCATTGTTATCGCCTATCTATGTCCAATGTCGTATTTTTGGACTCCATTCTCTCAAAGTTATCCTACGTGTCTACAAGCTTAAATTGTTGAAATTCCCTATTGGCTATATATATACAAGAGTGAATGTCAAATATACATGATAAATGCCTGCGCATATAGGGCCCGATCTAGTCCTGGGAGGAGCACCCGAAAGTACTTGTGCCCATGGGAGTTGAATGATAAGGTATCTGGCATTATACCGAGTGCATGACTAGCTTGATTGGACATTCCACACAAATCTTGTACTTGACTCGTACTTGACTTGACATGAATTGCGTGACCCGAGAAAGGGTAATTACTTGCTTGCTTGATACATGATAGCCAAAGTTCTTGACATGACTTGCTAAAAGTACTTGCTTGAATATCTTGACATCTTTTCTTGAAAGCTCGTGACTAGTTCATCTTGCGGTCTTGTTGATAAATTCTCGCTCCATCTTGTCGTTTTATGCGAGCATGCATAGCTATAGTACATTCATGAAAATGTAATTATTTAAACCCCTTGCTAGCGCTTGAGATATAATTTCCTACTGAGCGTTCGCTCACTCCGTGTGTTCCCTACTTTTCAGGTAAGTCCGACGAAGAAGGTCAATCTGATGGGGAAAGTCAAGAGTGAAAGAGCTAGAGCTTTTCCAAGTGTCATCTAGTCTTTTTTCCTATTTTCTTGAGTCGACTATGTACTTTTCTCTTTTTTGAATAGAGTATTGGATTTGTAATAGTCCATCCATTATGAAATAATGGATTGGGTTATCTTTCTATTTTACGCATCTCTGTTTTGGTGTCGAATACACTACTACTCTGATTGACATGATTGATATAAACTCGTCGCGCATATCCGAGTATCTTCCGCACTCGGGGCGTGACAGTTTTTGTGGTATCAGAGCCTAGGGTATTCAATTCCTAGGAAAAATCCAAGTCCAAGGATAAGTTTTAAACCTTCAACCAGTGAGATTGGGTAGAACCAAGGGTTAAAGTTAACATTGTATATGAATCTTTAAATACAAGCACATATTAATCTAGTTATTGTAATTGTAGGATAATGGCTGTCGAACGTGCTCAATGGCGCAACATGCAGCGTACCCTTCAAGGCATGACTCAAGTACTGCAGCAAGTAACACTAGGAGGTGGACAACGAGCAGGAAGTCTCCACCAGACTTTCAAGAACATGAACCCACCCAAGTTCACGGGTTCTACTGATCCAGATGACGCTGAACACTGGATTAGGGAAACAGAACGAATATTCCGTGTTATGCAATGCACGGATCAAGATAAGGTCTTATTAGCTACTTTTCAGTTAGAAAGGGATGCTAGATGCTCGTGGGAATCAATAGAGGCTACTATAAATCAAGATCAGGTTTCGTGGGAGGAATTCGTTGAACACTTCAACGCGAAATATTTCTCGGACCGAGTTCAGGAAAAGAAGGCTGCAGAATTTGCTGCATTAAAGCAACGATCTTTGTCAGTGGCCGAGTATGAGGCCCAATTCTCTAGATTGTCTCGATACGCTAAGCATCTAGTTAGCATCGAGAAAATGAAAGATAGGAGGTTTCTAAATGGGCTCAGGCCCCAAGCTATTACTCAACTGGCGCCGATGGACATTCAAGTCTACTCGAAAATAGTACGCCGAGCTCAACTATTAGAAGATGCCACGGAACTGTCTGATAGGATTCGTGGTAAGGATAAGAAGGAACAAGTTACAGGTTCGGGTTCCTTTAAACCCAACTTCAAGAAAAGGCCTAGCAATGGAGGTATTCCCTCGCAAGACCAAAAGTTCAAGAAGACCAAGCCCTTCTCTATCACCACTACCTCTCCAAATACAGTATGCAAACATTGTGATAAAGCGGGTCATAGAGCAGAAGAATGCTGGAGGAAACTGGGAGCATGTCTCCGTTGTGGGAGTCGTGAGCATTGGATTCCCGATTGCCCACTACTTAACGACCAAGCCGTTGACGGGAAGTGCCCAGTAACCAAGAATGCTCGTCTTCATGCAATCAAGGAGACTGAGTAGGTAGAAGGAGGCGGCTTAGTGGAAGGTACATTGAAAGTTTGTTCCAGGAATGCATATATCTTAATTGATACTGGTGCATCGCATTCTATTGTTTCTAAGAAGTTTGCTGACCCATTACCCCTAGAATCGGAATGGATAAAGTTAGTTTTGTCTACTCCTCTGGATGATGAGACTGATATTACACATCATTACCAAAACTGCGAAGTATTGGTTCAGGGTAGAAATCTCCCTATTGATCTCATATGTTTAGATCTGAAAGAGTATGATGTTATACTAGGGGCAGATTGGTTATCCAAGTATCAGGCAATGGTTGATTGCCGCAATAGTAAGGTTACATTGAAGGAATTTCCAGAACTAATATTTACTAGCCCCAAGAGTCGGAGCAAATCCCCTATTATTTCAGCTCTCCGAGCTAGCAAGCTCATCAGGAAAGAATGTACATCTTTCCTTGCCTTTGTCACAGTTAAAGAAGCTAAGAAAGCTAAGTTAGAAGACATTCCAGTGGTACAAGAATTTTCGGACGTGTTTCCGGAAGATTTGTCGGGATTACCCCCGCAAAGAGAAGTGGCCTTCACCATTGACTTAGTCCCTGGTGCTGGTCCGATTTCAAAGGCACCTTATAGGATGTCACCTGCTGAACTCAAGGAGTTAAAGGAGCAATTGATGGAACTCATTAAGAAAGGATTCATTAGACCAAGTACTTCCCCGTGGGGAGCGCCTGTATTATTTGTAAACAAGAAAGACGGATCCATGAGGTTATGCGTCGACTATCGACAATTGAATCATCTCACTATCAAGAACAAGTATCCACTGCCGAGAATCGATGAATTGTTTGATCAAATTTCAGGATCCATGTACTCTTCCAAAATTGATCTTAGGTCCGGATATCACCAACTACGAATCAAGGATGAGGATATTCATAAAACCGCATTCAGAAGCAGGTATGGCCATTATGAATTTGTTGTTATGCCTTTCGGACTAACGAATGCCCCTGCTGCCTTTATGCAATTAATGAATAGTATATTCAGGCCTTATTTGGATCAATTCGTGGTGGTCTTTATTGATGATATATTGATTTATTCCAAGGCCAAGGAAGAGCATGAGGAACATTTGAGGATTGCATTACAAATATTGAGAACAAACCAATTATATGCAAAACTTAGCAAGTGTGAATTCTGGCTTGAAGAAGTGACTTTTCTCGGACATGTTATATCAAGGGATGGCTTGTCTGTAGACCCATCAGAGGTTGAAGCTGTAAGGAATTGGCAAAGACCGACCAATGCTAGCGAGATCCGAAGTTTCTTAGGTCTTGCCGGCTATTACAGGCGATTCATCAAGGATTTCTCTAAAATCGCCGTGCCACTTACGAGGTTAACCCGCAAGGAGATCCGTTATGAATGGGATGAGGAATGTGAGAGAAGCTTCCAAACTCTCAAGGATCATCTTACTACAGCTCCTATCTTAGCATTGCCAATTGAAGGAGAAAAGTTCGAGGTATACACTGATGCTTCTGGCATTGGCCTCGGGTGTGTTCTAATGCAACAAGGGAAGGTTATAGCCTACTCTTCTCGTCAATTAAAGAAGCATGAAGAGAACTACCCCGTCCATGACTTAGAATTGGCCGCGGTAGTATTTGCACTCAAAATATGGAAACATTATCTTTATGGAGTACAGTTTACTGTATACTCCGATCACAAGAGTCTCAAATATCTCTTTTCACAGAAGGAACTAAGCATGAGACAAAGACGATGGCTAGAATATCTCAAGGACTTCGACTTTAATATACAATATCATCCCGGAAAGGGTAATCATGTAGTAGATGCCCTTAGTCGAAAGCCAAGAGCACTGTTAGCCAATTGTCTGATTCAAGAATGGAAATTGCTAGAACAATTCTCTGAACTCAATATAAGCATGGACACGGACCCTAGATGTGTCACATTATCTCATGTAAGCATACAGTCAGATTTATTATCTGAGATACAAGCACTTCAAGATGATGATCCTGCATTAGTAGAAATCAAGGGCAGATTAGAAGGACAATCGGACTTCCAACTAGCTTCTGATGGAAGATTAATGTTCAAGAATAGAACTTGTATACCGGACTGCCCAGAATTGAAAAAGAAGATCTTAGATGAAGCTCACAGATCAAGGTATACGATTCATCCTGGATCTACCAAGATGTACCAAGATGTGAAAAGAAATTTTTGGTGGCCCAACATGAAAAGAGAAATAGCGGACTATGTATCACGATGTCTCACATGCCAACAAGTCAAGGCAGAACACCAAAAGCCTGTTGGAAAGCTACATCCTCTAGATATCCCTAAATGGAAGTGGGTGGATATTGGTATGGATTTTATCATGGGTTTATCTAAATCAAAAAGAGGACATGATGGAATATGGGTTATCATTGACCGATTGACCAAATCCGCGCATTTCTTGCCAATCAAGAGTCGATGGTCAGTTGATGTCTTAGCTGCACTATACATCAAGGAAATAGTCAGATTACATGGTATTCCTGTTTCAATCGTGTCTGACAGAGATCCCCGTTTTACTTCTCATTTTTGGAAGGGACTACAACATTCGTTGGGGATGAGACTTAATTTTAGTACAGCTTTTCATCCTCAAACGGATGGTCAGACCGAAAGAACAAATCAAGTAGTTGAAGATATGCTTAGAGCATGCATTACTGATTTTGATGGAAACTGGCATGATCACTTGCCTCTGGTCAAATTTGCATACAATAATAGCTACCAAGCTAGTATACAAATGGCACCTTTCGAAGCTTTATACGGAAGGAGTTGCCGATCACCCTTGTGCTGGAATGAAGTTGGAGAGAAACAACTGTTAGGTCCAGACATGGTAAGGGATACAACTGAGAAGATACAAGTAATCAGGGAAAGATTGCAAGTAGCTCAGACAAGACAAAAGGCTTATGCCGACACAAGAAGAAGAGATCTCGAATTCCAAATTGGAGATCATGTATTTTTCAAGATATCGCCTGGACGTGGAATACGAAGATTTGGTGTTAAAGGCAAGCTTACACAAAGATTTATCGGACCTTTTGAGATACTAGAAAGAGTTGGCGAGGTTGCTTATCGCATCGCATTACACCCGCAAATATCCGAAGTACATGATGTGTTCCACATATCTATGTTGAAGAAGTATGTACATGACCCATCACATATTATTGAATATGGAGACCTAGTGATCCAGAAAGATTTCACGTATGAACAGAAGCCTATGAAGATCTTAGATCGAGAAGTACGTATCCTAAGGAATAAGGTTATTCCCATGCTAAAAGTACAATGGAATAAGAATTCAGAACATGAAGCTACATGGGAGACCGAGGAATCTATGAGGAAATAATTTCCAGATTTATTTTAGAAGGTACATACTCTACACTCTCCAAATGTAAATATATGATATGGAATTTTGGGACCAAATTCTTTTTAAGTGGGGGAGGGTGTAGCAACCCTGATAAATTTAAAAGGAATAAATAAATCAAAATAGATTAAAAGATTTAGTAAATAAACGAAAGAGCTTTGAATAAAAATAATTAAACCCTGATGAAAATAATGCCTCAGATATAGGCGCTACTTTAAAATAAAACGCCCTTACCTAAGGCGTGTTTTGAGAAAGGACGCCCACACATCAAGGCGTCAAATTGCAAACGACCAAAATAAATAAAAAGGGCAAGTTAGTGTAACGTCCCTTGTGTGGACGCGTTTCAACAAGAAACGACGCTTGACAAGGCGTCAATTTAAATTCGACGCCCTGACCTAGGTCACTAATTCAGTTCGAGTTTCGTTCGACCCCGGAGTCTATCCAGGGTAAGTTGATAACTATGAGAAAGAGTTCGAATGTAGTAATAACTCTATCATGGAAGTATTACTTCCAATCGAACACTAACCTTATTAGGATTTCCAATATCTTATAAATAACCTTCTGCTTGAACCGAGAACGCTATTTGGCATTCGGAGTTTTCAAAGGTATGCAAAGAACAGCAGGTTCTTCTTCTTCCTTCTTCCTTATATTGTGTTCGATCAACGCATGAAGAACTAATGATTCTTCATACTCTTCTCTGATTACAGGTTGAAAGCTGCTGTCTTCCGAAGAACAAGTAAGTTCTTTCCCCTTGCTTTCGGTTACGTATAAGAAGATTTTAATATCTTCTTCTTCGTTCTTCTGTCTCTACAGGTTGTCTGTAGAAGTGAACCCGGTTGATTGAAGTATTGAGGATTCTTCATCTACATCCTCTTATTTACCCTTGCTGCTGCTATTAGGATCGAAAGCTTCAAAAAGACTTTGTTTATAAAACAGAGTATCGTTCAGAACCTACATCTGTTCATCCGTCAGTTTATCATCATCAAGGTAGGTTTTCTCAAGCACTGTAGCACAAATCACCATAACAACTATATTAAACCATATATATTAGTTCATGCATATAGTTTTCACGAGTTTTAAAAGTTCTATTGTTGGAAAGAAACGCCCTTTCCAAGGGCGCTAATTTTATACGCGACCCAGACTAGGGCGCTATTTAAATAAACGACCCTGACAAGGTCGTCAATTCAAAAGATTTGACGCCCTGTACACAGACGTCATTTTAATTACCTGATAATTACCCATGTTAATTAGTCCAATATTCACTTAAACATGATTCTAAATCAGTGCATCCTGATATTATCCTGTCATGACCATATCTCGTTTTCTGGAAATTTCAATACTTGAAAAAAATTGTAAATTCTTGAAATACACGACCCTGTATAGGTCGTCTCTCACTTGACTAACGCCCCTGTTCAGGGCGTGAATTGAAAAGTAACGCCCCTGTCCAGGGCATGTTTCTGATAAATTACTGAAAATATATATTCTGCAAAAATAGAGGTAAAGAATGAATGACCATTGTATACGTCGTCAAATTTTAATTAAACGCCCCTTACCAGGGCGCGTTTTCGATAAAATACGGAAATATTAAAAATTTGTAAAAATGTAAAATAGATAAACGCCCTTACTGAAGGCGTTAATTACTTGAGTAGTGACTTTACTTAAGTCGTTATTTTCCTGTAAAAATATTTTTACCCTGTTTCTGATAACCGATGGTTTCAATATATCTATATATATGTATATCGGCACTATATCTCCACTCCGTGAGTATAGTCCCACGTTTCATGATGTTTTATCGATCACCCTCAATTCTCATTGACATACAAGCTCTCCATTGGACATTCCGTTCCTTTGGACTAGCGAGTTAGTCATAGAGACCTCCGTAAGACTCCTCGTACCTTGGATTCCCTCAAGGTCGACTGAGCTGGTTGTACCCTGAAAACCCATTACACTATTGAATGCCATGTCACTCTAAAGAAAACATGGTATACCGGCCCTTATGATATGCAAGAGTATATCATGAGAATTCTTAATGGGATGATGATATCATGCCATTTGTTGATGTTCTTGTGGACCTCAATTCTATAATAAGAATGAGGGTATCTTGCCTTTGATGTACTGTTCATGTGGACCTCAATTCTATATAAAGAATGTCCATACTTGTTTGTCATGGTACCCGAGTTAAGGGAACCTAATTCCACCTAGTTGCATCGTTCATCGTGATTGTACCGTTGTTATCGCCTATCTATGTCCAATGTCGTATTTTTGGACTCCATTCTCTCAAAGTTATCCTACGTGTCTACAAGCTTAAATTGTTGAAATTCCCTATTGGCTATATATATACAAGAGTGGATGTCAAATATACATGATAAATGCCTGCGCATATAGGGCCCGATCTGGTCCTGGGAGGAGCACCCGAAAGTACTTGTGCCCATGGGAGTTGAATGATAAGGTATCTGGCATTATACCGAGTGCATGACTAGCTTGATTGGACATTCCACACAAATCTTGTACTTGACTCGTACTTGACTTGACATGAATTGCGTGACCCGAGAAAGGGTAATTACTTACATGCTTGATACATGATAGCCAAAGTTCTTGACATGACTTGCTAAAAGTACTTGCTTGAATATCTTGACATCTTTTCTTGAAAGCTCGTGACTAGTTCATCTTGCGGTCTTGTTGATAAATTCTCGCTCCATCTTGTCGTTTTATGCGAGCATGCATAGCTATAGTACATTCATGAAAATGTAATTATTTAAACCCCTTGCTAGCGCTTGAGATATAATTTCCTACTGAGCGTTCGCTCACTCCGTGTGTTCCCTACTTTTCAGGTAAGTCCGACGAAGAAGGTCAATCTGATGGGGAAAGTCAAGAGTGAAAGAGCTAGAGCTTTTCCAAGTGTCATCTAGTCTTTTTCCTATTTCCTTTAGTCGACTATGTACTTTTCTCTTTTTTGAATAGAGTATTGGATTTGTAATAGTCCATCCATTATGAAATAAAGGATTGGGTTATCTTTCTATTTTGCGCATCTCTGTTTTGGTGTCGAATACACTACTACTCCGATTGACATGATTGATATAAACTCGTCGCGCATATCCGAGTATCTTCCGCGCTCGGGGCGTGACAAAACTACTCTGCCAAGGTTAGTAGAACTGTTGAAGAAGCAGCCCAATTTGATTCCCGTCATGTCAGAACATAGAAGAGTTTATCATTCCCTAGTTCATCAGTTTTATGGAAACATGGTAGTGAAAAATGATGAACTTTACACAGAACTGGATGGGCACCCTATTCCATTGACTGCTCAATTGATTGGAAAAGCCCTCAATATGCCCTATGATACAGGGATGATTTATGAGGAAGCCATTTACTCTGAGGAGCTTGCCTATGAGCTCATGACAGGTGAAGTAGTAGCTGAAGGATGTGTACCTAAGTTAAATGCAAATGAATTTCCACCTCTTCAGAGAATTTTACATCATATGATGACCACTATTCTATTGCCGAGATCAGGGTCAAGGGAACAAGTAACTGATAGGCATAAATTCCTATTTGTTCAAATCATGAGTGGAGAACCAGTTAACTTCCCGGAAGTGATGATGGAATATATAACCAGCTACAGGAAGTCCAAGAACAGAAATTTGCCTTATGGAGCAGCATTAACCCCAATTTTTCAGTCCTTGCATATTGATTTGAGCAAACAGGTCAGTCATCCAATTCGGGATGCTGACATTTACACTATTCCATCAATCTGCAACAACATGGGTTATGAACTGAGAAATTGTACTCTAGTTCGTACTCTTAGGTCAAAGAAAGGCAAAGCCCCAGCAGCGGGTTCTGACCAAAGTGAAGGTGAAGATCATGAAGAACCTGTCAGCAGAACTAGAGTCTCACACTCTGCATCTTCAGGGGATAAATCACTGCATACCAAAATTGATGAATTAAGTGATGAAGTCTGCAATGTCAAGGAACCTGTGAATGTGCTCACACAGGGAGTCAAGGAACTGAAGCTTCATCATGACACATATCTTCAGAAGTTTGTTGCAATGGCCGATTCCATTGATTCCATCAACACTGCTCTGGGCATTCAAAACTCCAAATTTGATGATCTATCTGATTTTCTCTGGCATCCACCGACACCTCCTGCCTCTCCTTGAGGCTTTGATCTTTGGCACTCTACTTCAATTGACCAAGCTGATTGACTTCCCCCCTTTA
This sequence comes from Amorphophallus konjac, assembly GCA_022559845.1. Classification (NCBI taxonomy): domain Eukaryota; kingdom Viridiplantae; phylum Streptophyta; class Magnoliopsida; order Alismatales; family Araceae; genus Amorphophallus; species Amorphophallus konjac. The sequence continues at coordinate 345,941,650 of CM040121.1, forward strand.
CCACTCCTTTTTATTGATGACAAAGGAGGAGATGAAATGTGCTGCCTTATGTCTTTTGTGGATGTTATGTTTACGTTTTGTTGTGTCTATGTGTCAGTCTTGTGACAATTGATCTCATGATGCTAAATGTTATCTGTGGACATGGTTGAAGTTATGTGATATTTTGTGGACATGTTGAAGTATTGTTATTTTGCGGACATATGGGTCATAGATCTAATTTGGACTGTTATGAGTTGTCAGTGCATGGATGTTTGATGGATGATTCATAATTGATGCTGAATGTTATCTTCATTTGTGATTTGTGGTTGGAATGTACTTATCGTTGGTCATATTTACCTTGTTAAAATGTTCATAGATGTGTCATCAAATGAACCACAGGATGGCTAATGTGTTCAGTTAATGTGGTTGGAATGTTAACATGGTTTCATGTGTAGAATGCTTGATGAAAGTTGAATTTCCTTGAAACACCTTTTATTTGTCAAGTTTATTTTGTCAATTCCACATAGTATTTGTCATCATCAAAAAGGGGGAGATTGTTGAACCCCATGCACAACCTTGTGCTAACAAATTTTGATGATGATTAAATACCATGTGTGTGTGTGATTCATTATTTAAATGGAAATGTGGTCTTTGGATATGAAATGGTTTGAATTGCTCTAGTTGGTTGAATGATGCTCGATTGAATATAAATGCAATAGCTAACTGGGATATCCAACTTTGAGATCATTTGATGAAGATAACTGACGTGTGCTTTGATATGTTTATAGGAGTTAGTGAGAAAGGAAAGTCTCCGAACAAATTGGGTGAAACTCTTATAACTCTTCCCTAGTTGATTCGAATGGCATTTAAGCTATTGTGATAGCTATCATGTAGTTTGAAGAGATTTAGTTCAAATATTGAGTGATTGATGAGAGATAGAGATTAACCTTCAAGAAAGTAAATGATAATTGAAGACTGACCTTAAGTGTGTAACTATGACAGGGACTTTTAATGGAGACCGATGTCAAGATCAAGTGGCTGTCATTAAATTGAAACATTAAAACGGTAAGTTGTTTTGTTTGGATGGTTGAAGGAGGATTATTGTATAGACTGGATGAACAAATCCCAAGGTAATTCCCTATCAGTATCTACGTGGTATGTCTATGATTTGGGGTGGTTTATACTTAATTCTTCCATACATGTATTAGTCCTTAATGTCTCATGTGTTTTGGATAACCCCATTGTGTGTTTTATTAACTTTGCTTATGTCAGGAAAAGTGTCGACTCTGTGAGTCGACACTTTGTCCCGGGGCCATAAGCTTTTAAGCCTGGCCTCTTATATTTTCGAACTGCGAGATAAAAAGTCAACTCCCTGAGTCGACCTTTTTATTAGGTAGTTCTGTCTGGGCGTTTCTTAATGCAACTGGCTGAATGTGTCGACTCCTTGAGTCGACAATTTCTACGTCTCAATCTGTCCTGCTGGCTTTCAAGTCTTGGGCGGCCACGAGTGTCGACTCTGTGAGTCGACACTTTTTGGCAACTGGAAAACACGCCAGTTCATGCGGAGGCCGGTGCCCTAGCTCGGTCCATTCTTTTTGTGCCCGATTGTGATTGGTCCTTGGGGGATAATATCCTCCACGTGGCCCTTCATTCCCTTGTAGTATAAAATGAAAGAGATAGGGTTTATTGCGTAGAATAAAAAAAGCATCTAATGATATATACAATTTTGGGTGTTTGCAGGAACATGAGGATGAAGCTTCATCTCCTTCGTCTCGAGGGTGAGATGGGCACGATTCAAGGCTGAAGATGATGAACTTCCACCTAGTTGAAGGTGTCTTGCTGAAGCTCCACGGCTATATCTTCTCCAAACGATCAATGAGCTGAAGATAGGTTGAATAGAAGAAGAACCTCGATCGCCCATCTTTCAAGCTGCAACAACAAAGAACTTGTTAATGAATCTACTGCGTGCTTCAACCAATAGTTTGACTGAAGTGAAAAAGAAACCCAGTTGCCCAAGAACCCAGTTCCATCATTTTCGACTAGGAGTCTTCTGAACCATTTTCTGTCCCTACTTATGGTTATCTTTTGTCTATTTGATGTTCATTGAGCTTGCTTGTGTATCTTTGATCATTCCTTAAACTGAGATTGATTGTGTGTGTGTTCGGAGCGATGTCTCCGAGTGTGGATTCACTATTCGGTACGTTCCCCATCTTACTGTGTGTGTGTGGTGCTTAGCACCGTGTTTAGGGTTCGCCCTCGTGTCTGTGCTGCGTAGTAGCGTGTTGAGCTTCGTGCTCGTGTGTGTGGTTTGCTGCCGTCATGCAGCGTGTGGTGTATTGGGGTTCGTCCCCGTGTGCTACCTTGAGTAGCGTTTTAGTGAAGCCTCACCGAGGTGGTGAGGGGTGGACGTAGGGTACCCGTCGTGGTCCCGAACCACCTAAAAAATCTCTATGCACTTGTGATTCGTTGTGTGTGTGCTCCCTATCTTCTTTCACCATTCACAGGATGGATTGCTCACCATGTTGCTCATCAATGCTAGACTTGTCCATGTATACTCTTGTTAGTTAAATTTGCTAATTCACCGTGTGTGATCTTGTCTATTGCTTATGCTTGGTGACGTTAGATTGAGAGGTGCTTAAGTTACTCAATTGGTTTTATTTTTTAAAGAGAGGGATCTATTCACGCCCCTCTAGATCCGTGCCACTACACGGTGGGACCCAACACACGATGCCCAGCTGCAGCCTCGGTTGGAGTCCCCGTCAGTTCCATTGCGTAGCTAGCTTGCCCACGGTCCCATCAACGCTAACCCCGCCCCCATCAGAAGGATCGCCCGTCGCATCCGTCACATCAGGTGGCTATCATTCTAAGCCAGACAAGGATGCTCAGGAGTAGTCCCGGTTTATGAGCTACATCAGTCCAAGTCGGATCCCGGACGGCCCCAAATTTCTATAGCGAGTTCCCCGGCCTCCCAGGGTCGTTTCGGCACTAGTCACACATCCGACGGAGTTTGGAGGAGTTCATGGCACCCTCGGCATCGACCTGCTGTCAGCCTGGACCAGATAGGACAAAGCAAGACCGATTCGTGATCTCCGACCTGCAGCGGCCCCGACCGAACCCCGGATGGCCTATAACTCTTACAGTGAGCTCCTACCTTGTCCTCGAACAATTCAACACCAACCTCGCATTCTACAGTGCTTCAAAGTGTCTGTGGAATCCCCGACTCCGGCTTGCTGTCCAGCAAGATCAGACTCGGCAGAACTGGCTCCCGCACTGATCTCCCCTCCCCGCTTGGCTGACTGAAGGCCCCTCCCCGTGTGGAGGTAGTGTTTACATGTATCATTAATTATCCCCACCCCACAAACCCCCTCCTACGAGAGGCATAGTTCTGTAACAGCTGGTCGCCGATCAAGCCACTCCGACGCACGTGCGGGGCTGTGCACATTCCCCGCTCGCCCTTCGTCTCCAGTCGGAGTCGGCTTCTTCAATCTGGCTAAGTGAGGCCCTAACCCTCCTGGTCCATTCTATCATTCACTATCAAATCTGAGCTCATCCGGTGAGGAAGAGAGCGCCTGGCCCCGACCGACCCGCCATCTTGAGTGGCCATCGCGGAGAGTTAGTGTGAGCATAACCGTGCCCTCCAAAGCGCGTGGTCTGCGCCATTGCCATGGGAACCTCCGAACCTAAGGGTGGAATCCCCACTCAACATTGCCCCTAACCCCAACCAGTAAGGGTCTGGTCCCCCGGAGTCGACCTACCATCCCCGAGTCACCCCGGGAGAGGGAAGTGCGCTGTGTGAGCTAGTCCGCCGACATCAAGTTCGGGCCTTCTCTAGTGTGCTTGCACGTCTAGGTCCGAGGATCTTCATTGCATCTCTGCTACCCCATGGCTGTCTCACATCAAATTGTATCAGAGCAAGTTCACGACTTATCTCTACAAGTCAAGTCCTAGGGCGTGCTTGCGTTAGAGTCATCATCAGGCCACCTCGTGCATCATCACTTCCCCATTGGAATGGCTACCTTATACCGGTCACATCCTTCTTATTCGCCTTTTCGAATGGATCCCAAACCCCATCGAATCCCCGCTACCAACAAGGTTGATTGCATCAACTCCCTCATAGAGGCCACGCCTATTCATTTTCAGACGGCTTCATGATATCACTGCTCAACTCGATCAACTTAAGAGAAATGGGCCCACACCAAGGGTGAATGAAAGTTACGCCTGGGAAAATCTAGATGACCACCTCTTGGAGCTCTTTAACATCAAAACCCCCTCCTTTGATGGATCCTACAACCCAAGCCTCTATCTTGATTGGGAAGTTTCTATGCGCCAATACTTTAATTGGTACCCCTTGACCGAAGAGAGGAAAGTGAGGCTAGCCAAAATGCACCTCTCCAAGCAAGCCCAAAGTCGTTGGCTAATTGTTGAGGGTTTAAGGAGGATCCTCGGGCAAGCCCCGATTGACACTTGGGAGGGAATGAAGGCCGATCTTAGGAAGGTCTACGCTCCCCGACACACCCCTTCCTACCCGGATAGCCGTAGCCCGGGGAGCACTACAACTCCTCCATTCCCACCTGGCCCGCCTAAGGACACCCCAATGGCCCAAACCCCACCGCTCTCTACCTATCCTACCCTGACCACCCCCCCTACACTCCACCACCTACCCCTCTCCACTCAAGCCCACTTGGCCCCCACCTCCGCCCCTCCATCTACCCCCATGAAGGACACATCCCTCCAACCCAAACTCCCTCACCCAACCTACCTCCCACTTCCTACCCCAATCTGACCCCAACCTAAGCCTCCGCTACTCCCACTCCCTACCCCAACCCAATCCCACCTCAACCCACCACCCCGTGTGTAACATGCCTCGGCTATCACCACTGCACCACCAAAAGACCTTCCCATCCCTTGTATGGAGGAAACCATGAACTATACACCCGACCACATAGGGATGAACACCCCGGAGCCCATCCCCACCTTGGAAGAAACCCATGCCCAAGTCGAGGAAGGAACCTCGTATTCCGATCTTCATTCTACACTATCCCCTCTAGTTAGGACTGAGCTCATCTTAAGTGGACCCCTGGTTAGATGGCTAAAGAAGAGTTGGATTCACGCTATCATGGCCCATGTCTACCCTCCCATGGAGCAACCCCTCCCTATAGTGCCCCTCATCTCCCATCACACCACCATCCAATCCTACTACCATGTGGAGACTTTGGAAGATCTTATCAAGGGGATAGAATGGCAACTTGAGTTGACCGACATCTTGGCCCTAGGGACCGACCGACCTACAAGCCTTGGTCTCATGCACCTAAGTATCGGGTCCATCACCTCAGTGTGTACGATGGGTTATTACACTAGTGACCTCGTTTTATTTCTCCCTACACCCGAGGAGCCCAACCCTATTCACAATTTGGAGCTTGTGGTCTTGGGTAGGAAGCCAAGACAATCCATTGAGATCAACGGTCCGTCCACTTTTATGGTAGGAGAAAACCCATTACACATTGAAGAACAACTCACATGGGCAATCGTAGAAGAGAAACCAACCAATATGTGGCCCGCCATCCACGATCCCTTTGACCCCTCCATACGGGAACTTGGGCACCCAAGTGGCCCATCCTCGTTCTTCACCACCCACTACCTCCTACCCCCTTTCACAATGCTTGCCCAAGCCCACCTCCTCCAAGGCCCAGATCTTATACAGAAAGCCATGACCATGGACAACCTGCACCTAGGGAACGATGAAGCACCCCACCACATGATTTCCACCTTCCTAGACCCCTTTGATCCTTATGATTGGAAGCTTATAGGTCAACCCATATCCCCGCACATAGAAGTTGCCTTCAGGATATGAATGCATGTGTCTTGGCATACTGCAACACTTGGCAGGATTAGTGAGTCAAGTTGTCCCATATGTGTCACCTATACCTTGAGTCTGATGCATGATTGGTCCATATTCGGGTGTAACGGCCCTCCTCTATTCATCATCTCCCATAAAATTAATCTTGTGCATGATAGGAACATACATGGATGTTCGGGTTCCCCGACATTTACCACACTCTTGCATGATAGAACCACCTTTGGATGCCCCGCCCCTCCGAAGTCAGTCAAAGTCAATGTGAAGATAATGCATGATAGGTCCACATTTGGATCCCCCGGTCCTCCAACCTTCGATAGGGATCCTATGCATGATAGGTCCAAATTTGGCTGCCTTGGTCCACCCATAGAATACATGTGTCTCACTTCACCCTTGCATTCGATACGCCGCAAGCACCTTGGTAAGGTCATCAATAGCTCGAAAAGGCAAGTCAGTTCCCTTGAGCGCCCCCAAGAGTTCCATGAAAATGACTCTAGGACGGTGAGGATTAAGAGGCCCTTTTCGGGGGTGTTCTTAATAATGAGAGTTCGAGGTAGCACACCCTTCAAGGTCTTGAGGAGTAATGGCAACCACGAGTGGGATCTTCCCAGGGATCAGGGAGTTACCCCTGTTGGCAACGCAGTAGACCCCGTGCCCCATACGGGCCCCGTGATGGTGCCTAGTGAGGAAATTGAGCCTAATCGACACCTTGCGAGTGAACCTAACCTTGAGGGATCCACAAATTCATCCTTGAGTGCCCGACGCGAGCAATATGAGATGATACTGGATGAATAGGGCACCCTTACCAGGATAGGGCATGGGAGCATTACCTCGCTAGGCAGAAGAACTGACTTCCAAGAGAGACCCTACTATGGCTCGGCATAAAACTAGCAGATCGACATTCATGGCAGTACACCTTTACTCGATGGAGTCAAGTTCTCACCACCCCGAGGGTATGATGACGTTATCCCGTGCCTCTACATATTTTTTCGAGTCCTAGCATGTCATTTTTATTTTATTTTGAGCCTTATCTATGTAATTTTCCTTTTAATCAAGTCAATTAGCTAGGTTAATGGGTCATTAGGCTAGTTTCCATGTTAATTGGGCCTTAGTCCATTAGTTGGGCCCATAGTCTACTTTATAGGATAGGCTTGGTCTTTTATCGGTTTGTCAAGGGTAAAGTGGTCATGCAAAAAGTGAGGAGCCTATAAATAGGACCCCTCCCATCTCATTTGTGGAACTTGGATATCTTGAATAGAAGAAAATCCCTTTGGATTTTATCCCACTTCTTTCTCTCTCTCTCTAAGAAGGGGGTGCCCCTTTCTCTCTACTCACCCTCCCTCCAAATTTTGAAATTTACTCTCTCTCCTGCCTCTTCCCTCCTCATTAAAGGCCCTACCCCTTCACCATACTTCATATTCAATTCCCCTCCCACCCCAAGATAGAACCCACCACTCCCCAAGCCACCTTCCAACCCCCAACCACCCACTCCCCTTCCCCAAGCACACACCCACCCCCCCAAGGCTGAAGGGGCATAACCCTAGGCAAAAATTTAAATATCCCTCCTCTTACAAGCCTGCTTCGCCCCTCCCTGGGTCCCCTATCAGCTAGGGGTCGCCCCTGACCCATCCCCTCCCTTGTTTCCCTCTTATTCACCCATTATCATCCTCAAACTCCACCCACCACCTAGGCAGACATAGCAGCAACTCGTCCACCCAGTTGTAGTTATGCCACCGCCCCTCTTGCACCATTCCAGGAGGTCAGCCCTATCTCTGAAAAAGCTACTCCGAGCCAGCTTCGCATTGGGAGGTGGAACACCATCATTCGACATCAGAGCATTCCGGAAGAGACATTTTTGTCGGCCTATGTAGTATGCATCTAGCAGACAACCTGAGAAGGTTTGCAGAGGCTCCCACAGCCACCCTGGTGAGGATCCTGGCGCAACCTTTGTCTGGGACGACCCTCTAAGAGTCCTCTTTCGACTCCAAGAAGAAGGAAGCCAATCACCCACCGGAGCACCCTGTTTTGTCCGTTTTCCTCAGCGTGCACCGACTGCACTCGCCAGATCCAGGTTAGACCTCTTCATGTTCCCCAGTTCACCATGCCCAGCGCCAGCCCCTATTGGAGTCCCCGTTAGTTCCATTCCGTAGCTAGCTTGCCCACGGTCGCATCAACGCCAATCCCGCCCTCATCAGAGATCAGGATCGCCCGTGGCATCCGTCACATCAGGCGGCTATTATTCTGAGCCAGATAGGGATGCTCAGGAGCAGTCCCGATTTCTGAGCTACAGCAGTCCAAGTCGGATCCCAGACGGCCCAAAATTTCTACAGCGAGTTCCCTGGAATTCGAGGGTCATTTCGGCACTGGTCTCACCTCCGGTGGAGTTCGGAGGAGTTCGTGGCACCCTCGACATAGACCTTGGAGCAACCCTGATAAAGCAATTGAAAAAAAATTAGAACTTCTTCCTAAAGAATCCTACGTGAAGGGCTTACATAAAGAATCATACCTTATGAAGACTATTATATAAATGTACAAGCCAACATCACTTTATGCCATCATGCGTAGTACGTAGTGAACTTCTTCCTAAAGAATCCTACATGAAGGCCTTATATAAAGAACATATCTTATGAGGACTATTATATAAATATACAAGCCAACTTTACTTTATGCCAACACATGGGTAGTAAGTGGGGTTTCCTTTTCCAACACAAAGGGAATGAGCGACCCTTTACCAGGTCGCCATTCACGAAAATGAAGTCTCCAAAGAAGGCGCCATTTCCCTTGGGGCCACCATCCCCCTATAGTATTAATATATATATATATATACACCATGAAGGCCAACACGTGAAGGTTACAGTTTTATCTAAAGCCATGAAGAATGGACGCCCTCATGAAGAGGCGTCATTTACATGAATATGATCACCCAATTAATGAGCGACCCTTTACCAGGACATCATTTCCAAAATGATTCTAGAAGGTTGAGGCACGAACAACCTCTTTTAGCTGGCAAAGCACCATCCTCACAACAATGACCTAGGATCTTGTTCCCCAACCAGACCCCTAAGGTAATAAACCAATGCTTTGCGTTGGCAACTAGATTTCCTATAACTAATTCCCTCCGTAGCACTGGCAGAGGCTATTGCCATCATCAGTGCTACTCGCAGAAAGGGATACTTCCTTTCTTTCCCTCGAAAGACGTGAAGGAGCGTCCTTCTTACACTCTACATCTTGTTGCTGGAGCTTTACGGCGGCGGAGAACGTGTGGCTTCATCCTTGGATTTCTTATTCTTTCATCTGTACCACGTAATCACACCAAAAAGGTAGGTTTTCTCAAGATCTAGCCCAACCCATAGGTAAAATAGGACAATACAACATGCTTGTATACTCCGTATGTCATGCCATGCAGCCTGTTCCTATAGCATGTTACACGGGTTTTAAGTATAACATATTCTATAGCATGTTACACGGGTTTTACTTAAACCAACTATAGCTTGTTACATTAGTTTTTACATGTCTGTTACATAGTCTGTTATACTGATTTTACTGGATTTGAACATATCCTATCATACTAGTTTTTACAGCCTCAAATAATCATGTTTTAGCCCTAGTATATAACCTCTGTTACAATAGATACGTACATATTTTAAAAACCCAGAAAGTCCAACCCTAAGGTTAATAGCACCCCTAGCCAGGGCGCCATTTCCTGAAGAGGCGCCCCAAGCCAGGGCGCCATTTAATTGAAGACACTATGAAGTGTCGTCAATTCATTTTCCAGCAATTTCCAAAAATTATTAATCAACTGATTCAAAAATCTATATCTATTGAACTAAACCATAAGATTCTTGAATGAATATATTTCTGGGATATTGATATTTTTCTCTACCCGTCCATGTCCTTAATTCCCGATTCGGAGAAACTCTAAAAATATGAACAGTAACTTGTATCTCAGAATGTACCTCTCTGATACGAAGTATGACTCACTTGAAAACAGCTCAATTGGTGACTCTCCGCGGTGACTTCAATTAATTGAAGTCACTGCAGAGGGGCGCCATTCACCAGAACCCTTACTTCAATTAGCGACACCCCCAGGTGACTTCAATTAAATGAAGACACCATGAGGAGGCGCCAATTTCATTTTAAAAAAAAAATATAAACACCGCATTAGAAATTTTATATCTATGGAATCAAAACCCAACAATTTTGCATGAGCATGATTCTGAACTCCCGAGAATTTTCTCTACCTACTCATATCCTTGCTTTCTGTTTCTGAGAAACTTTTACGATATGAATAGTGTTTTGAGTCACAGAATGTACCTGTCCGGTGTAAATCACCTAAATTCAATTGACGTCCCAAGCCATGACTTCAATTCATTGAATAGCGACACCCCGAGAAGACTTCAATTAAATGAAGTCACCCGAGGAGACTTCAATTAAATGAAGTCACCCCGAGGAGACTTCAATTAAATGAAGTCACTCTGGAGGGGCGCCAATTCCACTATATATATATATTTTCTGAAAAATGAAAACTTTGAAAGAATAGCCAACCCCCAGACGCCAATTGCTTGAAAGAGGGGCTAACCCCCAGTCGCCAATTGCCTGAAAGCAGGGGAAACCCCTAGGCACCAATTCAGTCTGTCAGCTGTTTCGTTCAAATTCCTGATTCCTGATTTGTTTCGTGTTTGTACCGACACATCCCTAATTCATTTTCTTGCATATTATGAGTCCTTGAACTCTATTCCATGAAAATCTACCTTGTGTATATCCTACAATGGCAACCCTTGAAATTCTATATTGCTTATAAATGAGAGTGGATGTCAAAAGTAATACATGAAATGATGTGCATATAGGGCCCGGTCTTGTCCTTGGAGGAGCACCCGAAGGTACTTGTGCCCATGGGAGTTTATTGACCATAGTGTTTGGCATTACACCGAAGTGCTCACTTGACTTGTTTGACTTGAGACACTCCACACTTACTCTCTCTACTTGCTTGACTTGACTTGCGTGGCCCGGAACGGGTGATACTTGACTTGCGTGACCCGAAAAAGGGCAAAATACTTACTTGATTGAAATAGCCAATTCTATTGACACGTACTTGATATTACTTTCTTGAACACAAATTGTACTTGCTTGTACATGAGATTTTACTTGTACATGAGTTCCTGCTTGCCCGAAAAGTGCCATCCACATCTATAATGTTCTTGATATCCTGCTTGGTCAAATACTTGAAATCACGCGATACTCTGTCCATATAGTTCTTGACTTGTTATTGTTCATCATGCATAGATTTACCTGTATACCTGATTTTCTTACTTGTACATCATGCATAGCTATACTGGTAAGACATGTAACCTGTAAATCACATAAAGATTGCTCGAACTTGAGATGTAATTCCTATTGAGCGATTCACTCATCCAGTTGCTCCCTAACATTTTTCAGAAAATTCGGATAGTGATATCCACATGAATGGGAATGAGACCGAGTGAAGAGTGCTAGAGTCACCGATCATCTACTGCCAGCTAGTCGTGTCTTTTGATTTTCTTGAGTCCTTTTATGTATTTCTAGCTATATCAGTTTAGTTGACTGAAACTTGTTAAGGCTTGTAGCCTAGTATTTAGATTCGAATAAGGAATGTCATGGATTAGAATTTCCACCTTTTTGGTTATTTAGATAATTGTCATCTTGGACATTAGTATCATATTGGAAATAAATTATTGGTTATGATTTAGATAAATTGCACACTCTATCTTTTGTCAAAAAAATATATATATGTAGACTGCTCTGATTGAATAGTTCTATATAAGCTTACCACGACCTCGGGTATCTTCCGCGCTCGGGGCGTGACAGCCTTCGTGGTATTAGATCCTAGGATTTCAATTTCCTAGGAAATAAGAGGTTATAAAATTAGAAGGAATAAGAAGTCAAGAAATTAGAAGTCATGATTGAAATCTAGGAAAAACCCAAGTCTAAGGATAGGTTTATACCTTACTCGGTGAGATGGATAGAGCCATGGGTTAAGTCCTACATTGACTTTTTACATTAAAATAAAAACCCGATCTTTATTATGTTTAAATCCTTTTTGTAGGATCATGGCTGCTGAAAGAGCACAATGGAGCGAGATACAGCGCACCGTGCAAGGCCTTACACAGGCGCTACAGCAAGTGGCGCAAAGCAGTGCTAACCGTGGAGTCGGTGACCTCAACATGAGTTTCCGTAACATGAACCCACCAAGGTTCACGGGTTCGTCCGACCCCGAGGATGCCGAGAATTGGTTAAAGGAGATGGAAAGAAATTTTCGTGTGATGCAATGCATGGACGAGGAGAAGGTTCTACTGGCCATATTCTAACTGGAGTGGGACGCTCGATGTTGGTGGGAATCCGTGGAAGCAACATTGCCAGAAGACCATGTCACATGGGATGAATTCGCGGAGCATTTCAACAACAAGTACTTCTCCGACCATATCTAGGAGAAGAAGGCCACGAAATTTGCTGCACTAAAACAACGAGGCTTGAAAGTGGCCAAGTATGAGGCCCAGTTTTCAAGACTGTCCAAGTATGCACCACACTTGCTGTGTACGGAAAAGATGAAGGCTAAAAGGTTCCTCAACGGGCTTCGCCCCCACTATATTACACAACTTGCACCGATGGACATCCAGGTCTATTCGGAGATGGTTCGGCATGCCCAATTACTAGAAGATGCCACCAAATTATTTGAAATGATCTGAGGAAGGGACAAGAAGGAACCTGTCACAAGTCCGGGAAATTTCAAATCATCATTCAACAAGAAGTGGTTCTTCAATTGAGGGGAGTCCTCCAAGCGAAAGAAGTTTCAGAGGAATAACAAGCCATTCTCTACCACAACACCTTCTAAGGAAGTTTGCAAATACTGTGACAAACCCGGCCACAAGACTGAGGAATGCTGGAGAAAACTAGGAGCCTGTCTCCGATGTGGGAGCTGAGAGCACCGAATCCCTAATTGCCCATTGATGACTGAGCAAGCCATTAAAGATGAGAAGCTCCCAGCAAAGAAGCAAGGCCGTCTGCAAGCTCTCCACGAGACGGAACCCACAGAAGGTGGAATTGTGGAAGGTACTCTAACTATTTGTTCTAAAATTGCTCAAGTTTTATTTGATACCAAGGCAACTCATTCATTCGTTTCCAAGAAATTTGCCGCTTCATTTTCTAAGAAACATGAACTGTTAGATTTGGTCATAACTACACCTCTTGGGAATGAGTCCGATATCACTTCTCACTATCCAAACTATGAAGTGATGATTAAAGGAAACAATTTACCTGCCGACCTGATATGCCTAGATATGAAGGGTTATGATGTCATACTAGGTGTTGATTGGTTATCCACATACCAAGCAACTATAAATTGTCGGAACGACAAATTAACCTTTGTGGATTATCCCGAGCTGGTTTACAATAGCCGTCAGAATAGATCACCTCTTAAATCGGCCCTCCAAGCTAGTAAACTTATGAGTAAAAGATGTATGGCTTTCATAGCATTCGTGATTGCCATGGAAGACAAGGATATTAAATTGGAAGACATCCATGTAATTCGAGATTTTCCCAATGTTTTTCCCGAAGAATTGCCCGGCTAACCCACGGAAAGGGAAGTGTCGTTCACGATCGACCTTGTCCCTTGTGTTGGTCCTGTTTCCAAGGCACCGTACAGAATGTCCCCTATCGAGATGAAGGAGCTAAAAGAGAAACTAATGGAGTTATTGAAAAAGGGTTTCATCACGCCAAGTACTTCCCCATGGGGAGCACCCGTGCTGTTCGTCAAAAAGAAGGACAGATCGATGAGACTATGCATTGATTATCGGCAGCTAAATCACCTTACAATCAAGAACAAGTACCCGCTATCGAGAATTGACGAGTTGTTTGATCAATTATCTGGAGCTACATATTTCTCCAAGATTGATATTCGTTCTGGTTATCACCAACTCAAGATCGAAGAAGAAGACATTCATAAAACTACATTCCGGAGCAGGTATGGGCATTACGAATTTACTGTTATGCCTTTCGGACTAATAAATGCCCCCGCAGCTTTCATGCAGTTAATGAATAGCATCTTCAGGCCCTACATAGACCAATTTAATATGCTCTTAATCGATGACATTTTGATTTATTCAAAATCTGAAGAAGACCATGAAGAACATCTCAAGAAGGTGTTGCAGATATTGAGGGAAAACAAACTATATGCCAAATTCAGCAAATGCAAGTTCTGACTCGAGGAAGTATCCTTCTTGGGCCATATAATTTCAAAGAACGGAATTTTCGTGGACCCATCAAAGGTCGAAGCCGTGAAGAACTGGGAATGACCCACAAATGCAATGGAGATTCGAAGCTTCTTGGGTCTAGCTAGTTACTACCGGTGTTTTATCAAGGACTTCTCCAAGATTGCTATTCCTCTGACCAAGTTAACCCGCAAGGAAGTGACTTATGAGTGGAATGAAGACTATGAAAAGAGTTTCCAAGCTTTGAAGGATCTCTTGACCATTGCTCCCGTCTTATCATTACCAATTGAAGGAGATAAATACGAGGTATATATCGATGCTTATGGTATTGGCCTCGGATGTATATTGATGCAAAATGGAAGAGTCATTGCATACTCTTCCCGACAGCTCAAGAAACATGAAGAGAACTACCCGCTGCATGACTTAGAGCTGGCCGCGGTAGTATTTGCCTTGAAGATCTGAAGACACTATCTCTATGGAGAACAATTCACTGTATACTCTGATCACAAAAGCCTCAAGTATTTATTCTCCCAAAAGGATCTAAACATGCGGCAAAGGCGTTGGCTCGAATATCTCAAGGATTTTGACTTCACTATACAGTACCATCCTAGTAAGGGTAATTCCGTAGCTGATGCCCTTAGTCAAAAGCCAAGAGAAATTTTGGCCAACTGTATGATGCAAGAATGGAAGTTGCTAGAGAAATTCTCTGAGCTCAATATCAATACAGATGAGAAGAATGGGAGTATTATTCTGTCTCATATGAGTCTAAATCCAGATTTGTTACCTGAAATTAAGAAGCTTCAAGAAGAAGATCCCGCACTAGTCGAAATAAAAAGCAAGCTAGACGAGAGACTTGATTTGAAGCTGGCGTCTGATGGTAGATTACTATTTCATGAAAGGACATGTGTGCCCGATTGTCCCGAATTGAAGAAGAAGATTCTTGAAGAAGCTCATCAATCGAGGTACACGATCCACCCTAGAGCCACTAAGATGTACCAAGACTTGAAAAGAACTTTCTGGTGGCCTAATATGAAAAAGGAGGTAGCGGACTTCGTATCTCGCTGCCTGACATGTCAACAAGTGAAGGCAGAACATCAAAAACCTGCTGGAAAATTACATCCGCTAGATATTCCCAAGTGGAAGTGGGAAGATATTGGCATGGACTTTATCATGGGTTTGCCCAAGTCTAGGGGCGGATATGATGGAATATGGGTAATCATCGATCGTCTAACTAAATCGGCCCATTTCTTACCCATCAAAAGCTGATGGTCAGTCGATGTACTTGATGCCCTGTATATTAAGGAGATGGTTAGATTGCATGGAGTCCCGGTGTCAATTATATCCGACCGAGACCTACACTTTACCTCTCATTTCTAAAAAAGTCTACAACATTCTCTAGGGATGAAACTCAACTTCAGCACTGCTTTCCATCCCCAGACAGATGGATAAATTGAAAGGACAAATCAAGTTGTTGAAGACATGTTGAGGGCATGTATTATAGATTTCGACGGAAATTGGCATGACCACTTACCCCTAGCCAAGTTTGCATATAATAACAGCTATCAAGCCAGTATACAAATGGCACCTTTTGAGGCACTGTATGGCAGGAGTTGCCGATATCCAATATGCTGGGATGAAGTTGGTGAAAAACAAATTCTAGGCCCAGATATGGTAAGAGATTCAACCGAGAAGATACACCCTATTCGAGAAAGATTAAAGATAGCACAGTCCAAGCAGAAATCTTATACTAACAACAGAAGATGAGATCTAGAATTTCAAGTCGGAGATCATATGTTTCTCAAGGTATCTACTGGCCGAGGTATTAGAAGATTCGGTGTTAAGGGTAAACTAACACCAAGGTTTATTGGTCCATTTGAAGTGCTGGAAAAAGTAGGCGAGGTGGCTTATCGCATCGCCCTACCTCCGCAACTATCAGAAGTGCACAACGTATTCCATATTTCTATGCTGAAGAAATACATGCACGATCCTTTCCATGTCATTGACTACTATGACTTAGTAACACAGAAGGACCTTACCTACGAGCAGAAGCCAATGAAGATCCTCGACCGAGAAGTTTGAGTTCTAAGAAACAAGACGATCTCTATGGTGAAAATCTAATGGAATCGATACTTAGAACAAGAAGCTACATGGGAAACTGAAGAGGCTATGAGAAGAAGATTTCTCGAGTTATTCTAGTCTGTAAGTACTTCGCACCCTTCCTATTTCTGCATATACAGTTGAATTTGGGGACCAAATTCTTTTAAGTGGGGGAGGGTGCAGCACCCCCGATAAAGCAATTGAAAAAAATTTAGAACTTCTTCCTAAAGAATCCTACATGAAGGCCTTACATAAAGAATCATACCTCATGAGGACTATTATATAAATGTACAAGTCAACATCACTTTATGCCGTCATGGGTAGTACGTAGTGAACTTCTTCCTAAAGAATCCTACATGAAGGCCTTATATAAAGAACCATATCTTATGAGGACTATTATATAAATATACAAGCCAACTTTACTTTATGCCAACACATGGGCAGTACGTAAGTGGGGTTTCCTTTTCCAACACAAAGGGAATGAGCGACCCTTTACCAGGTCGCCATTCACCAAAATGAAGTCTCCAAAGAAGGCGACATTTCCCTTGGGGCCACCATCCACTATAGTATTAATATATATATATATATATATATATATATATATATATGCCAACACGTGAAGGTTACAGTTTTGTCTAAAGCCATGAAGAATGGACGCCCGCATGCAGAGGCGTCATTTACATGAATAGGATCACCCAATTAATGAGCGACCCTTTACTAGGACGTCATTTCTAAAATGATTCTAGAAGGTTGAGGCACGAACAACCTCTTTTAGTTGGCAAAGCACCATCCTCACAACAATGATCTAGGATCTTGTTCCCCAACCGGACCCCCAAGGCAATAAACCAATGCTTTGCATTGGCAACTAGATTTCCTATAACTAATTCCCTCCGTAGTACTGGCAGAGGCTACTGCCATCATCAGTGTTGCTCACAGAAAGGGATACTTCCTTTCCTTCCCTCGAAAGACATGAAGGAGCATCCTTCTTACACTCTACATCCTACTGCTGGAGCTTTACGGTGGCGGAGAACGTGTGGCTTCATCCTTCGATTTCTTATTCTTTCATCTGTACCACGTAATCACGTAAAAAAGGTAGGTTTTCTCAAGATCTAGCTCAACCTGTAGCTAAAATAGGATAATACAACATGCTAGTATACTCCGTATGTCTTGCCATACAGCCTATTCCTATAGCATGTTACACGGGTTTTAAGTATAACATATTCTATAGCATGTTACCTGGGTTTTACTTAAACCAACTATAGCTTGTTACATCAGTTTTTGCATGTCTGTTACATAGTCTATTATACTGATTTTACTGGATTTGAACATATCCTATCATACTAGTTTTTATAGCCACAAATAATCATGTTTTAGCCATAGTATATAACCTATGTTACAATAGATACATACATATTTTAAAAACCCAGAAAGTCCAGCCCTCAGGTGAATAGCGCCCCTAGCCAGGGCGCCATTTCCTGAAGAGGCGCCCCAAGCCAGGGTGCCATTTAATTGAAGACACTATGAAGTGTCGTCAATTCATTTTCCAGCAATTTCTAGAAATTATTAATCAACTCATTCAAAAATCTATGTCTATTGAACTAAACCATAAGATTCTTGCATGAATATATTTCTGGGATCCTGATATTTTTCTCTGCCCGTCCATGTCCTTAATTCTTGATTCAGAGAAACTCTGAAAATATGAACAATAACTTGTATCTCAGAATGTACCTCTCTGATACGAAGCATGACTCACTTGAAAATGGCTCAATTGGCGACTCTCCGCAGTGACTTCAATTAATTGAAGCCACTGCAGAGGGGCGCCATTCACCAGAACCCTTACTTCAATTAGCGACACCCCCAGGTGACTTCAATTAAATGAAGTCACCATGAGGAGGCACCAATTCCATTTTTGAAAAAAAATATAAACACTGCATTAGAAATTTTATATCTATGGAATCAAAATCTAACAATTTTGCATGAGCATGATTTTGAACTCCCGAGAATTTTCTCTACCTGCTCATATCCTTGCTTTCTGTTTCTGAGAAACTTTTACGGTATGAATAGTGTTTTGAGTAACAGAATGTACCTACCCAGTGTAAATCACCTAAGTTCAATTGACGTCCCAAGCCATGACTTCAATTCATTGAATAGCGACACCCCTAGAAGACTTCAATTAAATGAAGTCACCCCGAGGAGACTTCAATTAAATGAAGTCACCCCGAGAAGACTTCAATTAAATGAAGTCACTCTCGAGGGGCGCCAATTCCACTATATATATATATTTTTTCTGAAAATGAAAACTTTGAAAGAATAGCCAACCCCCAGACGCCAATTGCTTGAAAGAGGGGCTAACCCCTAGGCACCAATTGACTGGAACATACCCTGACCCTCACACGCCAATTGCATGAAAGACTGGGTAACCCCCAGTAGCGAATTGCCTGAAAGCAGGGGTAACCCCCAGGCGCCAATTCAGTCTATCAGCTGTTTCGTGGAAATTCCCGATTCCTGATTTTTTTCGTGTTTGTACCGACACAACCCTAATTCATTTTCCTGCATATTATGAGTCCTTGAACTCCATTCCATGAAAATCTACCTTGTGTATATCCTACAATGACAACCCTTGAAATTCTATATTGGCTATAAATGAGAGTGGATGTTAAAAGTAATACATGAAATGCTGTGCATATATGGCCCGGTCTGGTCCTAGGAGGAGCACCCGAAGGTATTTGTGCCCATAGGAGTTTATTGACCACGGTGTTTGGCATTGCACCGAAGTACTTGCTTGACTTACTTGACTTGCTTAACTTGAGACACTCCACACTTACTCTCTCTACTTGCTTGACTTGACTTGCGTGGCTCGAAAAAGGGCAAAATACTTGCTTGATTGAAATAGCCAATTCTATTGACACGTACTTGATATTACTTGCTTGAACACACATTTTACTTGCTTGTACATGAGATTTTACTTGTACATGAATTCTTACTTGTACATGAGTTCCTGCTTGCCCGAAAAGTGGCATCTACATCTATAAAGTTCTTGATATCCTGCTTAGTCAAATACTGGAAATCACGTGATACTCTCTCTATACAGTTCTTGACTTCTTATTGTTCACCATGCATAGATTTACCTGTATACCTAATTTTATTACTTGTACATCATGCGTAGCTATACTGGTAATAAATGTAACCTGTGAATCACTTAAAGATTACTCGAACTTGAGATGTAATTCCTACTGAGCGATTCACTCATCCAGTTGCTCCCTAACATTTTCAAGAAATTCGGATAGCGACATCCATATGAATGGGAATGAGACCGAGTGAAGAGTGCTAGAGTCACCGATCATCTACTGCCAGCTAGTCGTGTTTTTTGATTTTCTTGAGTCCTTTTATGTATTTCTAGTTATATCAGTTTAGTTGACTGAAACTTGTTAAGGCTTGTAGCGTAGTATTTAGATTCGAACAAGGAATGTCATGGATTAGAATTTCCACCTTTTTGGTTATTTAGATAATTGTCTGCTTGGACATTAGTATCATATTGGAAATAAATTCTTGCTTATGATTTAGATAAATTGCGCACTCTATCTTTTGTCAAAAAATATATATATGTAGACTGCTCTGATTGAATGGTTCTTTATAAGCTTGCCACGACCTCAGGTATCTTCTGCGCTCGGGGCGTGACAGACCTGTTGTCAGCCTAGATCAGACAGGACAAAGTAGGATCGGTTCATGATCTCCGACCTGCAGCGGCCCGGACCGAACCCCGGACGGCCTACAATTCTTACAGTGAGCTCCTACCTCGTCCCCAAACAATTCAGCACCAACCCCGCATTCTGTAGTGCTCCGAAGAGTCCGTGGCATCCCCGTCTCTGGCTTCCTATCCAGCAGGATCAGACCAGGGAGAACTGGCTCCCGCACAGATCTCCCCTCCCCGCTTGGTCGGCTGAAGGCCCCTCCCTGTGTGGACGTAGTATTTACATGTACCGTTAATTTTCCCCACCCCACGAACCCCCTCCTGCGAGAGGCATAGTTCTGTAACAGTAGGTCGTCGATCAAGCCACTCCGACGCACGTGCGGGGCTGCGCACGTTCCCCACTCGCCCTTCATCTCCAGTCGGAGTCATCTTCTTCAAGCCGGCTATATGAGCCCCTAACCCTCCTGGTCAATTCTGTCATTCACTATCAAATTTGAGCTCTGCAGGTGAGGAAGAGAGTTCTCGGCCCCGACCGACCCGCCATCTTGAGTGGCCATCACGGAGAGTGAGTGTGAGCGTACCCACGCCCTCCAAAGCGCGTGGTCTGCCTTGTTGCCACAGGAACCTATGAACCTAAGGGTGGAATCCCTACTCAACATTGCCCCTAACCCCAACCAGCAAGGGTCTGGTCCCCCAGACTCGACCTACCATCCCCGAGTTACCACGGGAAAGGGAAGTGTGCCATGTGAGCTAGTCCATCGACATCGAGTTCGGGCCTTCGCTAGTGTGCTTGCACGTCTAGGTCCGAGGATCTTCATTGCATCTCCGCTGCCCCTTAGCCGTCTCACATCACTTTTATAGACTGTTCTATAAGACCAAAGTGCTTCGAACATCCTTTCACTCCAGTCACGCTTGCGTTGGCTGGTTATCTTGGCCAACAGTTTGCAGAGCATTTTGTTGAAAGCCTCAGCTAGGCCATTGGCCTGAGGGTTGTAGATGGAAGAGGTTCTCCAGTCTATGTGGAATTTTACTGCTAGTTGTTATATAGCCTTTTTCTTGAATAGTGTGCCATTGTCTGACACAATACGGTTGACACCTGTTTTTAGCCTGCAAGTTGAGTTATTTCTCTTATCCATCATTTATGATGTCCCAAATTATCCATTGTTTCATAGTCTTCCTTGAGCGTAACTCGAGCCCATTTCTTGATCATTTCTTAGCCCATCGACCCTTAGAGGTTCGGGGGACTATTCTACCTCGATTACCGTGTGATCGTGCTGAATTTTGATTGCCCAATCAGGTAGCGGTCTTGGATCACCACCACCAATAGGTAGCGATCATCCCATGACCACCACCTTCCTCTTTCTGTCCCGACGTGCGTTGACTCCGTGGCTCGTGCGTCGACTCGATCCTTTGGGTTTTTCTGCTATGGCTAGGTAGCGGTCGTCTCATGACTGCCTTCTTCTGGTGGCAGTCGTGCGACTGACCGCGTTCTCGTTGTAGAATCCTGATCATCCGAAGCTCCATTTTCTTTGGCCAAGGACTCTTTGGAGTCCTTGTTCACACCGTTTGTGCCTTGGATCGCATGTCAGGTTGATTGATATCCATTCTAGGGATATTATCCCACTGTTATCTCAAGATTTATCCATGTAAATCCCCTATTTCGGGTGTTTATCCTCAAATTCAACCTAGGGTTTCTGTAACTCTATAAATAGCCTCCAAGGGTTTTGGGCTGAAGAGAGGGCAACTTTCAGACTTGGGGTGAAGCCATGCCACACCACCATCTCATCTCTTCAACCCATGGCCGTCCAGGGAAGTGTTAACTTCATCCTCCTTCGGTTAGGGCTATCTTTTCTCGTTCCTTCTTTTATTTCTCTACTCCATCTTTCTCAGTTTTCAGCACTATTCTGCAACATATTTCTGCATGTCTGCACGTTTTGCACCACATTTTTATCGCAGTCCTTGTGATGACCAGGATCGCGGATACCGGATATACCTGATAGGACTACCGAGTAGACTCGATACCACTTGGAACCCGTGAGGCCTCCCAAGAGCGGTAAAGCTCCGAAGGGATAAAAGGATTGTCGTGTAGTACATTGAAGCCATAGAGATAGTACAGTAAGAAATTAAATTCCATTAGATCGGTTTGCTAAAGTAGCAGAAATAAAATTACTTTTTAATTAAAATTTTAAGTTTAACAATTATACCAGAGTCCAGTCCAAGAAATTAAAGGCAATTACAGTCTAACAAAAAGAAGACGTACCCTAAGGTCAGGGGAAACCCGACGTAGGTACCGCTGGCAGCTACGGACACGTCACCAGGAACCGCAGAAGCAGAACAACGCCACCCACCTGAAAAGCAGGGGTGAGCCTCGTGTCACTGGCCCAGTAGGGGTCACGTGGATCCCCACTGAAAAATAATGCAGTAACACGGAACAACAAAACAGCAGTAGTAGCAAAGCAGGAAAACTACCACTAGAAAGCTGTAAAAGAAGACCGAAACGAAAGAAGTAGGAACAGCTAAAAGAAGAGGGAAAAGCCGTACCGAACAAAACATGGCTGCCGAACTAACCTCGGCCCCTAAGCTACTCCAAACAACAACAGCAACAGATGGGTAAACTCTGATTTGACGAAGTCAGGAGTCACCGATCTGTCGAGCCCACAAAGATAGACAAAAACCCTAGAAAGAACCTAGACAGACACAGACGCCCTAAAGCATACACGTCTCGAGTGCCATGCACGCTCTTCTAGATACGACCACACACACACGACTAGAACGTCGTGCACAAAACACAACACTGACCTCAGGCAAAACCACAAGAGGGCTAACCTGAAAAGGTCATGACACACGAGAAACACAAGAGTCACGTGCCACGTGATGGAAGTACCTCCTCACTAGAAGAACATCCAGCTGCGTCCACTGACGTCTTATGCTGCGCCTACAAGTGTCTCGTCTACTATGCCGCCCTAAACACGACAGAGACTAAGACACACTCGGAACCAGAATAGGACTACAATAACGAGTGACTAGACATGGTAATGCCCGTTGGCGTCAGTCTAAAGCCCCTGACCACGTGTGCACACACTGACTCTTGCGGGAGAGCCAGGCCTCTGTTGTGCCCCTGTGGTCATTTGAGTTATCTTATGGTCCCTTGGGTCATTCGACATCATCCTGTGGTCATTTGAGTTATTTAATATTCTTCATTTTGATAATGGCTAAACACTATAAGTCATTGATGTTTTACCACTCTTATATGACTAAACTACTTGATGTTCTTTCATGATAGATATGCCAAGGAATGGAGTGGAGATGGCGCCCTCGCACGCGGATCGACCTGCGCGGTCAGGTCGCGAGGATCATCCTTTAGAAAATGTCATTGGTAGCTTGAATGACCCACCTAGAACAAGGTCACATTTTAGAATTATAGAAGAATTAGATCAACTTACTCTTGTCTCTCAGATTGAACCCAAGAATGTTGATGAGGCATTAAAGGATGAAAACTGGATAAATTCAATGCAAGACGAGTTAAACCAGTTTGAAAGAAACAAAGTTCGACATCTTGTTCCTAGACCTTCATCACAATCTGTCATAGGCACTAAATGGGTCTTTAGGAACAAACTCAGTGAGGATGGCAAGATAATAAGAAACAAGACTAGATTGGTGGCTCAAGGGTATAATCAAGAGTTTGGGGTAGACTTTGATGAATCTTATGCCCCCGTTACTAGACTTGAGGCCATCAAAATTTTACTTACCTTTGCATGCTCCCTTAGAATAAAGCTATATCAAATGGATGTAAAAAGTGCTTTCTTGAATGGCTTGATCAAAGAAGAAGTCTATGTTGAGCAGCCCCCTGGCTTTGAGAATTGTAACCATGCAGATTTTGTATACAAGCTAGACAGGGCGCTTTATGGACTTAAGCAAGTACCAAGCGCTTGGTATGAGAGACTAAGCTCGTTCCTCATTGAAAAAGGGTACACACGAGGTAAGGTAGAGCAAATACTTTTCACGAAGAATCAAGGTAAGAACATCTTGATTGTTCAAATTTATGTTGATGATTCTATGTTTGGTTCTACTAAATCTGAAATGTGTGAGGAATTTGCTAACCTCATGACTAGTGAATTTAAGATGAGCCTAATGGGAGAACTCTAATTCTTTCTCAGTTTGCAGGTCAACCAAGGACAAGATGGTTGCTTCATAAGTCAAGCCAAATACATCAAGGAGCTGCTGAAAAGATTTGACATGACAAACAGCAAAATCATTGCAACTCCTATGCGCACCACAACATCACTAGATTCGAATGAAAATGGTAAATTAGTGGTTGCAAAGATCTATAGAGGTATGATCGGCTCTTTACTTTACTTGACTGCATCCCGACCAGATATCCAGTTTAGTGTATACCTTTGTGCTAGATTTCAAGCTAGTCCTAGAGAATCCCACTTGACTGCCGTCAAACGTATCCTTAGATATCTTGCCGGCACTCAAGATTTGGGATTGTGGTATCCGTCATCATGTGATTTATCTCTTCTATCTTATTCTGATGTGGACTATGCTGGACGCAAGCTGGATCGCAAAAGTACTAGTGGCTATTGCCAATTTCTGGGTGGGTGTTTAGTTTCTTGGGCCTCCAAGAAACAACACTCGGTTGCCCTCTCAACTGTAGAAGCAGAATATGTTGCTGTGGGGAGCTGTGGCACCCAAGTGTTGTGGATTAAACACCAACTTCAAGACTACTTAGTGGATCTTGGTTGTGTCCCGATTCAGTGTGATAACACTAGTGCTATCAACCTTGCAAAAAATCCAGTCCAGCACTTTAGGACTAACCATATTGAGATTTGGCATCACTTCATTAGAGATGAGGTCGTTAAGAAAAATTTTGAACTGCATTTTGTTGATACTCTAAATCAAATTGTTGATATTTTCACCAAGCCCTTGTGTAATGACAGATTTTCAACACTCAGAAGGGAGCTTGGTCTTTGCCGACCTCAGGCCAATAAAAATTGAAATGATGATCTTGTTCAATTTAGTGTGTGTTTTTGCAGATTGGTGTTCCATGCATTGTTTATATGTAAATATATTTTTTTTTGCATATGGTATGGCATTTCATGTAGTCATGATGCATAATAATGAATTGAATTCATGTTCACGTTGCATTTCATGATTTGAGTAGCATCATACTTGCATGACCATGGTATATTAAATGTTGATGTATGGAAAGACATGTTATGCTTATCTAGAAGCACTCAATATGCGTGAGGTTTCACCTCCGCCAAGTACCATGCGTCATTGTCGCATATAGGCCATATAGTAAGGGGGAGTTGTCTCTTGGCAGCATTCATGCATTTGTTTCATTTTCATTCTGTTGCCATGAATAAGTGTACAATCATGTGTTGGGTCATGCATTTCATTTCTGCCAACTTCATGTTCACTCAGGTCAACCCATGCTTAGTTCTTGTCAACCTCTCCTTGACATTCGTCATTCCACTTGATTGCCAACATAACTCCTTGAGTGCATTCACTGCATATCCTTAAGGGGAGTCCTGCTGCTATTCTTAATCTCTTGCAATCTGAACTTCATGGCTTATAGTCTGAATATGAGATCATGAGACCGACAACACTACGGCGTAAGAGCTTTCTATTACATGAACTGATGATTGTCCATTCAATGAAAATGGTTCAGATTTAATGATTTCCTTGAATTTCTGATATATCTTTTGAAATCATCTATGTTCTGTGATTTTAATAGACCTTAACTAGAGATTGCATGTTGTGCCTTGAATGACTCTCCTGAAATCTGAAAATCCAAATGTCATGACAATCTTGGTGATACTCTAAAGCTTAGTATTGTTTCTAAACATCTTGATGAGCTGAAATTTCTGAAAATCAATTTGACAGAGCAATGATATTATTGCACGGAGAAATATGTCACGTCATCAAATCAAGTGACGAATGATATGTCATGATGTGCCCATGTTATCTCTGTCTTAATTATATTTGGACTCTAGGCAGAGCACTGGCATAATTGCTGAGAAATATATCTTCTCATCAAAGAAATGAGATTCGATATGTCATGACGTGACTTTGCTATCTCTGTTCATTCTGAAACATGACTGTCAGTCTTGTCAAATTCTTAGGGATACTGGCGTCTAAACAACGTGTATTCTTACGGCTAGGAGACATGTACTAGACTTGATTGCTCGTAAAATATGAGTCATATGCCTTCAAATACAAAAGTTACTGAAAAATCAAACATGTTGCAATCATACAATTCCATGCTTTACACATGCTTGTTTAGCCTCAATACTCATTTTTGTGTTATTCCCTTTGTAGTTATTGAATATTGATATATAAGACAAGGGAAGATTATACACTGCCATGATATGCACTTTTGGTTCATTTCTATTAAAACTTACTATTAAAACTTGGATGTAGATACTTTTCGAACTCTATTGATGATCTCGGATTTCATTAGCTTTGAACCATATATGTTGCTCACGGTCTGGTTCAGGTTTACATATAATGGCTTGCTCTCATCTCCTTTCAGCTCTGGTCTCACAAACATTAGTCACCTTCTCTACTTTATCCCTCCTTTTTGCTGCTGTCAAAGGGGGAGAAAATGTCTTGTTGTGAGTCCTTTTTGTGCTAATACCTTTGTCCGTTCTTTGTGCGGCCTTTGTGAGTTGTCAAAGGGGGAGAGTGAATTGTGGACGGGAGAGAGTCCACGGGGGAGAGAACCTTACGAGCTTTGAGTCTTCATATGTGATGGGGGATTGTGCATAGCATTCACATGCTTTGGTCATCCATGCATACATATCCGCATTCACATGCTTTCATGCACTATCATGGATCTTGAGCTTCACATGTCGCATATGTCATAAACGTTGACATCTTGGATATTACTACCACATAATGACTCGCTTTGCCATCTTGGATATTACTATCACATAATGACTCACAGTGTTTCCATCATCAAAAAGGGGGAGAATGTTGTGCCCCTGTGATCATTTGAGTCATCATGTGGTCCCCTGGGTCATTCGACATCATCCTGTGGTCATTTGAGTTATTTGATTTTCTTGGTTTTGATAATGGCTAAACACTATAAGTCATTGATGTTTTACCACTCTTATATGACTAAACTACTTGATGTTCTTTCATGACAGATATGCCAAGGAATGGAGTGGAGATGGTGCCCTCGCACGCGGATCGACCTGCGCAGTCAGGTCGTGGGGATCATCCTTTAGAAAATTGATGCGGGACGGACCACAGACTCGACTCCAAATGGATATGCAATCCTCGGACTCTAAACAAGCTCGCGATCGTCCCTTTTCGAGGGAAGCGTCGGACGTGCGCGGTTGAGAAACCGGCAAGAGCTAGGGTGGTCAACTCACAATTTCGTGCCCGAATCGGGTCACGGGATGGTTTCTCTCTCTCTCTCTCGCAGCAGCAATGATATAAAAGTAAAGCGGGCTATGATCCTAGCATGATCTCTAGCAGCGACATAAACAAGTATATACGAATAAAGCAAATGCCGGGTAAAGGAGCGAATACGATACCTCCACGCACCTAGCGTGGGGAAGATGATCCCGGCCGATCTCGTACTCCCGGAACAAATATTACACAATAATTACAACAACAAATTACTGCCCACTCCACGCAGGGAGGTAAAGGGCGGCACAAGTGGGACCCAGGAGTAGCGGGTTCGGGTTGACGGGCGGCTTCTTGTAGCTTCAGCGGCACGCGTACTCACGGTCGTGGGACCCACGTGCTAGTCGGTGGTGCCATGTGGGACTAGAGTGGCACCACTGTGGTGGGGACACCTGGAGGGGCGCTCCCTGGGGCGGCAGGGCGCTGGTTCGCCGGCTGGAGGCCGGGCGGCTCCGATCGTCACCCGCCGGAGTTGCTGTCCACGGATTTGAGTTCTATCTCAGACCCGTGCGAACGGACGAGAACTGCTGCTGCGGTCACTCCCGACGTCAGATCGATGAACAAGAGGTACCGCTGGAAAGCTGATTTAAAATCCTTCGATCTATGGCTGGAGAAAGAATTTTGAATTTCCCGTTAATGGCCTTTATCGAATATTAAAGCTGCTTACTCTCAGGATCAGAAAACTCAGGGCGGAACCAAGTTTTCCTGAGAGTTGGCGTTGACTGCATTGTAGACCTTCGATTCAACTTTTGAACCCTTCATGAAAGTTGTAGATACCGAAGAGAGGAAAACAGGGATATATTGTATGAAAGGTTTGGTGGATGTTGCGATTTTTTGTAGAGTTTATACTGACTCAGGGTCGGATCTGGACAACAGAAACATATCTGAATTTGGGGGAAAGACTCAATTTCTAAAAATAGGTAGAGGGCTTTTGAAATTCGGAGAAAATTTGTGGAGGATTCTAAAAGTGGAAAAAACCTCCAATAAATTTTGGGGTTCCAAAAAAAATCAAAAATGTGGTAGAAAGGTGGAAGAACTAAGCTTCTGCTACAGTGATCTGAAAAGGGACAGATCAGGAAGATAGAAAGACACAAAAATAGAAAATTATGAAACGAACTCTGAATGACGTGATTATTTTACAGGAGGTTTGAAATCAAAGGAGGAAGCAACCCTGAAAATCTCAACTCCAGATGAGGTCGGCCTTGGGAGTTATAATTCTCGGAGTGAGACTCTGTCCAGTCAAACAGACCCTTGCACAGAACTTCAGAAGCGGCTTCGCTGCGGCTCGATGGCGGCACGAACGGCGGTGGCGTCGGCGGCACAGAGTGAAATCAGAGGTGGAGGGGCTAAAATAGAAGGGTTCATAACCCGAAATGCAGAGGATGGAGAAGGAAAACCAGAGGAGAGAGAGGGGGGTGCGCAAGCTTCCTTCGCTCAAAGACAATTCAACAATTTTCTTCTCATTAATTCTTTAAAAATGGAAATACAAGGTACTTATAATAAATGACAAATGACCTAATCTATCCTTAGATCTAGGGTTAGGAGGGGTACTTAAGGGTCTTCACATTTAAATGTGATCAAACAAAAAAATAAAATTTCTAATTAATTCTAATGGAGGGGCACCCCCTTGACCAAGGGGTAAGGTAGGTGGCCAACTTTTGACATTTTTCACCACTTGTCTCCCATGTGTTTATTTGACATTCAACCCTTCTAGAAGCCACCTAGGATGGTTTGACCAGCCCCACATGGATGAGGTGGACCAATGGGGAAGGAGTGGGGGCCCCCTAGCAGGTCCTACTGGCATTTTGCACATAAACCCACTAAGACTTACAATTGCGTACCCATATAACATAAGGGTATACATACAAATATAAAAGGACATAAATGCAAACAAAATATGAGCGGTCTGGCTTCGATGTCCCCATCAATTCTCCCCGGGTGGAAGAACTCGACCCCGTCGAGTAAATGGGGTGACTGCTCGAGTAGCTCAGGCGGATCCGTCACCATACCAAGTAGCGCGGGTACGCTCCACTCCAAGTGATCGTCACCTTCTCATTCCGTATATACTCGATATGCGCATGCTACTATGGGAAGGGGCTAGTGGTGGAACACTCCGGGGTCGGGTCACTCTCAAGGGGTCGGAGGCGGCTCGAAGACTCACTAGGAATCACCGCTGGGTCCCTGTAGGTGACTAGATCCGGGGCATAGATGTAGAACTGATCTCATAATCATCGAGCGAGTCCACTCGCCTCTTAAGGGACTGACATCAACGAGCTCGCACAAGACACATGCAGACTCCTAAGAAACCACAAACCACACAAACAAGAAAACTGACTCATGCATGACTCTAGACAAACCTATTGTTAGTCCGACCTGTACATGGGTGACGGCGGACCAGGACACCTGAACGTGTGCCATCATGCATGTTATGTAACCGGAGATGGGTGGCATGGGGAACACCTAAACGTCCAAGTATGACCCAGTCATGCATGGACGGCTCTTTGGATTTGGGAGACTTGAGAGGGCTAGGAGAGCCGGATGTGGAAGAGCCGGGTGTGGGTGTATCGAGGATGGGCTTAGGTGGGATGGGGAAACCAAAGTCTTCATTATCCCCAAATGATGGTTCAGACTTATGGCTATGTAGAGGTTGCTTTGCCCGAGTGGAAAAGGTGGGATAGTGAACTCCGCGGAAGAAGTGGAGTGAATATGATAGCTCGGGAGGTTCACTAGTGAAGGGGTCAAAAGGGTCAAAGAAGGTATGACCCCATGAAGTGGGTTCCCCCATGACTCGGTCCCAATTTAAGAATTCATAATAACCGTCATACATTGTGGTTGGTGGGACGACAGCCATGTCTAAAAAATAGGATTCCTCCCTTGGGCAAAAGGGAACGAAGTCGGACTCGGCCGACATCGGGAGGAATAGAAGAATCTCCGTGGTGACACAACCCACGGTGCACACGGAGGTAATGGACCTCTGGCCGGATGGGTGAAGCTATGACTAGTGGGTTGGTCGAAGCCTCGGGCCAATAAGTGTGTCAACTTCCATTGCCAACCTAAACCAAGAATAAGGTCACCCAATGTATCAACATGGTGACTAGATCGGAATGTAGTATGGTCGGAGTTGACGGGCACCAAAGGTAGGATAGGGTCCATAGATGGGTAAGGAGGTGGGACCAAGTCATCCTTGAGCCAACTAAGAAGCGGCTCAGCTATGTATAGCGTACCCGTTAGAAACACGGGTGGCTCGGGTTTTGGTGGCTCCAAACAAGATGGTTCCGAATAAAGTTCGGAAGTAGAGGGTGGCAATGGAGCACTCACGGGTGGTGAAGAAGCGCGTGTCTTTTCTAACCAATCCCAAAACAGTTTCTCGATTTCCTCAAAGGAGCGGGTTGGAGTGGGGACCTCGGAGTGGACTTGCACCTCGGCTCTCGGCTCGGGTGTAGACCCATACTCGACTAGAAGCGGGGCTTCCACTTGGATGGAGGCGACGGGGTGGGATTGCACGGAGATGCCAAGGGGAGGTTGGTTGGAGGTGACTGGGTGGACCACTTGATTGGGGTTGCTTTGGAGGGCTTGGATGGGGGTGAAGGGGCAGGGTTGGTTAGAGGTGTGGCCCACATGATTGCGGGTGAGTTGGTGGGGATGGCTAGTGGTATGACCCCCGTAGTTGGAGGTAGGTGGACGAGGAAGGTAGACCCTCCTAAGCGCTCTCTTCATATCCCACCATGACTCGATGGGCCTTAGCCTCCTATCTTCCCGGAAGTACTTGATGTCCCTCCATGTTTCGGCGGCTTCATAGAAAAGTCACCTTTTGGCTAAGTCGACTTGCGCGGGAGCGGACATAAGGTAACACTCAAAGTAGTCGTCCATAACGGCTTCCCACTCTAAGTAGTCATTCAAGTTTTCGGAGCCATAGAAGTCCCGGGCTTCGGGCCTTTTGGGGTGGTTCGGCTGGTCCTCCCATTTTAGATAGTATCGCCACCATGCAGAAGATGCGGCCCCTTGGTCATCCATGGGACACGGGGACACTAGTGAATGAACATGCAAACACGTGGAGACAAGACAAACCAACTAGACAATGGACTAAACATGACCCTAAACAACAATGCAAGTTGGAATGCCGACTCGACTACCAACCTAGACACAACCAAGACTCGGTACGTGGCGGAGTTAATCGATCCGAAGATCACTCGCGCAAGTGTGCGGCCTTCCCGATAGGCGTAGCCTAACGTTCGGACAACACCTTTTTATATACCGAACAATGGTATGCGGATGCAACCTTAGACCGACTTAGACGATGACTAGACGTAAATGACACTTTTTTATTATTGTTTTTTAATTTTAGACACCCTAGACTCAAACTCGCTCTGATACCAAATTGATGCGGGACGGACCACGGACTCGACTCCAAATGGATATGCAATCCTCAGACTCTAAACAAGCTCGCGATCGTCCCTTTTCGAGGAAAGCGTCAGACGTGCGCGGTTGAGAAACCGACAAGAGCTAGGGTGGTCAACTCACAATTTCGTGCCCGGATCGGGTCACGGGACGGTATCCCTCTCTCTCTCGCACCAGCGATGATATAAAAGTAAAGCGGGTTACGATCCTAGCATGATCTCTAGCAGCGGCATAAACAAGTATATACGAATAAAGCAAATGCCGGGAAAAGGAGCGAATACGATACCTCCACGCGCCTGGCGTGGGGAAGACGATCCCGGCAGATCTCGTACTCCCAGAACAAATATTACACAATAATTACAGCAACAAATTACTGCCCACTCCACGTAGGGAGGTAAAGGGCGGCACAAGTGGGACCCAGGAGTAGCGGGTTCGGGTTGACGGGCGGCTTCTTATAGCTTCGGCAGCACGCGTACTCACGGTCATGGGACCCACGTGCTAGTCGGTGGTGCCGTGTGAGACCAGAGTGGCACCACTGTGGTGGGGACGCCTGGAGGGGCGCTCGCTGGGGCGGCGGTGCGCTGGTTCGCCGGCCAGAGGCCGGGCGGCTCCGATCGTCACCCTCCTGAGTTGCTGTTCACGGATTTGAGTTCTATCTCAGACCCGCGCGACCGGACGAGAACTACTACTGCGGTCACTCCCGACGTCGGATCGACGCACAAGTGGTACCGTTGGAAAGATGACTTAAAATCCTTAGATCTATGGCTGGAGAAAGAATTTTGAATGTCCTGTTGATGCCCTTTATCGAATATTAAAGCTGCTGGCTCTCAGGATTAGAAAACTCAGGGTAGAACCAAGTTTTCTCAAGAGTTGGTGTTGAATGCATCGTAGACCTTCGATTCAGCTTTTGAACCCTTCATGAAAGTTGTAGATACCGAAGAGCGGAAAACGAGGATATATCGTATGAAAGGTTTGGTGGAAGTTTCGATTTGTTGTGGATTTTATACTGACTCAAGGTCAGATCTGGACAAAAGAAACAGATCTGAATTTGGGGGAAGAACTCAATTCCTAAAAATAGGTAGAGGGCTTTTGAATTCGGAGAAAATTTATGGAGGATGGGGAAGGTGGAAAGAACCTCCAATAAATTTGGGGGTTCCAAAAAAAATTAAAAAGGTGGTAGAAAGGTGGAAGAACTAAGCTTCTGCTACACAAATCTGAAAAGGGACAGATCAGGAAGATAGAAAGAAAAAAATATAAAAATATGAAACGAACTTTGAATGATGTGATTATTTTATTGGAGGTTGGGAATCAAGAGAGGAACCAACCCTGAAAATATCAACAACAGATGAGTTCGGAGTTGGGAGTTAAAATTACTGGAGTGGGACTCTATCCAGCCAAACAGACCCCTGGACAGAACTTCAGAAGCGGCTTCGCGGCGGCTCGATGGCGGCACGAATGGCGGTGGCGGCGGCACAGAATGAAATCAGAGGTGGAGGGGCTAAGATAGAAGGGTTCACAACCCTGAAATGCAAAGGATGGAGAAGGAAAACTATAGGAGAGAGAGGGGGGTGCACAAGCTTCCTTGGCTCAAAGATAATTCAACAATTTTCTTCTCATTAATTCTTCAAAAATGGAAATACAATGTACTTATAATAAATGACAAATGACCTAATCTATCCTTAGATGTTGGGTTAGGAGGGGTATTTAAGGGACTTCACATTTAAATGTGATAAAAAAAAATAAAATTTCTAATTAATTCTAATGGGGGGGCGCCCCCTTGACCAAGGGGTAAGGTAGGTGGCCAACTTTTGACATTTTACACCACTTGTCTCCCATGTGTTTATTTGACATTCAACCCTTCTAGAAGCCACCTAGGATGGTTTGACCAGCCCCACATGGATGAGGCGGACAAATGGGGAAGGAGTGGGGGCCCCCTAGCAGGTCCTACTGGCATTTTGCACATAAACCCACTAAGACTTACAATTATGTACCCATATAACACAAGGGTATACATACAAATATAAAAGGACATAAATGCAAACAAAATATGAGCGGTCTTGCTTTGATGTCCCCATCAAAAATGTCATTGGTAGCTTGAATGACCCACCTCGAACAGGGTCACATTTTAGAATTATGGAAGAATTATATCAACTTGCTCTTGTCTCTCAGACTGTCAAGGTTGACTCCACAGATGACCCGGAACAAAATTTTGATTATAGGAGCAATATAATCAATAGAAATCTTCAAGACTGTCAAGGTTGATGCCACAGATGAGAACGGGTTGCTAAAGGACTCATGCGACGGAGCTAAAGATGTTAACGGACCGACTCGGGAAAACCCGGGGTCTGCCTAGCTGGCGGTCGACCGCCAGCACACGGGCGGTCGACCGCCCCAGCCAGCAGACCACTGTCTACACGACTCTCAGTGGCGGTCGATCGCCAGCCTAGTAGCGGTCGACCAGAAATTCCAGGGACCATCCGTCTATAGCGTTTCTCAATAGCGGTCGACCGACAGCTTCTGCAGGTCGACCGGTAGCCCCGAGCCATCAATTGTTGACTTTGTTTTCTACTTCGAGAAGGGCCATTCTCCATGGATTTCTTTAATCCTAAAGTCACCCATTCACCCACAAAATGTGGATCTGGTCTGGGGGATGTCCAAGGACCATTGAAAGGTTATAAAACACATGCAAGAGGGTTAGAAACCCTAGTTGATCATTTGGGAGATCAAAGGAGGCTGCAAGGGTGTGTTCAAGGGAGAGGAGTTCGAGTACTGTAGCGGTGAATAGTACTCCGGGAAGAAGTTCTTCATCAAATCCTCAAGTGAATCAAGCTACTTCAAGAGGAGATCAACCCCAAGCCAAGTGAAGATAAAGCTGTAACCATCATCCTCTTCCTCATCTCAAGGTGATCCAAAGAAGCTCATTCTCAAGGGAGATCAAATCTACATCCTTCATCTTCTTCATCATCTCAAGGTGATCCAAAGAAGCTCACTCTCAAGGGAGATCAAATCTGCATCCTTCATCTTCTTCATCAACTCAAGGTGATCCAAGGAAGACCATGTCACAAGGAAGAAGATACCATTGAAGAATCAGATTCAAGCTTCAGCAATCTCAGACAAGATCTTTTCTCTTTGAGCATATTTCACATCTTGTTTGAGTGTTTTCATATTTGTTCTCTTTCCATTTCATTCAAACATTTGAAACTGAAGATCGTCCCTACCGGTAGTTAGTAGGAAGGCAATCGGAAGTTGTCCGATCTACGATGTTGACGTCCCTACCTATAGTTAGTAGGAAGGCAATCGGAGGTCTTTCCGATTTGCGGTTCAATGCGTGGCACTAGTGGAGCCTCACCGAATTTGGTGAGGGGTGGACGTAGGACTGGGGATTCAGTCCAAACCACCTTAAAATCTCGTGTGTTGTGGTTTGATTGTGCGATTACTTTGTGTTAGATGCATGCTTAGGTTCAATCTCTATATTACGTAATCATCTTGCTAAGGAAATCGTTGTGTCCTTCGTTAAGCTAGTTATATTCCACTGCTATTATCATCATTTAGCTTTAAAGAGGGTTGCATTGCGAAAAGAGGGGCAGATCTATTCACCCCACCCCTCTAGATCTGCTATCCACTACTCAATAGCCTCTAGCAAGTTTTCCCCACCCAGCAGGACGCCACTGTGCAGCGGGGGCCCACGGAAACTAGCTTACAAATTGTATATCGGGAACTGCCACGCCACCACTCCCGGGTGGGTCACTAGACATCGTAACGTGTCTCCAGGCTACGACTAGTGGAGGCTCACTAGACACAGAACTCTGAAACAAGAGTGCTGTAGTACAGACATGCAAGGAAGCACTGTCACACGTACTACGAAGCACCAGAGCAGCAAGAAAACTACCGATCGACTCAGGACAAGGCAACTTGACCTTAAAACACAACGATCCTTGAGTCTCACGACTTAGAGTCAAGATCATCGTACAAAGCGGAACAAGCAGCCAATCGATCTATTTCTAAGCCAGAGGAAATGACATGACCGCGTAAAATGACACACGGGGACATGAGGGAACACCAAGACTCTCAGCACATCTGGATACATAAACCGAGGTAAGATAACATCTCGAGGCATCCAGAACCATGTCTCGAACTCGACCGAACCGCCGAGACACACAAGGTCACCTGTCAACCACTGGGTCACCCAAGGTTGACCGGAACCAGACAATGATGATTCTACAGTAGGAGAGAGCATCCTACTTCAAGCAAGAAAACTCCTGGCTACCTTCTAATGTAGTCTTAGCCCTCATAGGATGCCAGGAGACATCCACGGGACAACGGGTAGACCACCAGGTCAAGCCAAGACATACAGAAATCGGAACGGTGGGAAACGACACTCTGGGCATAGGCGATCCATCACTCGGCCACCAAGCAAACCCAACAGTCAAGAAGGAACATGCTACGCACACAGAGGCAAGGACAATGGCGGTCATAGACGAAGTCGTTAGGGAACTGTGGCAGTCAGAGAGTAGACCGCAATCAGTCGACCCTGAACCGACTCATCTGGAGAACCACCGACACCCATACACCGCCCGAAACAACCTAACAGAAAGACATGGGATAGCCATCACGACCAACAGACAAGACGACAGACTCAACTAGTTGGGCGGTCACACAGGGACCACTCAACGTGATGAACGGTCTGGACAGGACCACTCAACCAAATAGGGATAGTGGTCACAAAAGGACCACTCAAAGGGATGAACGGTCCAAACTGGACCACTCAACCAAACAGACCCAAAACACTAACGGGGGATGGGCGGTTAGGGCTGGACATCCCATGGCGTTGAGCGGTTAATGGATAGCCGCTCAAGCCAACTGACATACTACAGTGTCAGTCAGAGCGATTTTGACCATGCCGCTCGATGCGACCGACACAAACTATTGACTAGAGGTGAACGGGGATAAACGGTGCAAATCTGACCACTCAACCCAACGGGAAGATGAACGGCTGGGAACCAGCCGCCCAAGGGGGATAAGTGGTCTATCGAACGACCTGTCACGCCCCGAGCCTTTATTACAGCGGAAGACTAGCTCGAGGAACATGAACAGTAGGCATGGTAAGCCTCTTGCAAGCAAGAATGATCAGAGGGCAAGACAATTACACACACAAATGCAATTGCACAATATTTACTAAAACTTCAACTTATTTCATTAATAATCAAATCAAATACTCAATTACAATCACGATTTCAACTTTCTTCATCATACTAGACTTAAGAAATAAGAAAATTACATAGACTCAATCTAAACATGTAGACTTCCTAAGTCTTCACTCATTCTTCATTCACTCTCGGACCCGCTATTTGAACATTCCGAATCCGATCCTGACTCACTTCCATCTCCTGAAAAGATTGGAAATAGGTAATGAGCACACTTGCCCAGTAGCTATCTTCACATCAACATGAAGGCACTATTAAAGTAATTATCATTTTAGCTCTAGAAAAAATAAGGTAAAGTCATGCAAATGCGATAAATCACAAGTAACCAAAGTAAAAAGATGATCATGTAAGATAGAATGAACAAGTATGAACTAGTAAGAATGTAACAAGAATGACCTTTCATGAACAAGAATGTAACGAGAATGTACTAGCAAAACCACGTAGTCATCATCCAAACATCTTTTGCTTATGAGCAAGTATTTGGTGAATTTTTGTGGAATATCTTGTATCAAGCAAGAAAGTCATGTACAAGTATTTTCATGATACCCGTGGATTTCACTTATTTATAGAGAAAGTACTCCCAGCGTAATGCGACGCCAGTAGCATCATACCCCATGGTTTACAGTATGTTTCCGACAATCAGTCGAGGGGACTAGCATAGAGCCCTTGAACACAATCAGTGCTCGATCGCATCTTCAAGTACAAATCAAGCTAGTTCAACGTTTCAAACAATAATATATGGCCAAGAATGTATAATTTCAATAAGTTCATGATAACAATACTTCAATGAATGAAATGCTTCTATTTTGAACAAGGAATTTCAATAATCATATTAAAACTATGTTATGCCATGGAAATAAATCGGCAGCATAACGGTGCATTCTTTATCTTTCATTCATTTAAAATTAAGCATCTTGGACAATATGACAAGTCCTAGACCATCAATAGTCCATCTAGGAACCTTAGAATATCAACCCTTTGGTCAAACCTCGGGTTAAAGAATTTAGAACCATGACGGTCAATAACTGGGTCGTTACATAGCGTGACGCTCCAGCATTGGGCCGTTACAACAATCCGAATCCAGAAACAATAAATAGTATTCAGTTAACTGTAATGGTCGTATATAGGTCCGTTAGATGAGCCTTACGGTCCAATATTGATCCGTTACATATCCAAAACCAAAAACATCGATAGTGCTTCCTAACAATTTGGGCTTTCATGATACAACCAACTCGACGTCCCAGTGGGAATCCCAGGCTCGCGGAGAATTACGGAGGCCTTGAAACAAGATTTCCTAGTCCATTGGAAAGAATATCTAATAGAGAGGTCCTCATGTTCAAGAATATGTTCCTATAGTGCAAAGTGTGAACTAATGGCCATATACCGGGATATATGTCATGTACTTAAAGAAAACGACTCTATAGATGGAGAGAGAATGTGTAACGGTATAAAACCATGATAACTCATCAATATCTTTTCAAAATCAAGGTTTAATACAAAATATAGTGCTTTGGCATTAAATTATCATATGCTTGAAAATAACTCTAAAGTATGCCAATTTCTAACATGAATCAATATTGGAACTTAAAACTATGAAAAACAGGTTAAGATCTAATTAACTAGGCATACATATATATTAATTGGACCGATCTTGATAGAACGCCGTGTTGTGTGACGGACTAGTCTGGGCGCGTCACAGGAAAGTAACGGTCTAGATTAGGTCCGTCAGGTTTCACAGAATCCTTCAGTCGCTCACAGAGGGTGTGACGGTCAATGTAGATCCGTTACACGACCCTTGCGGTCTTACGATAGACCGTTAGGTCCTATGCTGACAGAAAATACAAACTATAGAAATCTATGATTAATTCATGCATGCTAACTACTCTAATCATGTCAAAACGAGAAAAAGGCTATCTAGATGCATAGGTAGTAATGAAATAACACGAGATAGCTTTTTATCTTCAATTAGGGTTGAAGGCATGCATGAATGTATAGACTAACCCTAAAACATGAAATTCATGAAGTATAATGCATGAAATCCAAATAAACTAGAAGGCTTTTATCCCTAACAATGTCTTTTTGCCGTTCATGAGATAACCTACCTCTTAACTGGGCTTTAAACTTCTAATTTGACTCTTCAGGGGTCGCCCTAGTTCTTCTCTTCCTGTGATTTTTCAGCAACTTCACGTTGCCCTAACTCTCCAATCTCTTGACCTAAAGAGGTGAAATTTGGAGGGTAAGAAGATTAATCTAAGGGGAACAAAAAGTTCTAAAATATCGAACTCTAATTACCTCGTTTGGGTGTCCTAATTTGTTGATCTTCAGTGGTCCTTTGCTCTGAATCCTGGGTTGCTATGACGGAATCAGCGACTTTAGAAGCCTTTATCTCCTTGGTTACTTGATCTCCTAACATGAAATTTTGAGAGTTGTTAGACCTTAGTATTGGAAATAAAAAGTTCCAAAGAACTCACCCAAAATTCTATCTCCTTACCTTGATTCTTCATGAGCCAAAAGTAAGGGTCGCTTAGTTTAGAACTGGGTTCTATTTATAGGGTTTTGGCTAGGGTTTGAGGATTAGATCGATTCTAGAGTCCTTAGTTGGCCATAACCTGATCTCTAAGAGTCCTTAGAAATGTTATAAGTTCTCCTAAGTTGGTCTCTAGCCAAGAGAATCCCAAAGTTTCAATCTTTTTGCAACTTCTTCACACAGAATCTGCCAAATGTAACGGACCAGGACTGGTGCGTTACGTGACTGTAGCGGTCGCCCGATAGACCGTTACATCAACTGGGCGTGGACATTCATCTTAATTCAAACTCTTTGGTTAATTATCCATTAAATTATATAATAAAATGGTATTTATCCTTAAAATTTGTGAATAGGCTAAATAACCTTCTAGAATATTGGTCAAACTTATTAGGCTTGGTCCTTAAACATATTGGGCTTTAATTATCAAAGTTAGATTAGTTATTTAACATAATTGGGTCTTATAATATTTTATTTAACCCAATATTTATTTATTAATCCATTTTAGGTTTTTAAAATTTCCAGAAAATACTTAAATATACCAGAAATAATTTATAAAAATTCTGGGGCTTTACACCCTCCCCCACTGAAAGGAATTTGGTCCCCAAATTCATAACATGAGTTTTTACGGAGAGTGTACGTATTTTAATGTATAAAAAAAATTAATGTAAGGTGGATGGGTTAAGAGGGTACCTTTAACCATTTCACCTTCTCCATGGTTCTTTCACATAGATGCACTCTTTGAACCATCTCGGCATAGGTGCGGATATTCTGAGTTCCAAGTTGTTGGATAAATCCAGGTCCTAAACCATCCATAAATCGGTTGGCTTTCAATAAATCTGTGCTTACCAAGTGAGGAGCAGAAGGTGCTAGTCGAGAGAATTGTAATTCATACTCTGCCACGGACATCGTGCCTTATTTTGAGGCAAATTCCATAGCCTTCCTCTCCTTCACATGCTCGGAGAAGTACTTGGCTCGGAAAAGTGTAAGAAAACCCTCCCATATATGAGGTACATCTGTAGGTGGCGCCGGAATGGATTTCCACCATGTATGGGCATCCTTGTTGAGTTGGAAAGTTACAAGATGCGCACCTTCTTTTGATCGGTGCATTGGATGACGTCAAATATACAGTTCATCTCGTCAATCCAGTTCTCTGCTTCGTCCGGATTAGAAGAACCATAGAAACGCCGAGGGTTTACACTCCAAAAATTGTGATGTAAGTCGCCATCCCTTGCCCCTACGCCTGCTTGTTTGCAATGCCTGAGTAAGGCCGGCAATAGTTTGTTGCATGCCATTCCAATCTACGCGATGAGCCATTTGTAAAAGAAGGTACCTGAGAGAAATATAACAACTTGTTATTTCTCGTGGAATTGGAAGAAAATTTATCTTAAAGCTAATTAACTATCTTATCCCCGGCTCTACCCAATTCTCACATGGGTATGAAAATTTCTTCCTTAGTTCACAGGTAGGGGTCCTTAAACCTTGGACTTATCCTATGACATGATTCTTCTCCCTAAGTCCTGAGACTTTGACTCTGATACCAACTTAACTGTCACGCCCTGAGCCTTTATTACAATGGAAGACTAGCTCGAGCAACGTGAACAGCCGGCATGGTAAGGCTCTTGCAAGCAAGAATGATCAGAGCGCAAGACAATTACACACACAAATGCAATTGCACAATATTTACTCAAACTTTCACTTATTTCATTAATAATCAAATCAAATACTCAATTACAATCACTATTTTAACTTTCTTCATTATACTAGACTTAAGAAATAAGAAAATTACATAGACTCAATCTAAACATGTAGACTTCCCAAGTCTTCACTCATTCTTCATTCACTCTCGGACCCGCTATTTAAACATTCTGAATCCGATCCTGACTCACCTCCGTCTCTTGAAAAGATTAGAAATAGATAATCAGCACACTTACCCAGTATGTATCTTCGCATCAACATGAAGGCACTATTAAAGTAATTATCATTTTAGCTTTATAGAAAATAAGGTAAAGTCATGCGAA
The DNA here is from genome assembly GCA_022559845.1 of Amorphophallus konjac. Classification (NCBI taxonomy): domain Eukaryota; kingdom Viridiplantae; phylum Streptophyta; class Magnoliopsida; order Alismatales; family Araceae; genus Amorphophallus; species Amorphophallus konjac. The sequence goes on from CM040121.1 coordinate 345,983,080, forward strand.
TGCGATAAATCACAAGTAACTAAAGTAACAAGATGATCATGTAAGATAGAATGAACAAGTATGAACTAGCAAGAATGTAACAAGAATGGCCTTTCATGAACAATAATGCAACGAGAATGTACTAGCAAAACCACGTAGTCATCATCCAAACATATTTTGCTTATGAGCAAGTATTTGGTGAATTTATGTGGAATATCATGTATCAAGCAAGAAAGTCATGTACAAGTATTTTCATGATACCCGTGGATTTCACTTATTTATAGAGAAAGTACTCCCAGCGCAATGCGACGCCAGTAGCATCATACCCCATGGTTTATAGTATGTTTTCGACAATCAGTCGAGGGGACTAGCATAGAGCCCTTGAACACAATCAGTGCTCGATCGCATCTTCAAGTATAAATCAAGCTAGTTCCACGTTTCAAGCAATAATATATGGCCAAGAATGTATAATTTCCATAAGTTTATGATAACAATACTTCAATGAATGAAATGCTTCTATTTGGAATAAGGAATTTCAATAATCATATTAGAACTATGTTATGCCATGGAAATAAATCGGCAGCATAACGGTGCACTCTTTATCTTTCATTCATTTAAAATTAAGCATCTTGGATAATATGACAAGTCCTAGACCATCAATAGTCCATCTAGGAACCTTAGAATATCAACCCTTTGGTCAAACCTCGGGTTAAAGAATTTAGAACCGTGATGGTCAATAACTGGGCCGTTACATAGCGTGATGCTCCAGCATTGGGCCGTTACAACAATCCGAATCCAGAAACAATAAATAGGATTCAGTTAACAGTGATGGTCGTATATAGGTCCGTTAGATGAGCCTGACAGTCCAATATTGATCCGTTACATATCCAAAACCAAAAACATCGATAGTGCTTCCTAACAATTTGGGCTTTCATGATACAACCAACCCGGCGTCCCAGTGGGAATCCCAAGCTCGCGGAGAATTACGGAGGCCTTGAAACAAGATTTCCTAGTCCATTGGAAAGAATATCCAATAGAGAGGTCCTCATGTTCAAGAATATGTTCCTATAGTGCAAAGTGTGAACTAATGGCCATATACCGGGATATATGTCATGTACTTAAAGAAAATGACTCTGTAGATGGAGAGAGAATGTGTAACGGTATAAAACCATGATAACTCATCAATATCTTTTCTAAATCAAGGTTTAATACAAAATATAGTGCTTTGGCATGAAATTATCATATGCTTGAAAATAACTCTAAAGTATGCAAATTTCTAACATGAATCAATATTGGAACTTAAAACCATGAAAAACAGGTTAAGATCTAATTAACTAGGCATACATATATATTAATTGGACCGATCTTGATAGAACGCCGTGTTGTGTGACGGACTAGTCTGGGCGCGTCACAGGAAAGTAATACTCTAGATTAGGTCCGTCAGGTTTCACAAAATCCTTCAGTTGCTCACAGAGGGTGTGACAGTCAATGTAGATCTGTACACGACCCTGGCGGTCTTACGATAGACCGTTAGGTCCTATGCTGACAAAAAATAGAAACTATAGAAATCTATGATTAATTCATGGCATGCTAACTACTCTAATCATGTCAAAATGAGAAAAAGGCTATCTAGATGCATAGGTAGTAATGACATAACACGAGATAACTTTTTGTCTTCAATTAGGGTTGAAGGTATGCATGAATGTATAGACTAACCCTAAAACATGAAATTCATGAAGTATAATGCATGAAATCCAAATAAACTAGAGGACTTTTATCCCTAAAAATGTCTTTTACCGTTCATGAGATAACCTACCTCTTAATTGGGCTTTAAACTTCTAATTTGAGTCTTCAAGGGTCGCCCTAGTTCTTCTCTTCCTGTGAATTTTCAGCAACTTCATGTTACCCTAACTCTCCAATCTCTTGACCTAAAGTGGTGAAATTTGGAGGGTAAGAAGATTAATCTAAGGGGAACAAAAAGTTCTAAAACACCAAACTCTAATTATCTCGTTTGGGCGTCCTAATTCCTTGATCTTCAGTGGTCCTTTGCTATGAATCCTGGGTTGCTATGATGGAATCAGCGACTTTAGAAGCCTTTATCTCCTTAGTTACTTGATCTCCTAACATGAAATTTTGAGAGTTGTTAGACCTTAGCATTGGAAATAAAAAGTTCCAAGGAACTCACCCAAAATTCTATCTCCTTACCATTATTCTTCACGAGCCAAAAGTAAGGGTCGCTTAATTCAGAACTGGGTTCTATTTATAGGGTTTTGGCTAGGGTTTGAGGATTAGATCGATTCTAGAGTCCTTAGTTGGCCAGAACATGATCTCTAAGAGTCCTTAGCAATGTTATAAGTTCTCTTAAGTTGGTCTCTAGCCAAGAGAATCCCAAAGTTTCAATCTTTTTGCAACTTCTTCTCACGGAATCCGCCGAATGTAACGGACCAGGACTGGTGCATTACGTGACTGTAGCGGTCTCCCGATAGACCGTTACATCAACTGGGCATGGACATTCATCTTAATTCAAACTCTTTGGTTAATTATCCACAAAATTATCTAATAAAATGGTATTTATCTTTAAAATTTGTGAATAGGCTAAATAACCTTCTAAAATATGGGTCAAACTTATTAGGCTTGGTCCTTAAACCTATTGGGCTTTAATTATCAAAGCTAGATTAGTTATTTAACATAATTGGGCCTTATAATATTTTATTTAACCCAATATTTATTTATTAATTCATTTTAGATTTTTAAAATTTCCAGAAAATAAAATTACTTTTTAATTAACAGTTTAAGTTTAACCATTATACCAGAGTCCAGTCCAAGAAATTAAAGGCAAGTACAGTCTAATAGAAAGAAGACGTACCCTAAGGTCAGGGGAAACTCGACGCAGGTACCGTTGGCAGCTACGGACATGTCACCAGGAACTGCAGAAGCAGAACAACGCCACCCACCAAAAAAGCAGGGGTAAGCCTCGTGTCACTTGCCCAGTAGGGGTCACGCGGATCCCCACTGAAAAATAACGTAGTAACACGGAACAACAAACCAGCAGTAGTAGCAAAGCATGAAAACTACCACTAGAAAGCTGTAAAAGAAGACCGAAATGGAAGGAGTAGGAACAGCTAAAAGAAAAGGGAAAAGCCGTACCAAACAAAACACGGCTGCCGAACTAACCTCGGCACCTAAGCTACTTCAAAAAAAACATCAACAGATGGGTAAACTCTGATCTGACGAAGTTAGGAGTCACCGATTTGTCGAGCCCACAAAGATAGACAAAAAGCCTAGAAAGAACCTAGATAGACATAGACGCCCAAAAGCATACACGACTCGAGTGCCATGCACGCTCTTCTAGATATGACCACACACACACGACTAGAACGTCGTGCATAAAACATAACACTGACCTCGGGCAAGACCACAAGAGGGCTAACCGGGAAAGGTCACGATGCACGAGAAACGCAAGAGTCACGTGCCACGTGACGGAAGTACCTCCTCACTAGAAGAACAGCTAGCTGCATCCACTAATGTCTTATGCTGCGCCTACAAGTGTCTCGTCTACTATGCCGTCCGAAACACGACAGAGACTAAGACACGCTCGGAACCAGAACATGACTATAGTAACGAGTGACTAGACAGGGTAACGCCTGTCGGCATCAGTCCAAAGCCCCTGACCACGTGTGCACACACCGACTCTTGCTGGAGAGCCAAGCCTCTAGCTAGTTTTTCCCACACAGCAAGACGCCACTGTACAGCAGGGGCCCACAGAAACTAGCTTACAAATCGTATATCAGGAACTGCCACGCCACCACTCCCGAGTGGGTCGACACGTCGTAACGTGTCGCTAGGCTACGACTAGTGGAGGCTCACTAGACACAGAACTCTAAAACAAGAGTGCTGTAGTACAGACAGGCAAGGAAGCATTATCACACGTACTACGAAGCACCAAGATAGCAAGACAACTACCGACAGACTCAGGACAAGGCAACTAGACCTGAAAACACAACGATCCTTGAGTCTCACGACTCAGAGTCAAGAACATCGCACAAAGCGGAACAAGCAGCCAATCGGTCTATTTCTAAGCCAGAGAAAATGACATGACCGCGTAAAACAACACACATGGACATGAGGGAACACCAAGACCCTCAGCACATCTGGATGCACAAACCGAGGTAAGGTAACATCTCGAGGCATCCGTAACCATGTCTCAAACTGGACCGAACCACCGAGACACACAAGGTCGCCTGTCAACCACTGGGTCACCCCGGGTTGACCGAAACCGGACAATGACGATTCTACAGTAGGAGAGAGAACCTACTTCAAGCAAGAAAACTCCTGGCTACCTCCTAATGTAGTCTTAGCCCTCATAGGATGCCAGGAGACATCCACGGGACAATGGGCAGACCACAAGGTCAAGCCAAGACATACAGAAACCGGAATGGTGGGAAACGACACTCTGGGCATAGGCGATCCATCACTAGGCCACTGATAAGTGTGTATTTTGACATATTAATCCATGATTATACACATTTTTATGAGCTTAAATAATAATAAATATACACGTATCACACTTACTGTTGATTTAGAGTCAAATGCTTAATTTTCTGGAATTAAATAATTTTAATAACGAGTTTTACGTATTTATGTAGGCACTCGATACGAGGGAAGCTACAAGAAACAAATATAAAGAAAAAAAGGAAAATAAAATTATATGTTGAACTGGGCCAAAAGCCCAGGGAGTTGTTCAAAAAAAAAATAAAAAAAATAAAAAAAATAGAAAAAAATTATTATTATTTGACATTTTTTTGGATTTTTTATGAGCTATATACACAATATATAGTATTATATGTAATATATATATAATATATATATATTATATATATATTATCCTATAAGTTTGTGTGCGTGTGTTGTTTTCAAATGCAGGAAGAGCCGCTCCCGCCCACGCGAAGGGGCACGAGCGACGAGGGAGCCGCGGGGTCAATACCGCGCCCACGCGGGTGCGGTCAACGGCCGGCAGCCGGAGGAGGCCACGCGGGTGCCCACACGCTACACACACGGCGGGGGAAGCCGGGGCAGCGCACGCGGTCGGCGCACGGACACGCAAAGCGGCGGAGGAGAGAGAAACGGACGAGGGTGGCACACGCGCCGGCCAGGAGAGAGAAAGAGAGAGAATGAGAGAGGAAGAGAAGAAAAAGGGGCCATAAAAAATTGAAACAAATTCAGAAAAATCAGAAAAAAATACCCATGTGTGCAACACATGTTGGCACACAATATTGGGTCAAAAATAGCAGCACTTGTTTGTTCACATTGGCAAGAATGTTCACATTAGAGGGGGTGTTATATGTTACCCTATATAAAGGGCTTCATTTGTAAGGAGGTGAGGAGGTAAGGAAGAGAGGATAGCTAGGAGTAGCAAGTTATGGATTGATCAAGTTTGTAAGTGTTCTTCAAGTTTTTACTTTGTGGCTTTGGTAGGGATAGATTTTGAAAGCTTTTGTATTCACGTTTTGAAGTTTGTGTTAAGTTTGTATTGAAGGATTTCATTGTACTCTTAGCCATTTCGGCTCTTCATAATCAATTTACAAGCTTGTGTGATCTTTATTTTAATTTATTGTCTTCTACAAAGTTGTCCATTGGTAAGTGTTATTCAACTTCTCTTTTCATCATTTCCTTTAATTCCTTCTAGTTTAAAAGTTATTCTTTGTGTTTTTAAGTGTTGTCCTGTTCCTGTACTGTTCATCCGAAGTGATAGTCTCCACCAATTTGCCATTTTGAAGCCTTTACAATCCTAATTGTACTCTATGTTCTTCATGAAAGTTGTTTCTCTCTTGTAGATATAACTTTTGTTCTGCTTGCACTTCTTCTAATTCTTCTTCTTTTGAGCTCTAGAAATAATTCTTTACTGTTCTATTTTTCTATCAGTTACTGTTCACCAGCAGCGATAGATTTTAAGTTTTCAAGTTTTTCATTGTCTTCCTCGCCTTTTCTGTTTCTATGGTCTTCATCAAAGTTCTTCATCTTTTAATTCTCTACAACTTTCATGTATTCCATTTTTTCTAATTCCATTAAGATTTTAAGTTATTCTATTTCTTCCAACCCCTATTTTCAATAAAATTCTGTTATGTTTTCAACTTAGTGTTTCAAACTTGTTCTATCCAACCTATTTCTTCATAAGTGTTTCACTCACACCCAAATTGGTAGTCTTCTTCCAATCATCTCACGGCGTCGACTTCCAAGGCGGAGCGATCTTCATCAAAGGCTCGGCGAGGAAACGACGGCATTCTTCAATTCATTGGCTAAATATTTCTTGAAATTATCTCTTGTTCTTTCAAATTATAATTTCATTTCCGTTAGTTGTAATCACACTCAAAACAAACAAAAGCAATTAGTTTTCCAAAACATAAGGGTATTTTCAAACTTACATTCAAATTTTCTCCCCGTGGGATCGACCCATATTTATCACTTTACTCGTATTTTCAAAATCATCTAAGTGAGTGAGTGCGGTTGTATAAATTTTGAAATTTGTGTGGCACGATATTTTTAAACGACGACTGTCGAGCGCATCAGCCACCAGACAAACCCAGTAGTCAAGGAGGAACATGCTACGCACACAGCGACAAGGACAATGGCGGTCACAGACGAAGTCGTTAGGGAGCTGTGGCAGTCAGAGAGTAGACCGCACTCAGTCGACCCTGAACCGACTCATCTGGAGAACCACCGACACCCAAACACCGCCCTAAACAACCTAACAGACAGACACGGGATAGCCATCACGGCCAACAGACAAGACGATAGACTCAACTAGTGGGGCGGTCACACAGGGACCACTCAAAGGGATGAACGGTCCGAACAGGACCACTCAACCAAACAGGGATGGGCGTTCACAAAGGGACCACTCAAAGGGATGAACGGTCCGAACTGGACCACTCAACCAAATAGACCCAAAACACTAACGGGGGATGGGCGGTTAGGGCTGGACCGCCTATGGCATTGAGCAGTTAATGGATAGCTGCTCAAGCCAACCGGCCTACTATAGTGTCGGTCAGAGCGGTTTTGACCATGCCGCTCGACGCGACTGACACAAAATTGTTGACCAGAGGTCTACATGGATAAACGGTCCAAATCTGACCACTCAATCAAACGGAAAGATGAATGGCTGGGAACCAGCCGCCCAAGGGGGATAAGTGGTCTATCGAACGACCACTCAACCTCTAACTGACACAGGATGAGCGGTCTGAAACCGGCTGCCCAAGGGGGATGAGTTGTCTATCGAACGACCACTCAACCTCAAACCGACATACAATAAGCGGTTCGAAGCCAGCCGCCCATACACATGAACGGTATCTGGTGCGGCCGTTCAAGCGCCACAGCGAGCAAATCATGGGATCGGCCTGACGGAGGCCTTTCCAAGCCCCATTCGTTCCGAGATGAAGGGGATACAGCCATGGACCCACTGGCAATCACATAGACTCCGACTGGAGTCAAAACGACGCACGAATCACATGAATCGGGCGATTCTAACGAAATCACCCAAAAAGGGTTTTTGGACTTCCCGGAGCCCTACCGGTCAAATGGGAATCGAGACGAAATTAGTGACTATGGAACACTGACGTTCTAGGGAGTCCATCAGTAACTGATCTAAAAATCGTCGCTGTTTTTCGACGAACCCTACGAAACCCACGAAACCCCGGTTTAGGTTAAACGAGTCCAAACTCGGCCGTTTTCACACCAAACGACGTGCAATGACAGGGAAAATGTGCAGGAGGAAGTGGTGATCTGTCTCCCTACCTCCACCAAAGAAACCATGCGTCGAGGTGACTAAACCACATCGAAAACTGCCAGGAACACGAACGACGCCTTCTCAGAATCCACCGAGGGATCGCGCCCGCCACGCTCAAACTGCTGCTCCAACCCACGAACCGATCACCCCAGAACGTCCACGCCTCGGCCAGCTCTCCACGGTCGCACGCCCCGCGTCGAACGGTCGAGAGACGGGAGGGAACGGAGTGAGAGAACTTGAGGTTGAAAATGAGCAGGAGAGATAGTGGAGTTGAATTTATAGAAAGAAATTAGGAAATTTTCCTAATTTTTGAAAATCTGATATTTGAACCAAAAATCCACTAATTCTAAAAAATATGTAAAAATAGCCGAAACGATCCTCGCGAAGAGTACATCGCAGCTGTAACGTCCACGAGTCGATGAACTGAGAAATAAACTCACCATAGGTTTCCGTAACTAGTACGAGAAAAAAACTCACACGAATCGTAAAACACAACTCGGGAGCTACAAAAGCGATCTGAAACTCTCCAAAAAGGATCCGAAAGACCTAATAAAGATCCGACAAGACCCATTAAAAATCTGATATTTGTAACCTTTTTAGGAAATGATAGCAGGTCAGATTCGAACTATTCAAGTGGCGAGTCCAAGAGTGAATGAAGAATGGAGTGAAGCCTAGAAGTGTCTTAGTTATAGTCATGATGTAATTTTGTCCTTTTAATTGAGTCTAGCGAAAGAAGTCAAATGTCAATGTACTTTGATTATTATTATTCAATATAGTGAAGATTTGAGTACATGACGTTGTGCATTCCTCTTTTACGTGCGAATGATTAGCACTCTGATTATATTGCTCGCTTGAGTTATCTTGCTGGCTGCTCATGTTCCTGATTTATTTCCACTGCATAATCTCGGGGCGTCACAGTTAAAGTGGTATCAGAGCCTAGGCATAAGTAAGTCCTAGGAAAATGTCATGTCATAGGTTAAGTCCAAGGTTTAAGGACCCATGCCTATGAACTAGGAAAGAAATTTTTGAACCCATGTGGGGATTGGGTAGAGCTCGTGATGAGATAATTATTTAGAAATTATCTCTAGGTTAACTCCCCCCCCCAATTCCATAGGAATTAACAAATTGTGCCTTTTCTTAGGTACCTTTACCCACGATGGCTCACTGTGTTAACTGGGATGAGATGCAACAAATCGTTGCGGGTCTTACCCAGGCCCTGCAGACCGTGGCCCAAGCTGGCGCAAGGGCTTACGCAGGTAATTTGCACAGCAACTTTCTAAGTTTAAATCCTCCGTTATTTTCCGGATCATCGAACCCCGACGAAGCTGAAAATTGGATCGATGAGATGAATAGGATATTTGAGGTCATACAATGCACCGACCAAGAAAAGGTCTGTCTCGCCCCATTCCAATTAAACAATGATCCGCGTACTTGGTGGAAGGCCACTTCGGCACAACTTCAAAATGCTCAACTTACATGGGAGGGGTTTCTTACTCTCTTCTGAGCGAAATACTTTTCCAAGCACGTCAAGGAGAGGAAGGCGACGGAATTCGCCTCTCTTCGCCACGGAATGATGTCCGTAGCGGAATATGAGCTCAAATTCTCAAGTCTGGCTCCTTATGCTCCTCATCTGGTTATTATCGATCTATTAAAGGCTAACCGATTTATGGATGGCCTAAGGTCGATTTTCATTACTCAACATGGACTTAAAAATATCCATACATATACGGAGATGGTCTAACGGGCACATCTATGTGAAAGGACCTTGGAGAAGGTCAAAAAATTCAAAGGCAAGAGCGAGGAGTCAATCTAGAGGTTTGTCAAGCGAGGTCGGAAGGAAGAGAAGTTCAGCATCACGGGGTCTTACACAACCTGTGATAACAAGAAGATGTCTTGTAACGGGAATGGTAGCAGGCACGAGAAAAACAAGAAGGTGAAAGAGGAGTAAAAGCAAGTCATGGCTGCTTGCTCATTCTGTGAGAAGTTCGGCCATTCGGCCGAGGAGTGCTGGAAATGCCTAGGGGCGTGTTTACGTTGTGGAAGCCGGAAGCACCGCATGCCGGATTAATTGCCCCCTCATGAAAGAGAAACCTTCTAACGGTGGATGCAAGCGGCTGGCTCGTCTTAATGCCGTTCTGGATGATGAAGAAGCACCCAAAGAGGATGGGTTGATGGAAGGTACCATTTAAATTTATTCACATCCTACTTTTGTACTATTTGATACTTGTGCTTCTCATTCCTTTATATCTACTACTTTTGCAAAAACTTTGCCAGTTTCACCTATCTCTCTACCTTCGGACCTAGCTATCACTACACCCTTAGGTCCCATAACTAAACTTACAACCCACTACCTAGAGAGGGAGGTAACTATAGAAGGTCATAATCTCCCCGCTAACTTAGTATGCCTTGACATGTAATGTTATGATGCCATTCTAGGTGTAGATTGGCTTGTTGATCACTATGCCTATATAAATTGTCGTGATAGATGGATTTCATTCTGTAAACCTGGTCTTCCCTGATTTTCTTTTCTCGACATCAAGTATAGGAAGCATCCTATTATCATTTATTCTCTTCACGCCTGCAAACTCATCTTGCAAGGTGGTGAAGCTTTTCTTGCTTCCGTGATCATTACAGAGTCCAAGGAAATCATCCTTGAGGAGATCCCCATTGTCAATGAGTTTCTCGATGTCTTCCCATCTGAATTACCCGGTTTACCGCTCGAAAGGGAAGTAAACTTCTCTATTGAGCTCACTCCTGGAGCAACACCTATTTCAATAGCTCCTTACAGGATGCCCCCTACGGAACTCAAAGTATTGAAGAAGCAACTTCAGGAATTATTGGACAAGGGCTTCATTCGGCCTAGCACATCCCCTTGGGGTGCTTCGGTTCTATTTTTCTGGAAGAAGGATGGATCCCTCAAGTTGTGCATCGACTACCGACGGTTAAATCAACTCACCATCTAAAATAAATACCCTCTACTGCGTTTCGATGAGCTATTTGACCAGATCTTTGGAGCTGAATACTTCTCGAAGATCGACTTCAGGTCTGGTTATCATCAACTTAGAATCCAAGATAAAGACATCTACAAGACGCCTTTTTGGAGCCGATATGGGCATTATAAGTTGCACAAATGCTGTCAGGGCTTTTTTGCAATTGAATGTAGATTGTGATACAGATGAAGAAAGGGGTGTTATTGCTAATATCCGGTCTCAACCTACATTAATTGAAGACCTAGTCAAGTTGCAAGATAATGACCCAACACTGATGGAGATAAAAAGTAATATTGATCAATGCCCGAAATTTTCTATCTCAACTGATGGAAGACTATTATTCAAAGTTGAATTTGTATGCCGGATCATGCTGACACTAAGAAGCTGATCATGGAAGAAGCTCATAAATCAAGATATGCCATTCACCCTAGTGCTACCAAGATGTACCAAGACTTAAAAAGGAATTTCTAGTGGCTCAACATGAAGAGAGAGATAGCGGATTTTATATCTCACTGCCTCACTTGTCAGCAAGTTAAGGCAGAACATCTAAAGACCGCTGGAAAGTTACATCCCTTAGAAATTTCCGAGTGGAAGTGGGAAAGCATAGGGATGGATTTCATTATGGGTTTATCAAAGACAAGAGGTGGACATGATGGTATATGGGTTATCATAGATCGATTGACTAAATCTGCCTATTTTCTACCAATTAAAGGTCGATGGTCTGTGGATATATTAGCAGCTTTATACATGAAAGAAATTGTCAAGCTACACGGTGTCTCTGTCACTATTATTTCCGATCGAGACCCTCGATTCACATTACAATTATGGAAAAGTCTACAACATTCATTAGGGACCCGACTCAACTTTAGCATTGTATTTCATCCATAAACTGATGGTCAAACTGAAAGAACCAATCAAGTGATAGAAGATATGCTCAGGGCATGTGTTATTGATTTCGGTGGGAGTTGACATGACCACTTGCCTCTAGTGGAATTTGCCTACAACAATAGCTATCAAGCTAACATTCAAATGGCACCATTCAAGACATTATATGGAATAAGTTGCCACTCACCTATCTGCTGGAATGAAGTTGGAGAAAGACAACTTCTAGGCCCTGAAATCATCAGGGATACTACCGAAAAGGTAAAAGTCATTTGAGAAAGACTCCAAATGGCTCAAGATAGGTAGAATTCATATGCTGATAATCGGAGGCGCGACTTGGAATTCCAAGTGGGAGATGACGTATTTCTCAAGGTATCTCCGGGTGGAGGTATTCGAAGGTTCGACATTAAAAGTAAGCTTACTCCGAGATTCATCGGCCCTTTTGAGATTCTTGACAGGGTTGGTGAGGTCGCATATCGGATTGCTTTGTCCCCTCAATTGGCTAGAGTCCATGACGTATTTCATGTTTCTATGCTCAAAAGGTAGGTCTACGACCCTTTCCATGTTATAAGTAATGACGACTTGGTCATTCAAAAGGATATGACGTACGAGCAAAAGCCAATCAGAATAATCGATCGTGAAGTACATCAACTATGAAATAAAACTATTCCCATGGTAAAAATATGGAGGAATAAAAGTTTGGACCAAGGCGCGGCATGGGAAACTGAAAAAGCTATGCACAAGAGATTCCTGGAACTATTCGATTGTAAGTATACACTCCATAAAAACCCATGAAATGAATTTGGGGATCAAATTCTTCTTAAGTGGGGGAGTGTGTAATACCCTAAAATTTTCTAGGAATTTTCTAAAATTAAATATAATGGTTTAGCATTTGAAAAGGCTTAATGGGCTCTTTAATGAATTATAAGTTAATTAAATTAATTTAGGAGCCCTGTATTAACCAAAGGGGTTAGCCCACTTAAATTAAGCCTAAAGACCAATTTCCAAGACCTTTAGGCACAAGCCCATTACTAGAGACGTAATTATGGCTATTTACGAAATTTAAAGGGATAAAGAGGCTAATAAAAGGGATAAATAATGGGTAATCCAAAAATCCAAAATTTTTTGATTTATGCGTCGGACCGCAATTTATCGATCAACCACGTTCTCACAAAAGCGGTCACGACATAACTACGGCTATGCTCTGTGACCAGAAGTTTGAGAACCGTGGAAAAATAGAATTTTTCCTATCCCAATCCCTTAGGTTTGATGCTATCTCGCATGGTAACCTAGTCTAAAACTTTTGGGGATCAATCCTACCCAAAATTAGGACTCTAAGTTTGATGTAATCTCTCAAACCCTAGCAAATTCTATAAATAGAACACAGATTTGACATGCGCAAACCTTACTTTTGGCTCACGTTGTTTGACGGTAAGGCATGGATATTTTATGTTGATCCTTTAGACTTTATTGTTCCCGTTAGTATTATCTAACTCGCTGCAAAATTTTGTGCAAGGACGTCAAGCATCCAAAAAGTTAGGAGGATTAGAAGTTGTTATTTCTACACAGACTACGCAGGAATGAACGCGTTTGGCAAGTGAAGATCAAGAGGTTAGGGACCCAAATCGAGGTATTTTTTTTGTTCATCCTTTAGAATAGGTTGCTCCCCTTTATATCTTCTCATCACCCTCCAAATTTCATGAATTTAGGACAAGAGGATAAAGAGTTAGAGCATCTGGAAGTTGAAGGTTCTACGCAGGATGCACAGGAACTTGGATCTCCTTCTAGCGATAAATTCCAAGTCTAGGGAACAACCCTAAGGTAGGTTATCTCATGGATGGCTAAAATAACGTGTTAGGAATAAAAGCCCTCTGGTTTCATATGATTTCATGCTTTCTATACGTCGTATTTCATGCTTTTCTTTCACTGTACAATTAAGTTATTTTTGCATGCATATCCCTGCACTCTAATAGAAAACATAATGATTTTGGTCTAATCCATACAAACCCATGCATCTTCATGATTTGACTTTGTTATAGCATGCTTATCTTATTGTTAACATATTTTCCATGCATTTATTGCCCGAGAATAGGCCTTGCATGCATGATTTTCACCCTTATGTCTAAGCGGCAGAAGGCGGTTTCACAGAAACCGTGGCTCCCAAGAAGCGGTTCCAGAATAACCACGTATTACTTTCTGTCTATAGTTCACTCTAAACAGTAACCATATCACACCCTTTTTACTCTCAGTTAAATTATATATTGATTATGTTTTATCCACATGTTTTCCCTAATATGTCTACTATTATATCATGCATCAATCATGCTAGATTTCATGACCAACTTGTTTTAGAAACTTATTATAATCTTATGCTAATTTCATGCCAAAACCATATTGTTTTGTATTAAAGTTAATTTCATATGGTTTATGGGACTTGTTTTTATTGAAGTTTAATCACTGTTTTACACGATTCACACCTTTATCTCTAGTCTTTCTTAAGTACATAGCACGTATCCCGATACGATGCTATTAGTTACACTTGCACATAATAGGAACACTCACTTGGACTTGTGATCATGTCCGTTGGATATTCATTCCACCGTACTAGGCGATGTTGTTTCAAGTCCTCCATAAGTATCCGTGAGCTTGGGATTCCCACTAGGACACCGAGTCGGTTGTACCCTGAAAACCCAATAGATTAGAAAGCACTTGAGTTTTTTGACATTTTTTGTGAACTGGCCTAGACGCGGCTTTACTGGGACTGCTACTTCATGGCAGCGGTTCTGGCACTATCGCGTTCTAGGTCCAGCATTCACTGCGTTGACTCTTTCCCTCTCTGGCATCGACTCCGTCAAATAGCAGTTCCTTCTTGACCGTAGTTTGATAATAGAAGTTCTTCCTTAACCACGTTCCTCTATCTTGTGCCTTAACCCGAGGTTTGACCCAAGGGTTGGTTATACTCTGTTCCTAGATGGTCCTTTGATTATATGGAACCCAACATCTTGTTTCATAAGTCATTAATAAATTATGGAACTATGAAATCGTACTGTTATGCTGCCGGATTCCTACCGTAGCATGACATTGTCATTAATTCATTCTTGAAGTCACATATTTTTAATTGGTACATTCTTGCCTTGATATTCTTATCATAAAACTATTGTTTGAACTTTGTATTATTGGCCTACTTTATTATTTCTCATGGAAGTAGCTTGATTTATAACTTGAAGATGCAAGAGCGGGCACGGACAATGTCCAAGGGCTCGATAGTAGCCCCCTCGGCAGATAGCCGGAAACATGCTATAAACGATGGGGTATGATGAACACTGGCGTCGCATTATGCCGGGAGTACTTTTTTTGTGAACAGGTGAAAATCACGAGGCTCTCATGAAATTATTACATTCTTGTTACATGACTTTCTAGTGCATAGCCTTTATGGTTATGAGAACTACATTCTCATTACATGCAAATATATTCTTGTTACATGAAAGGCCACATTATATTCTTGCTAGATCACTGTCTCATTCTACATAGATTCTTTTATCTCTATGGTTATCTCTTGGTTAATGTGTTGTTACTTTAGTTTTATGCGTTTGATTTATCGCGTTGTCATTTACCTTACATCCTAGAGTAGCTAAAATGTTAATTACTTAAATATTGCTTTCATGTTGATACAAAGGTACCTACTGGGCAACTGTGCTCATTCCCTACTTTTTCAATCCTTTCTGAAAACGATAGCGAGTCAGATTCAGACTATTCAAGTCGCAAGTCTGAGAGTGAATGAAGAATGGAGTGAAGCCTAGTCGTGTCTTAGTTATAGTCATGATGTAATTTTCTCCTTTTAATTGAGTCTAGTGAAAGAAGTCAAATGTCAATGTACTATGATTAGTATTATTCAATAATGTGAAGATTTGAGTACATGAACTTGTGCATTCCTCTTTTATGTGCGAATGATTAGCGCTCTGATTATATTGCTCGCTTGAGACTTATCTTGCCGGCTGCTCACGTTCCGCTGACACTCATGGAGCGACCCTTTTTTCTGATCCATCTGGAGAACAAGCTAATCTTATGGCCCACTTATCTTGCCTTGTTCGGCAAATGGACCCGGTTCATGCCCAAAAACTTATTGCAAATCATCTTAATGGGCATCCTTCCTGTTGGTCCATATGCTAATGTTCATTCCAGGCCCATGTATCCTTCCACTCCCGTAATGGGCCCGTCTTCTTTTCAGCCCAGATCCTCTTATTCGGCCCATTATCCTATCCCTAGTCCCAATTCACAACCATTTTTTCAAGCCGGCCCACATTATTCTTGATCTCTCCCTACCTAGGAGATGATTGCTCAATCCCAGCGCCAGCTTGATGAACTTCAACATCGAATTGATTCCAAACCCTCCTTGAGTGTCCTGTTTGTTAGGTCCCTTGATAGGGTGCAACCGGATCTAGAGGGGGGTGAATAGATCCCTTAAAAATATGCCCTCTTAAAAGCTTAATTGACCAGACAAGCTTCTTGAATGAGCACACAACGGGTATAACAATATAACATATGATGCAGACAAGGAGTCATTAAAAATAATGGACCTGAAGTTGCAAGGTCTTAGAAGACACATACAGCGGAATGATCACAATCACCTAAGATTTACATGCAGAGATTCCAAATAACAGAGAACTTTCTTAGGTGTGACAGTGAGCCTTTGTTCAAACAGCGAGAATGCTCGTAAATGGTGAAGGCTCACAGTCACGCCCCGAGACATATGTACAACGGAAGTAATATCGAGGAACGTGAGCAGCCGACAATACGCCTCAAGCTAGCAATATAATCGAGCGCAATAAACATCCACATAAAGATGGAGTACACAATATTTGACCAAAATTCTAACTTTTATTGATAATAATGATCCATAATTACATAAAGTTGACTCATGGTCTACTAGACTCAAGAAAAATAAAAATTACATAGTGAGACTCAATAAAGTAAAAATTACATCATGACTCTAGACTACATAAATACACTTGACATTCTAAGTCTTCTCTCGACCAAGAGTCATCACTCGGACCCGTTGCTAGAATACTCTGAATCCAACTCACTTGAACTCATTGTTTAAAAAGGCGGTGCCTCAAGGCACTAAGGCTTAAGCCTCAAGGTGAGGCACTAGAAAAATGCCTTGAGGCATACGCCTCATGTCTTTTACTTGAGGCTTACGTCTTTTTTGATTGAGGTGGTACGCCTCACCGCCTTCACCGCCTCAAGGTATTTAATTGAGACGTGTGCATCACTTGAGAAGATGATGCAATAAGGTGTTGTAAGGTACTCTCAAGATTTACGTTTCTTTTATTGTCCTTAAAATATAATTCAATACTTTTTTCCTTGGTTGGTACTTTTTTTTAACAGGGAGAGAATAATCAAGCTCGAACTCGGGCCCTCGCCCATAGGGGGAAGGGTGACAAACCATGTAGTACCCCAGAATTTATATATATAGTTTTTGAATTATAAAATAGTTTTCTGGAAATTATAAAGGCCAAAATAAATTAATGAAGGATTATTGGATTAATAAGTCACTATAAGGCTCAATTAGGCTAATTAGTTAAACCTAGCATATCTAATTATTATCCCAAAGGTTAATGGACTAAGCCCATTAAGTTTGGCCCATATTCTAGAAGGGTAATTGGCTTATTCATGTATTTTAAGGATAAATACTAATTATATAAGATAATTATACGGATAAATGAATAAAAGAGTTTTATCAAATTGAAACTCTATATACGTTACATGTAACGGTCTATCGGGCGACCGCCACAGCCCTGTAACGCACCTAGACACGACCGTTACATGCTGCATATTCTGTAAGGTGAGGAAATTGTAAAAAGATTGAAACTTTGAAATCCTATCGATAAGAGAATGACTTAGGGAAGCTTATAACATTACTAAGGACTCTTAGGGATTAGGTTCTGGCAGATTAAGGACTCTAGAGTCGATCTAATCTCCAAACCCTAGCCAAAACCCTATAAATAGGACCTAGTTCTGAACTGAGCGACCCTTACTTTTGGCTCGTGAAGAATCAAGGTAAGGAGTCATAAATTCAGGTATGTTCTTAAGAAGCTTTTGTTTAGTATACTTTAGACTAATTGTTCTCCAAATTTCGTGCTAGGAGATCAAGCAACCAAGGAGATAGAAGCTTCCAAAGTTGCTGATTCAACCTTAGCAACCCAGGAATCTGAACGCAAGTCCCCTGAAGATCAGGATATTAGGACGTCTAAACGAGTTAATTAAAACTCAATCCTTTAGAACTTTTTATTCCCAATAGTTTCATCTTCTTACCCTCAAAATTTCACATCCTTAGGTCAAGAGGCTGAGGAAATAGAGTAGATTGAAGTTGCTGAGTTATCACAAGAAGTACAAGGGACTAAGGGTAGCACCTAGCATCAAATTTGAAGTTTTAAGGTTCTAGAAGAGGTAGGTTATCTCATGATTGGCAAAAAAATAACTTGTTAGGAATAAAAGCTCTCTGATTGTGCTTGATTTCATGCATTATAGGCTAAGAATTTCATGATTTCATAGTTTTATACATTCATGCATCTCTTAGCCCTAAATGGAAATAAAAAGGTATTATCTTATCTATTCACTAAACCCTTGCATATAGTTGACCTATACTTCGTTATCATGACTAGGACAGTGGTGATATGTTGATTTCCAAGCATGTTATGTTTCATAAACCTTCACTTTAGTTTACTGCCAGTAGGTTCTCTGACGCACTGACGTGAGACCGTCACATGCATGTAACGGCCTTACGATAGACCGTCACAACCTGTTATGCTTTTATTTGTTCTATTGTCTCTGACGCACCCTAGCAGGAGCGTTACACCACTGTAACGACCCCTCGATAAATCGTCACACACTATAACGTGCCTATCCTAGACCGTCAGACACCTGTGTTCTGTCAGCCCAAGACAGAATAATAACCAGTTAAGTTTACTTATAAATAAGCTTAGATAGCTAAGTTTGGACCTATTATCATGACTTTAAGTCTAGTTACTGATTCATAATCAAATTACATGATTAATGTGTCTTAGGTTATTTTAAGTTATGCTAATTTCATTGGCTAAAAATCTATAGTTTTGTATTCTAAATCATGATTTTCCAAGATTGTATTGACGGAGTTTTATCTTGCTTTCATAATGTTACACATTCTTTCCTATCTAAAGAGTCATTTCTTTAAGTATATGGCACATATTCTGGTATGCTGTCCATTAGTTCACTTTGTACTATAGGAACACTATTCTTGGACATGAGGACCTCTCTATTGGATATTTATTCCAATGGACTAGGAAATCTTGTTTCATGGCCTCCGTAATTCTCCGCGAGCTTGGGATTCCCACAAGGACGCTGAGTTGGTTGTACCATTAAAGCCCATTGATTAGATTACACTATCGATGATTTTTGTTATCAGTAATGTAACGGCTCTATGTTGGACCGTCAGGCACAAGTAACGGCCCAATATACGACCGTCACATTCCACTGAGTCCGATTTCTTGGTTCTGGATTCAAACTAATGTAACGGCTCAATACTGGAGCGTCACATCATATAACGGCCCAATACACGACCGTCACACTACTTGAGTATTGTAACCCAAGGATTGACCAAGGGTTGATATTCCAAGGTTCGTGATAGACTCTTGATGATCTAGAACTTATCATATTGATCAAGAAACCTAATATAATGAATGGAAGATAAAGAACGTATCGTTATGCTGCCGATTTTTTTTCATAAGCATAACCTTGCTTAAGTCATTCTTGATTTCTCATGATTCTTATTGAAGTATTCATTCATTGAATTATTGTTATCATGAGCTTATTGAACTTATTACATTCTTAGCCATATTTTATTGTTAACATGCGTAGGAGTAACTTGATTTATACTTGAAGATGCGATCGAGCACTGATTGTGTTCAAGGGCTCTATGCTAGTCCCCTCGGCTGATTGTCGGAAACATACTATTTTATAAACCATGGGGTATGATGCTACTAGCGTCGCATTGCGTTGGGAGTACTTTCTCTATAAATAAGTGAAAATCTATGGCACGACATGACATTCTTGTACATGACTTTCTTGCTTGATATTCTACAGAAAATTCACGAAGTACTTGCTCATAAGCAAAAGATACTGGAGTGATGATTATGTGGCTTGCTAGTACATTCTCGATACATTCTTATTCATGAAAGGCCAATATCTTGTTCTTATAACATTCTTGCTAGTTCGTACTTGCTCTCATTCTAACTTTCTTGATCATCTTGTTACTTTAGTTTAATCGCATGATTGATCGCATTCACATGATTTTTATCTTATTCTTTAGATCCAAATTGTTAATTACTTTAATAATGCCTTCATGTTGATGCAAAGATACCTACTGGGTAAGTGTGCTCATTACCTATTTCTAATCTTTTCAGGAGATGGAAGTGATTAGAATTCGGATTCGGGTTATACAAGTAGCGGGTCCGAGAGCGAATGAAAGTATTGTCAAGATGAGAGTGAAGACTTAGGAAGTCTAAATTTTTTAGATTGAGTCTATGTAATTTTCATATTTCTTGAGTCTAGTGCATAATGGAAATTGAATTAGTGGTTGTACTTGATTATTTTGAAATAAAGTTGGAGTTTGAGTAGAATTGTGCAATTGCATTTATGTGTGTGATTGTCTTGCGCTCTGATCGTTCTTGCTCGCAAGAGGCTTACCATGCCGGCTGTTTGCGCTCCCCGAGTTAGTCTTCCACTGTAATAAAGGCTCAGGGCGTGACAGTTAAGTTGGTATCAGAGCTTAAGTCTCAGGACTTAGGAAGAAGAGTCATGTCATAGGAAAAGTCTAAGGTTTAAGGACCCCTACCTATAAACTAAGGAAAAAATTTCCACACCCATGTGAGAATTAGGTAGAGCCCGGTATTCCAAAATTCTTTTTTCTTGGCATAAAGTACAAGAAGCATCCTACTATCATATCTTCTCTTCACGCTTGCAAACTTATCTCGCAAGGATGTGAAGCTTTTCTTGCTTCCGTAATTATCACTGAATCCAAAGAAATTGACATAGCAGACATCCCTATTGTAAATGAGTTCCCAGACGTGTTTTCATCAAAACTACCCAGTTTACCGCCCGAGAGGGAAGTGAACTTCACCATTGAACTCATGCCAGGAGCAGCACCTATTTCTATAGGCCCTTACAGGATGTCCCCCCCGGAGCTTAAGGAATTGAAAAGGCAGTTGCAGGAACTACTAGACAAGGGCTTCATCAGACCGAGCAAATCCCCTTGGGGTGCGCCGGTTCTATTTGTCAAGAAGAAGGATGGTTCTCTCAGACTATGCATCGATTACCGGCGACTGAATCAACTCACAATTAAAAATAAGTATCTGTTGCCGCATATTGATGAGCTCTTCGATCAGCTTTCAGGAGCAGAATATTTCTCTAAGATTGACCTCAGATCAGGTTATCATCAGCCTAGAATTAAAGAAGAGGACATTTATAAATCGGCTTTTCGAAGTCGTTATGGCCACTATGAATTCGTAATGATGCCGTTTGGGTTAACGAATGCCCCAGCAGCATTCATGCAACTTATGAACAACATATTCCAGCCATATCTGGACCAGTTCATTGTCGTCTTCATTAATGACATCTTAATATATTCCAAGACGAAAGAGGAACATGAACAACATTTGAAAATCGCTTTACAAACACTTAGAGAGTACAAGCTTTATGCCAAACTCAATAAGTGTGAATTCTGGCTCGAGGAAGTCTCATTCCTAGGCCACATCATTTTAAAAGAAGGTATTGCTGTGGATCCTTCTAAGGTAGAAGCTGTCAAGAATTGGAGTCGGTCAACGATTGTATCTGAAGTAAGAAGCTTTCTGAGTCTAGCTGGTTATTATAGGAGATTCATCAAAGACTTCTCAAAAATTTCAGTTCCTTTAACTAGACTCACAAGAAAAGAAAATACTTTTGTCTGGTCAGAGGAATGTGAGAAGAGTTTCCAAACTCTTAAGAATCATCTTACGACAACCCCTATTTTATCACTACCAATGGAGGGTGGTGGATTCGAAGTGTATACGGATGCGTTTGGCATTGGCTTAGGATGCGTTCTCATGCAGAATGGAAAAGTAATATGTTATTCTTCAAGACAATTGAAACGTCACGAGGAAAACTATCCTGTACATGATCTAGAATTAGCAGCGGTTATTTTTGCCTTGAAAATTTGGTGTCATTATCTTTATGGAGAAAAGTTCACGATCTACTCGGACCATAAAAGCTTGAAATATTTATTCTCTCAAAAGGAGCTTAACATGAGGCAGAGGAAGTGGTTAGAATATCTCAAAGACTTTGATTTTGTTATTCAATATCATCTTGGCAAGGCTAATGCTGTAGCAGATGCACTCAGCAGAAAACCAATGGGTATGCTATCAAGTCTTATGATAAGTGTAATTAACCTTGTTCCTCAATTTGCTAAGTTGAACTTAGATATTGACATAAAAGAAGAAGATTGTTTCATAGCTAATATCCGAGCTCAACCAACATTGATAGAAGATCTGGTCAAGCTGCAAAATGATGATCATATATTATTGGAAATTAAAGCCAATATGGAACAAAGACCGGATTTTTCTATTTCCAATGACGGAAGATTGTTATTTAAGGGACGAATATGTGTACCAGATCATGAGGCTACGAAGAAACTAATCCTAGATGAAGCGCATAATTCCAAATATATAATTCATCCAGGAGGAACCAAGATGTATCAAGATCTCAAAAGAAATTTCTGGTGGCCCAATATGAAGAGAGAAATAGCTGATTTCGTATCTCGCTGTCTCACCTGCCAACAAGTAAAGGCAGTGCATTTTAGACTCGCAGGTAAATTACACCCCTTCAGTATTCCCGAATGGAAATGGGAGAGTATAGAGATGGACTTTATTATGGGTTTACCCAAGACCAGAGGTGAACACGATGGAATATGGGTAATCATAAACCGATTGACTAAATCTGCACACTTCATACCAATAAAGAGTCGATGGTCTGTGGATATCCTGGCAACATTGTACATAAAGGAGATTGTCAAACTACATGGTGTCCCCGTCACTATTATATTCGATAGGGATCCTCGATTCACATCACAATTCTGGAAGGGTCTACAACATTCACTAGGGACTAGATTGAATTTCAGCACAGCTTTTCATCCACAAACAGATGGTCAAATGGGAAGAACGAATCAGGTAGTAGAAGATATGCTCAGGGCTTGTGCTATCGACTTTGGAGGTAGTTGGCATGATCACTTGCCTCTAGTAGAGTTTGCATATAACAATAGCTATCAGGCTAGCATACGAATGACACCTTTTAAAGCTTTATATGGAAAAAGCTGTCGATCACCAATATGCTGGAATGAAATGGGGGAAAAGCAATTTCTAGGCCCCGACCTTATAAGGGATTCTACAGAAAAGATCAAGCTCATTCAAGAAAAAATGAAAATGGCACAAGATAGGCAAAAGTCTTATGCTGACAATCGAAGACGTGACTTGGAGTTTTAGGTAGGAGATCATGTATATTTAAAGGTTTCTCCAGGTCGTGGTATTCGAAGATTTGGCATTAAAGGAAAGCTAACTCCAAGATTCATTGGCCCATTTGAAATTCTTGAACGGATTGGTGAAGTGGCTTACAAACTGGCTTTACCTCCACACTTAGTAGGAGTTCATGATGTATTTCACGTCTCTATGCTGAAGAAGTATGTACATGATCCTGACCATGTTATCACTTATGACAATCTGGAGATTCATAAGGATATGACGTTCGAGCAAACGCCAATAAAGATTCTGGAACAAGAAGTGCGTCAACTACGAAATAAAGTTATTCCTATGGTCAATATTCAATGGAAGAAAACATGGCCATATGAAGCAACTTGGGAAACCGAAGCAGTCATGCGAAAAAGATTTCCATAATTATTTAACTGTAAGTACACTCTTCAAAATCTATATATTGAATTTGGGGACCAAATTCTTCTAAGTGGGGGAGGGTGTAGTACCCCAGAATTTATATATATAAATTTTGAATTATAAAATAGTTTTCTGGAAATTATAAAGGCCTAAATAAATTAATGAAGGATTATTGGATTAATAAGTCATTATAAGGCTCAATTAGGCTAATTAGTTAAACCTAGCCAATCTAATTATTATCCAAAAGGTTAATGGACTAAGCCCATTAAGTTTGGCCCATATTCTAGAAGGGTAATTGGCTTATTCACGTATTTTAAGGATAAATACTAATTATATAAGATAATTATACGGATAAACGAATAAACGAGTTTTATCAAATTGAAACTCTATATACGTTACATGTAACGGTCTATCGGGCGACCGCCACAGCCCTGTAACGCACCTAGACACGACCGTTACATCCTACAGATTCCGTAAGGTGAGGAAATTGTAAAAAGATTGGAAATTTGAAATCTTATCTACAAGAGATCGACTTAGGGAAGCTTATAACGTTGCCAAGGACTCTTAGGGATTAGGTTCTGGCAGATTAAGGACTCTATAATCGATCTAATCTCTAAACCCTAGCCAAAACCCTATAAATAGGACCTAGTTCTGAACTGAGCGACCCTTACTTTTGGCTCGTGAAGAATCAAGGTAAGAAGTCATAAATTCAGATAAGTTCTTTAGAAGCTTTTGTTTAGTATACTTTAGACTAATGGTTCTCCAAATTTCGTGCTAGGAGATCAAGCAACCAAGGAGATAGAAGCTTCCAAAGTTGCTGATTCAACCTTAGCAACCCAGGAATCTGAACGCAAGTCCCCTGAAGATCAGGATATTAGGACGTCTAAACGAGTTAATTAAAACTCAATCCTTTAGAACTTTTTGTTCCCAATAGTTTCATCTTCTTACCCTCAAAATTTCACATCCTTAGGTCAAGAGGCTGAGGAAATAGAGCCGATTGAAGTTGCTGAGTTATCACAAGAAGTACAAGGGACTAAGGGTAGCACCTAGCATCAAATTTGAAGCTTTAAGGTTCTAGAAGAGGTATGTTATCTCATGATTGGCAAAAAACAACTTGTTAGAAATAAAAGCCCTCTGATTGTGCTTGATTTCATGCATTATAGGCTAAGAATTTTGTGATTTCATAGTTTTATACATTCATGCATCTCTTAGCCCTAAATGAAAATAAAAAGGTATTATCTTATCTATTAACTAAATCATTGCATATAGTTGGCCTATACTTTGTTATCATGACTAGGACAGTGGTGATATGTTGATTTCCAGGCATGTTATTTTCATAAACCTTCACTTTAGTTTACTGCCAGCAGGTTCTCTGACGCACTAATGTGAGACCGTCACATGCATGTAGCGGCCTTACGATAGACCATCACAACCTGTTATGCTTTTATTTGTTCTATTGTCTCTGACGCACCCTAGCAGGAGTGTTACACCACTATAACAGCCCCTCGATAAACCGTCACACACTGTAACGCGCCTATCCTAGACCGTCAGACACCTGTGTTCTGTCAGCCCAAGGCAGAATAATAACCAGTTAAGTTTACTTATAAATAAGCTTAGATAGCTAAGTTTGGACCTATTATCATGACTTTAAGTCTAGTTACTGATTCATAATCAAATTGCATGATTAATATGTCTTAGGTTATTTTAAGTTATGCTAATGTCATTGGCTAAAACTCTATAGTTTTGTATTCTAAATCCTGATTTTCCAAAGTTGTATTGATGGAATTTTATCTTGGTTTCATAATGTTACACATTCTTTTCTATCTATAGAGTCATTTCTTTAAGTATACGGCACATATTCCGGTATGCTGTCCATTAGTTCACTTTGCACTATAGGAACACTATTCTTGCACATGAGGACCTCTCTATTGGATATTCCTTCCAATGGACTAGGAAATCTTGTTTCAAGGCCTCCGTAATTCTCCGCGAGCTTGGGATTCCCACTAAGATGCCGAGTTGGTTGTACCATTAAAGCCCATTGATTAGATTACACTATCGATGATTTTGGTTATCAGTAATGTAACGGCTCTATGTTGGACCGTCAGGCACAAGTAACAGCCCAATATACGACCGTCACATTCCACTGAGTCCGATTTCTTGGTTCTGGATTCAGACTAATGTAACGGCCCAATACTGGAGTGTCACATCATGTAACGGCCCAGTACACGACCGTCACACTACTTGAGTATTTTAACCCAAGGATTGACCAAGGGTTGATATTCCAAGGTTCTAGATAGACTCTTGATGATCTAGAACTTATCATATTGATCAAGAAGCCTAATATAATGAATGGAAGATAAAGAACGTATCGTTATGCTGCTGATTTATTTCCATAAGCATAACCTTGCTTAAGTCATTCTTGATTTCTCATGATTCTTATTGAAGCATTCATTTATTGAATTATTGTTATCATGAGCTTATTGAACTTATTACATTCTTGGCCATATTTTATTGTTAACATGCGTGGAAGTAACTTGATTTATACTTGAAGATGCGATCGAGCACTGATTGTGTTCAAGGGCTCTATGCTAGTCCCCTCGGCTGATTGTCGGAAACATACTATTTTATAAACCATGGGGTATGATGCTACTGGCGTCGCATTACGCTTGGAGTACTTTCTCTATAAATAAGTGAAAATCCACGGCACGACATGACATTCTTGTACATGACTTTCTTGATTGATATTCTACAGAAAATTCACGAAGTACTTGCTCATAAGCAAAAGATACTGGGGTGATAATTATGTGGCTTGCTAGTACATTCTCGATACATTCTTGTTCATGAAATACCAATATCTTGTTCTTATAACATTCTTGCTAGTTCGTACTTGCTCTCATTCTAACTTTCTTGATCATCTTGTTACTTTGGTTTAATCGCATGATTGATCGCATTCGCATGATTTTTACCTTATTCTTTAGAGCTAAATTATTAATTACTTTAATAGTGCCTTCATGTTGATGCGAAGATACCTACTGGGCAAGTGTGCTCATTACCTATTTCCAATCTTTTCAGGAGATGGAAGTGATTCGAATTTGGATTCGGGTTATACAAGTAGCGGGTCCGAGAGCGAATGAAAGTATTGTCAAGATGAGAGTGAAGACTTAGGAAGTCTAAATTTTTTAGATTGAGTCTATGTAATTTTCATATTTCTTGAGTCTAGTGCATAATGGAAATTGAATTAGTGGTTGTACTTGATTATTTTGAAATAAAGTTGGAGTTTGAGTAGAATTGTGCAATTGCATTTATGTGTGTGATTGTCTTGCGCTCTGATCGTTCTTGCTCGCAAGAGGCTTACCATGCCGGCTGTTTGCGCTCCCCGAGTTAGTCTTCCACTGTAATAAAGGCTCAGGGCGTGACAGTTAAGTTGGTATCAGAGCTTAAGTCTCAGGACTTAGGAAGAAGAGTCATGTCATAGGAAAAGTCTAAGGTTTAAGGACCCCTACCTATAAACTAAGGAAAAAATTTCCACACCCATGTGAGAATTAGGTAGAGCCCGGTATTCCAAAATTCTTTTTTCTTGGCATAAAGTACAAGAAGCATCCTACTATCATATCTTCTCTTCACGCTTGCAAACTTATCTCGCAAGGATGTGAAGCTTTTCTTGCTTCCGTAATTATCACTGAATCCAAAGAAATTGACATAGCAGACATCCCTATTGTAAATGAGTTCCCAGACGTGTTTTCATCAAAACTACCCAGTTTACCGCCCGAGAGGGAAGTGAACTTCACCATTGAACTCATGCCAGGAGCAGCACCTATTTCTATAGGCCCTTACAGGATGTCCCCCCCGGAGCTTAAGGAATTGAAAAGGCAGTTGCAGGAACTACTAGACAAGGGCTTCATCAGACCGAGCAAATCCCCTTGGGGTGCGCCGGTTCTATTTGTCAAGAAGAAGGATGGTTCTCTCAGACTATGCATCGATTACCGGCGACTGAATCAACTCACAATTAAAAATAAGTATCTGTTGCCGCATATTGATGAGCTCTTCGATCAGCTTTCAGGAGCAGAATATTTCTCTAAGATTGACCTCAGATCAGGTTATCATCAGCCTAGAATTAAAGAAGAGGACATTTATAAATCGGCTTTTCGAAGTCGTTATGGCCACTATGAATTCGTAATGATGCCGTTTGGGTTAACGAATGCCCCAGCAGCATTCATGCAACTTATGAACAACATATTCCAGCCATATCTGGACCAGTTCATTGTCGTCTTCATTAATGACATCTTAATATATTCCAAGACGAAAGAGGAACATGAACAACATTTGAAAATCGCTTTACAAACACTTAGAGAGTACAAGCTTTATGCCAAACTCAATAAGTGTGAATTCTGGCTCGAGGAAGTCTCATTCCTAGGCCACATCATTTTAAAAGAAGGTATTGCTGTGGATCCTTCTAAGGTAGAAGCTGTCAAGAATTGGAGTCGGTCAACGATTGTATCTGAAGTAAGAAGCTTTCTGAGTCTAGCTGGTTATTATAGGAGATTCATCAAAGACTTCTCAAAAATTTCAGTTCCTTTAACTAGACTCACAAGAAAAGAAAATACTTTTGTCTGGTCAGAGGAATGTGAGAAGAGTTTCCAAACTCTTAAGAATCATCTTACGACAACCCCTATTTTATCACTACCAATGGAGGGTGGTGGATTCGAAGTGTATACGGATGCGTTTGGCATTGGCTTAGGATGCGTTCTCATGCAGAATGGAAAAGTAATATGTTATTCTTGTACATGACTTTCTTGATTGATATTCTACAGAAAATTCACGAAGTACTTGCTCATAAGCAAAAGATACTGGGGTGATAATTATGTGGCTTGCTAGTACATTCTCGATACATTCTTGTTCATGAAATACCAATATCTTGTTCTTATAACATTCTTGCTAGTTCGTACTTGCTCTCATTCTAACTTTCTTGATCATCTTGTTACTTTGGTTTAATCGCATGATTGATCGCATTCGCATGATTTTTACCTTATTCTTTAGAGCTAAATTATTAATTACTTTAATAGTGCCTTCATGTTGATGCGAAGATACCTACTGGGCAAGTGTGCTCATTACCTATTTCCAATCTTTTCAGGAGATGGAAGTGATTCGAATTTGGATTCGGGTTATACAAGTAGCGGGTCCGAGAGCGAATGAAAGTATTGTCAAGATGAGAATAAAGACTTAGGAAGTCTAAATTATTTAGATTGAGTCTATGTAATTTCCCTATTTCTTGAGTCTAGTGCATAATGGAAATTGAATTAGTGGTTGTACTTGATTATTTTGAAATAAAGTTGGAGTTTGAGTAGAATTGTGCAATTTTATTTATGTGTGTGATTGTCTTGCGCTCTGATCGTTCTTGCTTGCAAGAGGCTTACCATGCCGGCTGTTCGCGCTCCTCGAGTTAGTCTTCCGCTGTAATAAAGGCTCGGGACGTGACAAACCAACTGCACTAGACAGCTGGCTCATAATTTAGTACTTTTGAAATAACATGAATTTATCATTGAGTTGATATAATATTAACAGATGAAAATCACTATTGTTTTTAGCATTTTTTATTATTTTAAGAT
Source organism: Amorphophallus konjac (assembly GCA_022559845.1). Classification (NCBI taxonomy): domain Eukaryota; kingdom Viridiplantae; phylum Streptophyta; class Magnoliopsida; order Alismatales; family Araceae; genus Amorphophallus; species Amorphophallus konjac. Next base: position 346,012,268 of record CM040121.1, read on the forward strand.
TATTTTCTTCTCTATTAAGGCTTACGCCTCGTTGTGCCTTAAGGCTTACGCCTTATGAGGTTTACAGAAAGCGCCTCACAACCACCTCAAGGCCTTTCAAACTATGCTTGAACTTCTTAAAAATATTGGAAAAGTAGGGTAATCAGTACACTTGCCCAGTAGGTATCTTCGCATCCACATGGAGGCATGCTTAAGTAATTACATTTTCACTCTAGTAAAAGAAAATGCGATAAAATGCTCGAACAAAATCCAAGTAATAAGATAGGAATTATAGAGATATGACGAATATGAATGGACAATAGAGCATGATCAAGCAAGATTCATAAGGTAAAATGGCCTTTCATTAAGAAGAATATAATTCATAACCATAAAGGCTATGCACTAGAAAGTCATGAACAAGAAAGTACTAGCAAGCATGTCAATTATCACAAGTTGTCTCATGATTTTCACTCGTCTATAAAAAAGGTACTCCCGGCGCAATGCGACACAAGTACTCATCGTACCCCATGGTTTTCAGCACGTTTCCAACTATCAGCCGAGGGGGCTAGCGTGGAGCCCTTGGACACTATCCATGCCCGCTGTTGCATCTTCAAGTTACAAATCAAGCCACTTCCATGAGAATATAGTAAAATTTCGGCAAATAATCTTCAATTCAATAATAGTTTCATGAGAATGTAACCAAGGTAGAGAACCCACCATAAGAGATCATAAGAATTCCAAAGATGACTTAAGACTAGGTCATGCTACGGAAAGAATTCGATAGCATAACAGCATATTCTTTAACTTCCATAATTCATTAGATAGCTTTGGAACAAAGTGTTAGGTTCTAGATAATTAAAAGACCATCTAGGATTATAGGAAAATTAGCCCTTCGGTCAAACCTTAGGTTCAGAACACTTGAGACAGAAACGGTCATGCCAGGGCCTTCTCTATAATTGACAGTCAAATCTGGGCCACTTCTATGATATAGCGGTCAAGTCAGGACCGTTTCACGAGGATATAGCTGCTAGGGAAAGGCCACTAAATAACATTTGCGGTCTCTTGGATGGCCGCTAAATCCAGAGTATAGAAAACGCCAGTAATATGCTTTCTAGACAATTAGATTTGGAGGGTACAACCAGCTCCGTGTCCTAGTGGGAATCCCAGGCTCGCGGAGGCTTACGGAGGCCTTGAAACAAGATCACCTAGTCCGATTGAAGGAATATCGAACGGAGAGGATCACAAGTCCAAGACGTGTGCTTATAAGTGCAAAAAGTGTATCTAACGGCCACACACTGGGGTCGCACCATGTACTTAAGAAAAGACTATAGATGAGAAAGGATCGTGGTAAAACAGCGATCAAAACATCACTTAAACAAGCCCGTGAAGCATATACAATTAACTTTAATGCAAACTATAAGGGTTTTGTAATGAAAATGGCATAAGTTTAAATAGGTATTTAAAACATGAAAGACATGAAACCTAACATGTTTAGTGCACAATATAACTAAGTTCATAAATGTACAGTCACAGCTAGGAATAAGGCCTAATTACCTAGGCTTAACATTGCACAATAGGGTCAATCTGCAATCTGTTTGGAGTTAATAGGTTGCAGATAATAGAAAGAGAATAGCGGTCAAGTGAGGACTACATACAGGCGCTTAGCGGTCTATCGTATGGCCGCTAAAGGATTACAGCGGTCTTAGGGAAGCCATTTCTTTCTTGTAATAGACAAATGTAAAATAGGACGTGCAAGGCCTATCCTAAGGAAATAAATGCATGTAAACATGCTAGACAGGTAGTAAAACATGCTACAATAAAAATCTAGTCATGGGGATGCATGGGTTTGCGTGAAGTAAGCCAAAATTATCAATTTCTTGTTAAGGGAAGGATTCATGCATGCTGTGATAACCTAGTTGCGTAGTGACAGCAAAATGAAAAATACTCCATGTATACTCAATGAAAATTGGAGAAAATAGAGGACTTTTACTCCTGACATATGATTCTAGCCATCCACGCGATAACCTACATCTGTGACAAGCTTTAGACTTTGAATTTCTAACTGGAAGATCGCTCAAGTTCCTGCGCGTCCTATGCCAAAGCAGCAACTTCCCGCCCCTCTATCTTATGATTCTCTTGACCTACTTGAGAATTGAAGGGTAGGTAGAAGATATAAAGGGAAACAAAAAGTTCCAAAGACACTACATGAACTAACCTCGTTTAGGGCTTCTAATCTCTTGATCTTCACTAGACCGACGCACTAGTTCCTGTGCAGCTTATAGCGAACCAGCGACTTGCAGACGCCCTAATTCTTCAACAGCTAGGTCTTCTAGCAAGAAAATTTGAGGGGAGTTGGACAAAACTAAGGAGAACAAATTATTCTAAAGGATTAACCTGAGAAGATGTCTCCTTACCTTCGAAATATGGGAGCCAACATTAGGGTTTGCATGGGTCAAAGTTAGGGTCTTTTTATAGGGTTTTCGTAGGGTTTGGGGGATTAGATCGATCTTAGAGTCCTAATTATAGGTAGGATCAATCCCCAAGAGTCCTAGACATGTTTACATGTCTATCCACTTCGAACCAATGTGATTTGGTTGTCAAAAATCTAAGCTTTTCACGTTTTTCCCATTCACGGAATCGGAAGGAATTAGCGGTCATAGAGGGACCGCTAGGATGAAGTGGCGGTCTCGCGATAGACCGTCAATTGGCGTTAAATCCAAAAAAATTTGATTTTCCTATTAGTTATTATTTATCTCCTAATTGATGTATATATCTGATTTTAAATTCGTAAATTACCCAATTTACGTTTCTATTAATGGGCTTGGGTCTAAAGGTCTTGGATTTGGTCTTGTAGGCCTATTTAAGTGGATTTAAACATAACATAATATCTGGACCTTTAAATAATTATTAAATAGACATATATTAATTAAATAGCCCATTTAGTCTACTTAAATGCTTAATAAATATATTAAATCCAAGGAAATTCCTCAAAAATTCTTAGAAACTTCTCGGGTAATATACCCTCCCCCACTTAAAAGAATTTAGTCCCCAAATTCCGTGCATATGATTTTTAAGGAGAGTGAACTTACATTCGAATAATTCTAAAAATCTCTTGCACATAGCTTCTTCCGTTTCCCATGTCGCCTCGTGCGGCTAGGATTTGCTCCATTGGATTTTGACCATGGGAATATTTTTATTTCGAAGCTGACGTACTTCTCGGTCAATTATCTTCAGTGTCTTTTGCTTGTACGTCAAGTCTCCCTGTATCTCCAAGTTATCATAAGTAAAGACATAGAATGGATCATGGACGTACCTTTTTAGCATTGAGACGTGAAAGACATCTTGAACTCCTGCTAGTTGAGGAGGCAAAGCTAGTCGATAAGCAACCTCCCAACCCTTTCAAGAATTTCAAAAGGGCCTATGAATCTTAGAGTAAGTTTGCCTTTGATGCCGAATCTTTGGATTCCTCAACCCGGAGAAACTTTGAGGAATACGTGGTCTCTTATTTGGAATTCTAGGTCATGCCTTCGATTATCTGTATAAGACTTTTGCCTATCTTGAGCCACCTTGAGTCTTTCTTGAATCAGCTTCACTTTTTCAGTAGTATCCCGAATAAGTTTCGGGCCAAGAAATAACTTTTCCCCAACCTCACTCCAGCATATAAGTGAGCGGCAACTCCTACCATATAGGGCTTCAAATGGTGTCATTTTAATGCTAGCTTGATAGCTATTATTGTGGGAGAATTCCACTAGAGGCAAGTGGTCATGCCAACTTCCACCAAAATCCAGTACACATGCCCGAAGCATATCATCCACCACCTGATTAGTTCTCTCAGTTTGACCATCAGTCTATGGGTGGAATGCGATGCTGAAATTCAACGGGGTCCCGAATGAATGTTGTAGACCCTTCCAGAATTAAGATATAAATCGAGAGTCTCGATCAGATATAATAGTGACAAGGACTTCATGCAGTTTCACAATTTCTCTTACATATAAGGTAGCCAAGACATCCACGGACCATCAACTCTTAATAGGTAGGAAGTGAGCCGTCTTGGTCAAGCGGTCAATGATTACCCAAACACCGTGATGTCCTCCTCTTGATTTAGGTAGACCCATGACAAAATCCATCCATATACTCTCTCATTTCCACTCAGGAATCGCCAAGGGATGTAGATTTCCAGTAGGCTTTTGATGCTCTGCCTTAACTTGTTGATAGGTTAGGTAGTGTGATACATAGTCCACCACTTCTCTTTTCATATTAGGCCACCAATAATTTCTTTTAAGGTCTTAGTACATCTTGGTAGTGTTGTGACCCCTCTATGTTGATGATGTTGACACTTACTCTATTCTTTGGCAACACCATTGTTTTGATTGATTGGCAACTGAGTTTGATTTGATGAAACTGCTCCATTAGATTGACTATGTGTTATTTGCTTTTAATACACTGCTATCTGCAATTATTACTGTCATAAGTCCACACACTGCATCTCAATTAAATTGATTATGTGTGCACAGCGTCAACGCATCATGTTACAGCGTCAACGCATTCATCCACACACTGCATCTCAATTAAATTGATTATGTGTGCACAGCGTCAACGCATCATGTTACAGCGTCAACGCATAAGTCCACACACTGCATCTCAATTAAATTGATTATGTGTGCACAGCGTCAACGCATCATGTTACAGCGTCAACGCACCGTTGGCTTTGAACCTCAGAGTCTGTACATTCGAATTGCCCGTGATCTGGTGAAATGTATACACTCATTCACTGTAGCCTTCACACATTGAAGTCCATACATTCTTCAATTACTTTTCACTCAAGGCAAAGTCTATACACTGGGGTCTTTTCCCTACGTGTCTTAGGCGAAGTCTGAACATTTGATTCTGAAGCCTGAAGTCTATACAGTCCAGCCTAGTCCTACGATCAAGGCTTTTGCTACACTCAACTCTGTACATTGGCTTCGCTTCATCAAGTCTGTACATTGACTTGCCATCTTCCTTGAAGTCTGTACATCGCTTCATGTCCCCAAAGTCTGCACATCAGCAGTGATCTTTGAAGTCTGTACACTGCTTCAGGAGCTTCAAGTCCACACATCGCTCAAAGTCTGTACAGAGTCCAGCGTCTCAGTTAGCGTCTCATGCACTTGAGCAAGTCTATACATCATCAATGTTACTCAAAGTCTATACATTAATCTTCTAATCAAAGTCTGCACATTGGTCTTCGAATCCAATGTCTATACAATGGTCTTCACACTTGAAGTCCATACATTCGGTGTGCAGAGTTGATGTCTATACGGCCCTTTAGTTTGCTCGAGTCCATACATATTGGCTTCAAGACTTTCAAGTCTATACACTGAAGTCTTCACATTCGCTTGCATAACATGAAGTCCATAAGTGGGCAAAGTCTGTACACTGTCCATGCTTCATACTGCGTCAACTCATCCTTCATGCAGCGTCAACTCCTCAAGTATATACAATGCTTTCCTTCGCATGAAGCCTTTAAGTGCATTATGTCTATACAATGCCTCTAGGATTTGAAGTCTATACAGCCGTTGCCTCCTTTGTTGAAGTCAACACATTGGGCAAGTCTGTACGTTGCATTCTGCCTTCCAAGTCTATACAACGATGTATATACAATGCAATGTACATACTTAAATCTTATGTCTTTATTCTTGTTGCTGAAGAGACAGGGTCGACGCCTGGAGCTTAAAGCGTCCACGCATCAGTAGACGAAGCTCTCACGATGTCTTCTATTGCGTCAACGCCACATGAAAGCAGTGTCGACGCAGCAGTTGAAGAAGCATTCGTCTTCACAGGCCATTCCACTGCGTCAACGCCACAAGCAAGCAGCGTCGACGCAGCAGCTAAAGAAACGAGGCTAATGGCTACTGGAATGCCTCACTGCGTTAACGCCATTGAGTGAAAGCGTCGACGCAGCAACTCAGATTGATGACTTTGAGCACGTGAACGGAGAACTCTATACATCGGACTGAAGAAGCTAATGAGGGGCACGTGATCCTAGGTACCTGGCTCGTGATCCGAAAAGGACAAGGTATCCAGATGAGGACACGTGTACTGACACTCCATTGCATGCTGCCACGTGGTCCAAATTACTGGGCGGGAAACATGGAGAGCACACGCCTGCTGCTGTTGCTGCTATATATACAAGCCTTCTTCCACAGAAGAAAGCTGATCGAAGGAGAAGAAGAAAAAGTCTATACACTCAGCAGCAGTGAGCCTTCGATCCACAGAGAGAAAAGAGAGAAGAAGAAGATACAGAGAAGAAGAAGAAGAAATAGAGAATAAGGAGAAAAGAGAGAGAGTGAGGAGAGAGAGAGCTGATCGAGAGTGAGAGTGAGAGTGTTGGTATCTCAGTCTCGTGGTTCAAAACCAGAGCTGAGCTTTGCTCTTTAAGAGCTACATTGCTTTTGGGTTTTTATTTTTCATTTTGATTCTGTCTTTCATTTCTGAATGTTGTTTCTTCAAGCTGTGTGTTAGCGGTCTTGCAGTGGTGGTCTCCACTGGACGGGTTAAGCTGTATTTCCCCAGCGGTTGTAGAGGACCAGATCCTCTGGTCGGCAAGCTGTAGTGCCCAGCGAAGCTGTGTATCAGTGGGTTGTTTGGCCAAGCTGTAAAGCCCAGCGGACGCAAGCTGTGCTGCGCAGCAGGAAGCCATACTCGGTTGAGTGTGGGGTGGACGTAGGTCGTTGACCGAACCACCTAAAAATTGTGTGTGCAGTGTGTTTGTGTTTTTGTGTGATCTGTGTGCGATGAGAACTTCTTGCTTAGCTTGTTTGATTGCATCACTTATGCTTATGTCTAGCTTTCTACCTTTTGCTTAGCACTTTTCATTTAGCTTTATTGATGCTTGCCTAAATTCTGCTCTAGAACTTACAATAGTTTTAAATTAGGCAAGTTGATCTATTCACCCCCCTCTAGATCCACACTTAGTGGAGATAGACTGCGTCCATCTAACCCAACACTTGGTATCAGAGCCTAACTCTTCTGCAGGGACTCATTGCCCGAAGAGAATAGGCAGAGATGGATGCTCGAGGGATGACTGCTGAAGGTCACTCAACAACGAAGCCCCCATTCTTTGATGGATCAAACTACGCATACTGGAAGAACCGTATGCAAGTGTTCCTCAGGGCTAAGGATTACGAGATTTGGAAGATTGTCAGCAAGGGACCTTATGAGCTGTCCCCGAATGAAGATGTATGGACCAAGGAGGAGATCAGAAGGTCCACGCTGAATTGGAGTGCTATTAATGCTATCCAGTGCGCTCTGCATCCTACAGAATTCTCCCGTGTGTCTGCTTGCAAATCAGCTAAGGAGATGTGGGATGCGCTGGAAGTAATTCATGAAGGTACATCTCAAGTAAGAGAGCAGAAGGCCAATCTTCTTGTATCTGAGTATGAAGCCTTCAAGATGAAGCAGAACGAGTCCATTAGCGAAATGTACGCTCGGCTGACTGTCATAACCAATGGCCTCAGAGGTTTTGGGAAACCTCAGGCAGAGTATGATGTAGTGAGGAAAATTCTGCGCTCCCTAACTCCCAATTGGCACACCAAAGCAACAGTGATGGAGGAGTCAAGGGACTTGCGTAATACTAAAGCTGATGAGCTGATTGGCTCACTAATGGCATATGAGATAAACATGCCAAGGACAGATGAAGCCGAGAGGAAGAAGAAGCCGATAGCGCTGAAGGCTAGTTCCAGCAAATCAACAAGATCCAGCTCCAGCAGCTCTTCATCATCAGAAGAGAACCTAAATGAAGAGGAAGATGTGACTCGATCTGAGATAGCCATGATGACTAGAGAGTTCAGGCGATTTCTCAGAAAGGGAGCAGGACGGTTCGGTCAGAAGAAATACAGTGGTGACCGAAAGGATAAAAGGTATAAATCTAAACCTGCAAAGAAAAATGAAGCTAATGTTTGTTATCAATGCAGGAAACCAGGGCATCTGAAAATTGACTGTCCAGACAATCAGAAACATAAGGACAGGTCAAAGAAGAAAACCAAGAAGGGAAGAGCTATGATCACCACATGGAGTGATGAAGATGAAGGCTCTTTCAGCAGCAGCTCAGATAGTGAAGCCGAATCTGAACAACCCATTTGCCTTATGGCAACAAGCTCCGAAGATAGAGAGGAGGATACAGATGAGGTAATCACTAGATTTGAAAACTTCACAATTGCTGATTGGGTAGATGCTTATCATGACATAGCTGATAGAGCTGATGATATTAGAAAAGAGAATAGGCATCTTAGAAGAAAAATCAATTCCATGCAAAATGATAAAACACTAACTGATAAAATTGCATGTTTGGAATCTGAGATTGATGAATTGAAACTCACATGCTCTGAAGAAGATGAAATCAAAAATGAGTTAAAAGCTTCTAAGGAAGAGAATCTAAGGCTTGAAAATGAAATTGATGAATGGAAGCTGAAGATTCAGAAATGTGAAAGTGAAGTAAAATTATCTCTGAAAAATATGAAGCTGTCCTCAATGTCAACAATGAGCTGAAAAAGGCTATTGATGAACTTCAGAAAGACAATGAAGATAAAATGAAAACCATTGAGAAAATGACCCAAGGAACAGATAACTTAAATGCTTTGTTAGGGTCAAAGGTTAATTTCAGAAAAGAGGGCCTAGGTTTTAATTCCAGTCCAACAAAAACATTCGGAATGAAAATAATTTCATTTGTTGCTCAAAAGGAAAAGGGACCTCTAATTAGCATGAACTCAACAAATTTGATGAACAAAACTGCTAATCTGAAAAAGCCCAGTGCTGAGGAGAAGGGCAAACAAAAGGTTAATGAGCCTAGTAGAGCTAGCACATCTAAGCAGAATCCTAGGGCTCAGGCTCAGGTTAGGGGTCAACCTACACAGTCTGGTAAACCCCAGGTCAAGGTAACCAAGTCTCCACCAACACCTCCACCTCTGAAGAAGACCCAATACAAACCTGTGTATAGGTCAGCAGGGTCCAAAGTACAGGGGAGACAAAGTGCTGCTAGGAGTCAACCCAATTATTTTTATCAACCCAGAGCTCAGACCCACTACAATGCACAGCCAACCTACTTCAATAGGTCGAATTGGTCTAGAACTCAGGATAGGTTTACAGGTCTTGCACACCAGGGTGCTAAATATCAAAGACCTCACAGTAGAAATTGGGTCAATGGGTATGGTTACTGGACATCTAGAAATCAATATTTTCATAGCCAGCCCAGGAACTACTATGGCCAAAATTTTGTGAACACACCCTGGCCAAGGCACTGGCACAGAAATAACAATACTGTCAATAATCATGCTGCTGCCAATAAGAAAAAGAACAACAGAAGAAAATCTGTAGGATCCACTGAACAAAACACATTTAAACAAATGTGGATTCCGAAACATTTGCTTTCCTGTTTTGCTTCTAGTTCATTTACATTGGAGCCCAATCAGTCTTGGGTTCCAAACTTCTCTACCTAATTGTGTATGCAGGTATGCCTGGCAGCCAAGAACAACTTGTGGTACATGGATAGCGGCTGCTCCAGGCATATGACAGGAGATAAGGCCAAATTTTGCATACTGACTGAGAAAGTAGAAGGTCTTGTCACCTTTGGAAGCAACACAAAGGGTAGGATTATCGGATCAGGTAAGGTAGGTAAGTGTTCTACTTGCTACATTGATGATGTTATGTTGGTTGAAGGGTTAGCCTATAATCTACTTAGCATTAGCCAGTTATGTGATAAAGGTTACAATATTTTATTCAATTCTCAATGCTGCAAGGTTTTTGAACATGATTCTGATATTGTCAAATTTTCTGGAAAAAGAATAAATAATACTTACATGATAAATTTAGATGAAATTCAACACACTAACCTTTGCCTTACTGTCAGTAGAGAAGACATAGCATTTTTATGGCATCGTAGGTTAGGTCATGCTAGCTACACTGTTTTGCACAAATTAAATAAGCATGGCATGGTTAGAGGACTTCCTGAAGTCTCATTCAAGAAAGAAAATAAAATCTGAGATACATGCACTCAATCAAAGATAACTAGAAAGTCATTTAAGTCTAGAACTGAAAATCTGTCTTCCAAACCCTATGAGCTAATACATATGGATCTTTTTGGGCCAACTAGATCTGTCAGCCTATCAGGGAGGAGGTATGGGCTTGTCATGGTAGATGACTTTTCTAGGTATACTTGGGTTTATTTCTTATCTAATAAGAGTGATGCTTTCTCAGAATTTCTGGAGTTCTATGTTAAAACAAATCAGAAAATTGAAAACATTTTGTCTGATCATGGAGGTGAGTTTGAAAACTCACAATTTGATGAATTCTGCAGGTCAAATGGAATTAACCACAGGTACTCCTCTCCAAGGACACCTGAGCAGAATGGAGTTGTGGAGAGAAGGAACAGAACCCTAGTGGAAATGGGTCGTACACTTCTTGTCGAAGGTGGTCTACCAAGGAAGTTTTGGGCTGAAGCAGTGAACACTGCCTGTTATGTAATTAACAGAGCCATGGTAAGACCTTCTACCCAGCAAACACCATATGAGATATTAAAAGGTAAGAAACCTTCTATTGCTCACTTCAAGGTTTTTGGTTGTAAATGTTTCATTCACATAAATGATAAAAAGGACCTTGATAAATTTGAACCTAAAGGAGAACCAGGAATTTTTGTTGGTTATTCTGAAAACACCCGAGCATACAGAGTGTACAATCTGAACTCTAAAACTGTTGAAGAATCTTCACACATAATTTTTGATGAATCTTTGGCAAATTCTAATGCTGGTAAATGCAGGAATGAAACCAATGGTGAAATTTCTGAAGGAAGGAGATCCTGCAGATAAATCCGAGGATGAAGAAGAACATAAAGAGCTTAATGAAAAGGAGCCTACAGTTCAGGGGGAGGTAAATCAAGTTCATGATACTCCAATTGCAAATATTAGATATCTCAAGGATCATCCTGTAGATAATGTTATTGGAAATCTGCATGACCCCCCTAGGACTAGAGGCCACTTAAGAATTCAACATGAACTGAATGCGTATGCTTTTGTATCAAACATAGAACCCAAGTCCATTGACTGTGCTCTCCAAGATATGCATTGGATTAATGCCATGCATGAGGAGCTCAATCAGTTTGACAGGAATAAGGTGTGGCATTTGGTTCCACCTCCTGATCATGAAACAGTCATAGGGACTAAATGGGTATTTAGAAACAAAACTGATGAAGCGGGGAAAGTTATTAAAAATAAAGCCAGACTTGTAGCTCAGGGGTACAATCAGGAATTTGGAATAGACTTTGAAGAGTCTTTTGCCCCTGTAGCTAGGCTAGAAGCAATAAGAATTTTATTGGCTTATGCATGTTCCCTAGGAATAAACCTTCAGCAGATGGATGTGAAATCTACTTTTCTAAATGGGAAAATTAATGAGGATGTCTATGTGAGACAGCCTCCTGGGTTTGAATGTTTAGATTTCCCTAATCATGTTTACAAGCTCAATAAAGCTCTCTATGGGTTAAAGCAAGCTCCTAGAGCTTGGTATGACAGGTTGAGCAAATTTCTCACCGACAAGAACTTCACAAGAGGTATAGTGGATCAAACATTGTTTACGAAGGTAAGCCATATCATTCAGATTTATGTGGATGACATTGTGTTTGGGTCAACTAACCCCAAATTGTGTGAGGAATTCTCTCAAATAATGACTGATGAATTTGAAATGAGCTCAATGGGTGAGCTCAAACTATTTCTTGGACTGCAGGTTACACAAACAGAAGATGGCATCTTCATCTCTCAGTCCAAGTATGTAAAGAACTTATTGAAGAAGTACAAAATGGACAACCTCAAGGAAATAGCTACTCCAATGGGTACATCAACCAGTTTGGATGAAGACTCTAAAGGTAAACCTGTGGACCAAAGGTTATACAGAGGTATGATCGGATCTCTTCTCTATCTTACAGCATCTAGGCCTAATATACAATTTGCTGTGTGTTTATGCTCTAGATTTCAGGCCAGTCCTAAAGAAAATCACTTTAAGGCTGTGAAAAGAATTTTTAGGTATTTACTAGGCACCCAAGAACTAGGTCTCTGGTATCCTGCTAAGTGTGAGTTAGAGCTTCTAGCCTACACTGATGCAGACTATGCTGGGTGTCGAGTAGATAGAAAAAGCACTAGTGGCTACTGTCAATTCCTTGGTGGCTGTCTAGTGTCTTGGGCATCTAAGAAGCAACACACTGTAGCATTATCCACAGCTGAAGCTGAGTATGTTGCAGCATGTAATTGTGCAGCCCAAGTACTTTGGATTAAGCACCAACTGGATGATTATCAGATAAATCTGGGATGCATTCCACTTTTATGTGATAATACTAGTGCTATATGCCTTGCTAAAAATCCTGTTCACCATTCTAGGACTAAGCATATAGAGATAAAACATCATTTTCTTAGAGATGCTGTAAATAAAAAGGAGATTGAAATGAACTTCATAGAAACTGAAAAACAAATTGCTGATATTTTTACTAAGCCTCTTGGGAATGAAAAATTTAAGTTTCTTAGAAGAGAACTTGGCTTATGTAAATTTCAGCATGATGAATGATTGTTTAATTGCTGTGAATAAAATCTCTGATGTGGACTTGTTTTTGATTGCTTGGATAAATCATGTGGATGTGAATGTGGATGTAGAACTGTCATGCATTGCATATATTCAGGGGGAGCTTGTTGTGTCTTTGCATGTCTTTACATATCATTCATTCATGACCTATGCATAAGCTCTCTCTCAATTAATTCTTGCCATGCGGCATGCATATAGACAGGGGGAGTATTGCTAAGAAAATCAGAGTGGTTTCAACTTTCTTGAAGTCATTCAACCTTTAACTCTGAATACTTGTCTCTGACATTATGGCAATCTGTTGGTCAGTTCTGATTTCTAAGCAGTAGAAAATGGACTTCTTTATTTATAAGAATTTGAATTGTTCAAAGACTGATGTAATGGTTTAATTCTTATAATGGTTGGAGTTTAAAGATTGCAATCAGTATATAAGTAAATTGAAAATTGATAAAACTCTCAACCTCTTTCTTATTTCATGTCAGACAAAGCTAATCATATCTGAAATCTGAAAACTCATCTGAAATCATGTCGGAGAGATTAAGTATGTGTATTGTTCTTAATCAAGTCATTCTGAAACATAAAAATGACAGCTAAGAAAGATACTGAAAACATTGAGAATCATTGAAAATATATATGTTGGCAGAGCAATGACTGGTAATCACTGAGAAACTGAGTGATCCATCAAAGAAGTGGACAACACTCATGTCATGAAGTGTATCAGCTATCTCTGTTTAAAATGTTCAAAACAGCAGGCTGGTTTCACTGAGTACCTGGGGGTAACTGGCGTCTGATAAACGTGTACCCTCACACAAAAAGGTGTAACTCAGCTCTGTTGAATTTGATCATAGGCAGAATGGTCCATCTTGTTGAGTATCTAGGGGTATTGGCGTCTTATAAACGTATACCCTTAAGCAGAAAGACTTGTGGTACCTGAATGCTCAAAATGATCTAATATTGATAATGCTGCTCCCTCAAAAGAAAAGTTCATGAGTGTCAATTTGTTTAATTTCAATACATGACTTGGGTTCTCTCAATTTTTTTTTGAGACTATGAAAGTAAGATATCATGAAACTGAATCTTTCATGCAAATGTGATTCTGGTTTATTGTCTTATCATGCACAGTGAACTTATCTATTGGTTGTCGTGCATGAACTCCAAATTTTATCATCTTTAAACCAGAACTCTTTCTGACAGCAGTTTCTAAATTCATATGACTAAAGACTCTATGCTTTCGTATGCTTATTCATGAACTACCTGTTCAGAATGCCAGTCAGTTCTTCTCTTGATTCTTCCATTGTATTTAATTTTCCCTCCTCTTTGTTGATGGCAAAGGGGGAGAATATTGTCTAGGGGATGTCTAGTGGGAGAATACATATCTGTCTGAATTCTGAAGTCATTTCTGAATTAATTCCAAGGGAGAGTTTGAGGCAGTGAGTTGCATGCATTCATAGCATCTGCATGTCAATCTGAATAACACATCATGTCTTTCATCAAACATATATATATCTATGACAGGTTGTTGCTACTCTACTTCATATGGGGTTTATGGGGTTGTCATCATCAAAAAGGGGAAGATTGTTGTGACCCCTCTATGTTGATGATGTTGACATTTACTCTATTCTTTGGCAACACCATTGTTTTGATTGATTGGCAACTGAGTTTGATTTGATGAAACTGCTCCATCAGATTGACTATGTGTTCTTTGCTTTTAATACACTGCTGTCTGCAATTATTACTGTCATAAGTCCACACACTGCATCTCAATTAAATTGATTATGTGTGCACAGCGTCAACGCATCATGTTACAGTGTCAACGCAATCATCCACACACTGCATCTCAATTAAATTGATTATGTGTGCACAGCGTCAACGCATCATGTTACAGCGTCAACGCATAAGTCCACACACTACATCTCAATTAAATTAATTATGTGTGCACAGCGTCAACGCATCATGTTACAGCGTCAACGCACCGTTGGCTTTGAACCTCAGAGTCTGTACATTCGAATTACCCGTGATCTGGTGAAATGTATACACTCATTCACTGTAGCCTTCACACATTGAAGTCCATACATTCTTCAATTACTTTTCACTCAAGGCAAAGTCTATACACTGGGGTCTTTTCCCTACGTGTCTTAGGCGAAGTCTGAACATTCGATTCTGAAGCCTAAAGTCTATACAGTCCAGCCTAGTCCTACGATCAAGGCTTTTGCTACACTCAACTCTGTACATTGGCTTCGCTTCATCAAGTCTGTACATTGACTTGCCATCTTCCTTGAAGTCTGTACATCGCTTCATGTCCCCAAAGTCTGCACATCAGCAGTGATCTTTGAAGTCTGTACACTGCTTCAGGAGCTTCAAGTCCACACATCGCTCAAAGTCTGTACAGAGTCCAGCGTCTCAGTTAGCGTCTCATGCACTTGAGCAAAGTCTGTACATCCACAGTGTTACTCAAAGTCTATACATTAATCTTCTAATCCAAAGTCTGCACATTGGTCTTCGAATCCAATGTCTATACAATGGTCTTCACACTTGAAATTCATACATTCGGTGTGCAGAGTTGATGTCTATACAGCCCTTTAGTTTGCTCGAGTCCATACATATTGGCTTCAAGACTTTCAAGTCTATACACTGAAGTCTTCACATTCGCTTGCATAACATGAAGTCCATAAGTGGGCAAAGTCTGTACACTGTCCATGCTTCATACTGCGTCAACTCATCCTTCATGCAGCGTCAACTCCTCAAGTATATACAATGCTTTCCTTCGCATGAAGCCTTTAAGTGCATTATGTCTATACAATGCCACTAGGATTTAAAGTCTATACAGCCGTTGCCTCCCTTGTTGAAGTCAACACTTTGGGCAAGTCTGTACGTTGCATTCTGCCTTTACAAGTCTATACAACGATGTATATACAATGCAATGTACATACTTAAATCTTGTTGCTGAAGGGACAGGGTCGACGCCTGGAGCTTAAAGCGTCCACGCATCAGTAGACGAAGCTCTCACGATGTCTTCTATTGCGTCAACGCCACATGAAAGCAGCGTCGACGCAGCAGTTGAAGAAGCATTTGTCTTCACAGGCCATTCCACTGCGTCAACGCCACAAGCAAGCAGCGTCGACGTAGCAGCTAAAGAAACGAGGCTAATGGCTACTGGAATGCCTCACTGCGTTAACGCCATTGAGTGAAAGCGTCGACGCAGCAAGTCAGATTGATGACTTTGAGCACGTGAATGGAGAACTCTATACATCGGACTGAAGAAGCTAATGAGGGGCACGTGATCCCAGGTACCTGGCTCGTGATCCGAAAAGGACAAGGTATCCAGATGAGGACACGTGTACTGACACTCCATTGCATGCTGCCACGTGGTCCAAATTACTGGGCGGGAAACGTGGAGAGCACACGCCTGCTGCTGTTGCTGCTATATATACAAGCCTTCTTCCACAGAAGAAAGCTGATCGAAGGAGAAGAAGAAAAAGTCTATACACTCAGCAGCAGTGAGCCTTCGATCCACAGAGAGAAAAGAGAGAAGAAGAAGATACGGAGAAGAAGAAGAAGAAATAGAGAAGAAGGAGAAAAGAGAGAGAGTGAGGAGAGAGAGAGCTGATCGAGAGTGAGAGTGAGAGTGTTGGTATCTCAGTCTCATGGTTCAAAACCAGAGCTGAGCTTTGCTCTTTAAGAGCTACATTGCTTTTGGGTTTTTATTTTTCATTTTGATTCTGTCTTTCATTTCCGAATGCTGTTTCTTCAAGCTGTGTGTCAGCGGTCTTGCAGTGGTGGTCTCCACTGGACGAGTTAAGCTGTATTTCCCCAGCGGTTGCAGAGGATCAGATCCTCTGGTCGGCAAGCTGTAGTGCCCAGCGAAGCTGTGTATCAGCGGGTTGTTTGGCCAAGCTGTAAAGCCCAGCGGACGCAAGCTGTGCTGCGCAGTAGGAAGCCATACTCGGTTGAGTGTGGGGTGGACGTAGGTTGTTGACCGAACCACCTAAAAATTGTGTGTGCAGTGTGTTTGTGTTTTTGTGTGATCTGTGTGCGATGGGAACTTCTTGCTTAGCTTGTTTGATTGCATCGCTTATGCTCATGTCTAGCTTTCTACCTTTTGCTTAGCACTTTTCATTTAGCTTTATTGATGCTTGCCTAAATTCCGCTCTAGAACTTACAATAGTTTTAAATTAGGCAAGTTGATCTATTCACCCCCCCTAGATCCACACTTAGTGGAGATAGACTGCGTCCATCTAACCCAACAGGTAGCAGTAGCATGAATGGCGTACCTTGATTTATGTGCTTCATCCATAACTAGCGTCTTAGTATCCGCATGATATGGGACACAAATTCGACCTCAGAATCGTAATCATCCATCAGTTGCAAAAGAGAATTCTGACCGTTGATCTATATCATCGTTGATTTCCATTAGTGTAGGGTCATTTTCTTGCAACTTGACTAGACCTTCTATTAATGTAGGTTGTGATCGAATATTGGCAATAAAATATTCTTCTTTCTCTACATTTATCTCTAGATTCAATTGGGCAAATTCAACAATGAGATTAGTCATACGTTTCATGAGACTTGATAACATTCCCATTGGTTTCCTACTGAGTGCGTCGGCTACAACATTTGCCTTGCCTGGACGATATCGGATGGTGAAGTCAAAATCCTTATGATATTACAGCCATCACTTTTGTCTCATGTTTAGCTCCTTTTGAGAAAAGAGATATTTCAGACTTTTATGGTCCGAATAAACTATGAACTTTTCTCCATAAAGATAGTGATGCCAGATCTTTAGAGCAAATATCACAGCCTCTAGTTCCAGATCATGAACTGGATAATTTTTCTCGTTCCACTTCAATTGTCTTGAGGCATATCAAATCACTTTGCCACTTTGCATAAGAACACACCCGAGGCCAACGCCTGATGCATCCGTATATACTTCAAATCTGCCACCTTCGATAGGCAGTGCGAGAATGGGGGCAGTAGTGAGATGTTCCTTGAGAGTTAAGAAACTCTCCTCGTACTCTGTGGTCCAGACAAATGGATTTTCCTTTCTAGTGAGTCTTGTGAGAGGAATGGTGATTTTGGAAAAATCTTTGATGAACCACCGATAATAACTAGCTAGACCAAGGAAACTTCTAATTTCAGATATGATCGTCGATCGGCTCTAGTTTTTCACAGCTTCTACTTTAGAAGGATCCACGTCAATTCCTTTTTGGAAATAACATGGCCAAGACAAGAAACCTCCTTAAGCCAGAACTCACATTTATTTAGCTTAGCATATAGTTGGTGTTCCCTTAATGTTTGTAAGGCAGTTCTCAGATGTTCCTCATGTTCTTCTTTCGTCTTGGAATAGATAAGGATGTCATCAATAAATACAACCACAAAGCGGTCGAGATATGGCCTGAAGACGTTGCTCATGAGTTGCATAAATTCTGCGGGGGCATTGGTTAACCCGAACGGCATAACCACAAACTCATAATGTATGTACCTACTACGGAAAGTCATTTTGTGAATATCCTCTTCCTTAATCTTCAGCTGATGATAGCCAAACCTGAGGTCAATCTTAGAGAAATACTCCGCAACGGAGATCTGGTCGAACATCTCATTAATACGCGATAGTGGGTATTTGTTCTTGATGGTAAGTTGATTCAACTGCTGGTAGTCGATACACAACCTGAGGGATCCATCCTTCTTCTTGACAAATAGAACCGGCGCACCCCAAGGGGATGTGCTGGGTCGAATAAAGCCTTTTTCCAGCAACTCTTGAAGTTACTATTTCAATTCCTTGAGCTCCGTGGGGGACATCTTGTAAGGGGCCTTTGACACAGGTGCTACTCCAGGTGTGAGTTCAATGGAAAAATTAACCTCCCTCTCGGGTGGTATACCGGGTAAGTCTGAAGGAAAGATGTCTGGAAATTCTTTTACAACGGGGATTTCTTCTATAAGGATTTCCTTGGACTCAGTAATGATAACGGAAGCAATCGAAGCTTCACACCCTTGTAGATGAGTTTACAGGCATGAAGAGAAGAAATAAGAGTAGGGTGCTTCCTATACTTAATGCCAAGAAAAGAGAACTTTGGAAAATCTGGTTTATGAAAAGAAATCCACCTATTGTGATAATTAATGTCGACATAATGGTCACAAAGCCAATCTACTCCTAATATGCCATCGTAGCCCTCCATGTCAAGGCATACGAGATTTGCAGGGAGATTGTGACCTTCTATGATAACTTCACTAGCAGGAAGATAAGTTTTATGTTCCATTCCTGAACCTAAGGGTGTACTTATAGTTAAATTCGAAGGTAACGAGATAGGTGAAATTGGCAAGTTGTTAGCAAAAGAGCTAGAAATAAAGGAATGAGAAGCACTAGTATCAAATAACACAAATGCAAGATGTGAGTAAATTTGGATGGTACCTTCCATCAGTTCCCCTTTTTCGGTAGCTTCCTCGTCCACAACAGCATTGAGATGATCCTGCCGCCTTCGTCCGTCGTCATTCCTGGAGGGTTGTTCCTTCCTGAGGGGATAGTCTGGTATGCGATGCTCCCGATTGCCACATCTTAAGCAAGCGTCAAGATGCTTCCAACATTCCTCGGCCGCATGGCCGAATTTCTCGCAAAACGTGCAAGCCGCCATGACTTGCTTGTCTTCCTCCTTCGCCTTCTTGTTCTTGTGGTAGCCACTACCACTCTCGTTCCGGGATCTCTTCTTATTATCACGGGATTTATAAGACTCCGTGATGCTAAACTTCACCTTCTTTCCACGCCTATCGACCTTTCAGCTAGATTCTTCTCCCTTGCCTTTAAGTTTCTCGAGTTTTTCCAAAGTCCTTTCATATAAATGTGCTCGCTGTACCATCTCCGCGTAGGTCCGAATATTTTGTGAGTCAAGTTGTTGAATGAAGACGGGCCTTAACCCATCCAGAAATCAGTTGGCCTTTAAGATATTTGTACTCACCAGATGTTCAGCATAAGGGGCCAAACGGAAGAATTGTAGTTCATATTCTGCCACTGACATCATGCCTTGGCGTAGAGACGCGAATTCTGCAGCCTTTCGCTCCTTGACGTGCTCGGAGAAGTACTTTGCCCGGAAGAGTGTACGAAACTCGTTCCATGTAGGCTGGGCATTTTAGGGCTGTGTCGAGGTGGCATTCCACCAAGTACGAGCCTTTATTCAGTTGGAAGGTGGCGAGACGGGCCTTCTCTTGATCAACACATTGCATAACGTCGAAGATCCTTTCCATTTCGTCTATCAAGTTCTCTGCTTCATCTGGATTAGAAGAGCCAGAAAATCGTAGAGGATTTAAGCTTCGGAAATTCTGATGTAGATCGCCGGCACCAACCCTCGCGCCAGCTTGGGCCATATTCTGTAGTGCCTGAGTAATGCCTGTAATGGTCTATTGCATCCCGTCCCAGTCAACACGGTGTGCCATCATGAAAATAATGTACCTGAGAGGACAATCAATTAGTTAATTCCTATGGAATTAATAGGATTAACTTAGAAAATTTCTAAATTAACTATCTCATCCCAGCTCTACGTACCCATTCTCACATGGTTGGAAATTTCTTCCCTTAATTCATAGGTGTGGGTCCTTAATCCTTGGACTTAGCCTATGCCATGACATCTTTCTAGCACATACTTAAGCCTAGGCTCTGATACCAACTTAACTGTCACGGCCCGAGACATAGGTACAGCGGAAGTAATATCGGGGAACATGAGTAGTCAGCAATACGCCTCAAGCTAGCAATATAATCAAAGCGCAATAAACATCCACATAAAGATGGAGTACATAATATTTGACCAAAATTCTAACTTTTATTGATAATAATGATCCATAATTACATAAAGTTGACTCATGGTCTACTAGACTCAAGAAAATGAAAATTACATAGTGAGACTCAATAAAGTAAAAACTGCATCATGACTCTAGACTACTTAAATACACTTGACATTCTAAGTCTTCTCTCGACCATCAGTCATCACTCTCGGATCCGTTGCTAGAATACTCTAAATCCGACTCACTTGAACTTCTTGAAAAGATTGGAAAAGTAGGGTAATGAGTACACTTGCCCAGTAGGTATCTTCGCATCAATGTAGAGGCATGCTTTAAGTAATTACATTTTCGCTCTAGTAAAAGAAAATGCGATAAAACGCTCGGACAAAATCCAAGTAACAATATAGGAATTATAAAGATATGAGGAATATGAATGGACAATGGAGCATGATCAAGCAAGATTCATAAGGTAAAATGGCCTTTCATTAACAAGAATATACTTCATAACCATAAAGGCTATGCACTAGAAAGTCATGAACAAGAAAGTACTAGCAAGCATGTCAATGATCACAAGTTGCCTCATGGTTTTCACCCGTCTATAAAAATATTACTCCCGGTGCAATGCGACGCCAGTACTCATCATACCCCATGGTTTTCAGCACGTTTCCAACTATCTACCGAGGAGTCTAGTGTGAAGCCCTTGGACACTGTCCGTTACCGCTCTTGCATCTTTAAGTTACAGATCAAGCTACTTCCATGAGAATATAGTAAAGTTTTGGCCAATAATATTCAATTCAACAATAGTTTCATGAGAATGTAGCCAAGGTAGAGAACGCACAATAAGAGATCATAAGAATTTCAAAAGTGACTAAAGACTAGGTCGTGCTATGGAAAGAATCCAGTAGCGTAACGGCATATTCTTTAACTTCCATAATTCATTAGATAGCTTTGGAATAAAGTGTTAGGTTCTAGATAATCAAAAGACCATCTAGGATTATAGGAAAATCATCCCTTAGGTCAAACTTCGGGTTAAGAACACTTGAGACAGAAACGGTCATGCCAGGGCCATCTCTGGAAATGGCAGTCAAATCTGGGCCGCTTCTATGATATAGCAGTCAAGTCAGGACCATTTCACGATGATATAGCGATCAGGGAAAGGCCGCTAAATAATATTTGTCGTCTCCTAGATGGTCGCTAAATCCAGAGTACATAAAATGCCAATAAAGTGCTTTCTAGAAAATTGAGTTTTGAGGGTGCAACTAGCTTGGCATCCTAGTGGGAATCTCAGGCTCACGGAGGCCTTGAAACAAGATCACTTTGTCTAGTGGAAGGAATATCTATTGGAGAGGATCACAATTTCAAGAGGTGTGCTTATAAGTGCAAAAAGTGTATCTAATAGCCATACACCGGGGTACACGCCATGTACTTAAGAAAAGACTATAGATGAGAAAGGATCGTGGCAAAACAGCAATCAAAACATCACTTAAACAAGCCCGTGAAGCATATACAATTAACTTTAATACAAACTATAAGGGTTTTGCAATGAAAATGGCATAACATAAGTTTAAAATAGGTATTTAAAACATGAAAGACATGAAACCTAACATGTTTAGTGCACACTATAACTAAGTTCGTAAATGTACAGTCACAGCTTGGAATAAGGCCTAATTACCTAGGCTTAACATATGCACAATAGGGTCAATCTGCAATCTATTTGGAGTTAATAGGTTGCAGAGAATAGAAAGAGAATAGCGGTCAGGTCAGGACCGCATACAGGCGCTTAGCGGTCTATCGTATGGCCGCTAAAGGATTACAGCGGTCTTAGGGAGGCCATTTCTTTCTTGTAATAGATAAACGTAAAATAGGACGTGCAAGGCCTATCCTAAAGAAATAAATGCATGTAAACATGCTAGACAGGTAGTAAAACATGCTACAATAAAAATCTAGTCATGGGGATGCATGGGTTTGCGTGAAGTAAGCCAAAATTATCAATTTCTTATTAAGAGTAGGATTCATGCATGTTGTGATAACCTAGTTGCGCAGTGATAGAAAAACGTAAAATACTACATGTTACTCAATGAAAATAGGAGAAAACTGAGGGCTTTTACTCCTGACATATTATTCTAGTCATCCCCTAGATAACCTACCTCTGTGACAAGCTTTAGACTTCAAATTTCTAACTGGAAGATTGCTCAAGTTCCTGCACGTCCTATGCCAAACCAGCAACTTCCCGCCCCTCTATCTTCTGATTCTCTTGACCTACATTCCTGAAAATTGGAGGGTCGGTAGAAGATAAAAAGGGAAACAAAAAGTTCTAAAGACACTACATGAACTAACCTCGTTTGGGGCTTCTAATCTCCTGATCTTCACTAGACTGGTGCATTGGTTCCTGTGCAGGCTATAGAAAACCAGTGACTTGCAGATGCCCTAATTCTTCAATGGCTAGGTCTTCTATCATGAAAATTGCAAGGGAGTTAGACGAAACTAAGGAGAACAAATTATTCTAAAGGATTAACCTGAGAAGATGTCTCCTTACATTCGAAATATGCGAGCCAACATTAGGGTTCGCATGGGTCGAAGTTAGGGTCTATTTATAGGGTTTTCCAAGGGTTTGGGGGATTAGATCAAACTTAGAGTCTTAATTAGGGCTTGGATCGATCCCCAAGAGTCCTACACCTGTTTACATGTCTACCCACTTCGATCCAAGGTGATTTGGTTGTCAAAAATCCAAGCTTTTTACGTTTCTCCCATTCACGGAATCGGAAGGAATTAGCGGTCATGGAGGGACAACTAGGATGAAGTGGCGGTCTCGCGATAGACCGCCAATTGGCGTTAAATTCAAAAAAATCAGATTTTCCTATTATTTCTTATTTATCTCTTAATTGATGTATATATCTGATTTTAAATCCATAAATTACCCAATTTACGTTTCTATTAATGGGCTTGGGTCTAAAGGTCTTAGATTTGGGTCTTGTGGGCCAATTTAGGTGGATTTTAACCTAACATAATATATGGGCCTTTAAACAATTATTAAATAGACCTACATTTATTAAATAGCCCATTTATTCTACTTAAATGCTTAATGAATATATTAAATGTAGCAACCCTGATAAATAAAATAAATCAAAATAGATTAAAAGATTTAATAAATAAACGAAAGAGCTTGGAATAAAAATAATTAAAACCTGATGAAAATAACGCCTCAGATATAGGCGCTACTTTAAAATAAAACGCCCTTACCTAAGGCGTGTTTTGAGAAAGGACGCCCACACATCAAGGCGTCAAATTTCAAACGACCAAAATAAATAAAAAGGGCAAGTTAGCGTAACGTCCCTTGCGTGGACGCGTTTCAACAAGAAACGACGCTTGACAAGGCGTCAATTTAAATTCGACGCCCTGACCTAGGTCGCTAATTCAGTTTGAGTTTCGTTCGACCCAGGAGTCTATCCAGGGTAAGATGATAACTATGAGAAAGAGTTCGAATGTAGTAATAACTCTATCATGGAAGTGTTACTTCCAATCGAACACTAACTCTATTCGGATCACCTAAATCCTATAAATAACCTACTGCTTGAACCGAGAACGCTATTTAGCGTTCGGAGTTTTCTAAGGTATGCGAAGAACAGCAGGTTCTTCTTCTTCCTTCTTCCTTATATTGTGTTCGATCAACGCATGAAGAACTGATGATTCTTCATACTCTTCTCTGATTACAGGTTGAAAGCTGTTGTCTTCCGAAGAACAAGTAAGTTCTTTCCCCTTGCTTTCGGTTACGTATAAGAAGATTTTAATATCTTCTTCTTCGTTCTTCTGTCTCTACAGGTTGTCTGTAGAAGTGAACCCGGTTGATTGAAGAATTGAGGGTTCTTCATCTACATCCTCTTAATTACCCTTACTGCTGCTATTAGGATCGAAAGCTTCAAAAAGACTCTGTTTATAAAACAGAGTATCGTTTTTCCCAGAACCTACATCTGTTCATCCGTCAGTTTATCATCATCAAGGTAGGTTTTCTCAAGCAACGTAGCCCAAACAGGTTAAATTCATAATAACATATCATGCATGTCATGTATATAAGTTTCCTGATAGTTTCTACCCGTTTCTGTAATATTTTTGCAAGAGACGCCCGTGTCCAGGGCGCTACTTTAAAGAAACGACCTGCACCAGGTCGTCAATTTCAGATTTGACGCCCTGCCCTGTAGGCGTTAATCTCATGAAAATCACATGTAATTAATAATTGATCCACGTTAAAAATTCAATAGATATGAAATATCTAATCTAATATATATCGCATGACTCGACCTGTGAATTCCTGCTAATTTTCTGTCATGATCATGTCTCTTGTCTCTTGGAATTTTATTTCCTGAAACATTGTAAATTCTTGAATTCACGACCCTGCATAGGTCGTCTCTCACTTGACTAACGCCCCTGTTCAGGACGTGAATTGAAAAGTAACGCCCCTGTCCAGGGCGTGTTTTTGATAAATTACTGAAAATATATATTCTGCAAAAATAGAGGTAAAGAATGAACGACCATTGCATACGTCATCAACTTGTAATTAAACGCCCCATACCAGGGCGCGTTTTTGGTAAAATACGAAAATATTGAAATTTTGTAAAAATGTAAAATAGATAAACGCCCTTACTGAAGGCGTTAATTACTTGAGTAGTGACTTGACTTAAGTCGTTATTTTCCTGTAAAAATGTCTTTACCCTGTTTCTGATAACCGATTGTTTCAATATATCTATATATATGTATATCGGCACTATATCTCCACTCCGTGAGTATAGTCCCACGTTTCATGATGTTTTATCGATCATCCTCAACTCTCATTGACATACAAGCTCTCCATTGGACATTCCGTTCCTTTGGACTAGCGAGTTAGTCATAGAGACCTCCGTAAGACTCCTCATACCTTGGATTCCCTCAAGGTCGACTGAGCTGGTTGTACCCTAAAAACCCATTACACTATTGAATGCCATGTCACTCTAAAGAAACATGGTATACCGGCCCTTATGATATGCAAAGAGTATATCATGAGAATTCTTAATGGGATGATGATATCATGCCATTTGTTGATGTTCTTGTGAACCTCAATTCTATAATAAGAATGAGGGTATCTTACCTTTGATGTACTGTTCATGTGGACCTCAATTCTATATAAAGAATGTCCATACTTGTTTGTCATGGTACCCGAGTTAAGGGAACCTAATTCCACCTAGTTTCATCGTTCATCGTGATTGTACCGTTGTTATCGCCTATCTATGTCCAATGTCGTATTTTTGGACTCCATTCTCTCAAAGTTATCCTACGTGTCTACAAGCTTGAATTGTTGAAATTCCATATTGGCTATATATATATATATACAAGAGTGGATGTCAAATATACATGATAAATGCCTGCGCATATAGGGCCCGATCTGGTCCTGGGAGGAGCACCCGAAAGTACTTGTGCCCATGGGAGTTGAATGATAAGGTATCTGGCATTATACCGAGTGCATGACTAGCTTGATTGGACATTCCACACAAATCTTGTACTTGACTCGTACTTGACTTGACATGAATTGCGTGACCCGAGAAAGGGTAATTACTTGCTTACTTGATACATGATAGCCAAAGTTCTTGACATGACTTGCTAAAAAGTACTTGCTTAGAATATCTTGTTATCTTTTCTTGAAAGCTCATGACTAGTTCATCTTGTCGTCTTATTGATAAATTCTCTCTCTATCTTGTCGTTTTATGCGAGCATGCATGGCTATAGTACATTCATGAAAAAATGTAATTATTTAAACCCCTTGCTAGCGCTTGAGATATAATTTCCTACTGAGCGTTCGCTCACTCCGTGTTTGTCCCTTACTTTTCAGGTAAGTCCGATGAAGAAGGTCAATCTGATGGGGAAAGTCAAGAGTGAAAGAGCTAGAGCTTTTCCAAGTGTCATCTAGTCTTTTTCCTATTTTCTTGAGTCAACTATGTACTTTTCTTTTTTAATTGAATAGAGTATTGGATTTGTAATAGTCTATCCATTATGAAATAAAGGATTGGGTTATCTTTCTATTTTGTGCATCTCTGTTTTGGTGTCGAATACACTACTACTCTGATTGACATGATTGATATAAACTCGTCGCGCATATCCGAGTATCTTCCGCGCTCGGGGCGTGACAGTTTTTATGGTATCAGAGCCTAGGGTATTCAATTCCTAGGAAAACCCAAGTCCAAGGATATGTTCAAACCTTTAACCAGTGAGATTTGGGTAGAACCAAGGGTTAAAGTTAACATAGAATGCTAGTCTTTAAGATACAAATCACGTATTAATCTAGTTATTGTAATTGTAGGATAACGGCTGCCGAACGTGTTCAATGGCGCAACATGCAGCGTACACTGCAAGGCATGACTCAAGTACTGCAGCAAGTAACACTAGGAGGTGGACAACGAGCAGGAAGTCTCCACCAGACTTTCAAGAACATGAACCCACCCAAGTTCACGGGTTCTACTGATCCAGATGACGCTGAACACTGGATTAGGGAAACAGAACGAATATTCCGTGTTATGCAATGCACGGATCAAGATAAGGTCTTATTAGCTACTTTTCAGTTAGAAAGGGATGCTAGATGCTGGTGCGAATCAATAGAGGCTACTATAAATCAAGATCAGGTTTCGTGGGAGGAATTCGTTGAACACTTCAACGCAAAATATTTCTCGGACCGAGTTCAGGAAAAGAAGTCTGCAGAATTTGCTGCATTAAAGCAACGATCTTTGTCAGTGGCCGAGTATGAGGTCCAATTCTCTAGATTATCTCGGTATGCTAAGCATCTAGTTAGCACCGAGAAAATGAAAGCTAGGAGGTTTCTTAATGGGCTCAGGCCCCAAGCTATTACTCAACTGGCGCCGATGGACATTCAAGTCTACTCGGAGATAGTACGCCGAGCTCAACTATTAGAAGATGCCACGGAACTGTCTGATAGGATTCGTGGTAAGGATAAGAAGGAACAAGTTACAGGTTCGGGTTCCTTTAAACCCAACTTCAAGAAAAGGCCTAGCAATGGAGGAGCATCCTCACAAGACCAAAAGTTCAAGAAGACCAAGCCCTTCTCTATCACCACTACCTCTCCAAATACAGTGTGCAAGCATTGTGATAAAGCGGGTCATAGAGCAGAAGAATGCTGGAGGAAACTAGGAGCATGTCTCCGTTGTGGGAGTCGTGAGCATCGGATTCCCGATTGCCCATTACTTAACGACCAAGCCGTTGACGGGAAGCGCCCAGTAACCAAGAATGCTCGTCTTCATGCAATCAAGGAGACCGAGCAAGTAGAAGGAGGCGGCTTAGTGAAAGGTACATTGAAAGTTTGTTCCAGGAATGCATATGTCTTAATTGATACTGGTGCATCGCATTCTATTATTTCTAAGAAGTTTGCTGACCCATTACCCATAGAACCGGAATGGATAAAGTTAGTTTTGTCTACTCCTCTAGATGATGAGACTGACATTACACATCATTACCAAAACTGCGAAGTATTGGTTCAGGGTAGAAATCTCCCTATTGATCTCATATGTTTAGATCTGAAAGAGTATGATGTTATACTAGGGGCAGATTGGTTATCCAAGTATCAGGCAATGGTTGATTGCCGCAATACTAAGGTTACATTCAAGGAATTTCCAGAACTAATATTTACTAGCCCCAAGAGTCGGAGCAAATCCCCTATTATTTCAGCTCTCCGAGCTAGCAAGCTCATCAGGAAAGGATGTACATCTTTCCTTGCCTTTGTCACAGTTAAAGAAGCTAAGGAAGCTAAGTTAGAAGACATTCCAGTGGTACAAGAATTTCCGGACGTGTTTCCGGAAGATTTGCCGGGATTACCCCCGCAAAGAGAAGTGGCCTTCACCATTGACTTAGTCCCTGGTGCTGGTCCGATTTCAAAGGCACCTTATAGGATGTCACCTGCTGAACTCAAGGAGTTAAAGGAGCAATTGATGGAACTCATTAAGAAAGGATTCATTAGACCAAGTACTTCCCCGTGGGGAGCACCTGTATTATTTGTAAAGAAGAAAGACGGATCCATGAGGTTATGCGTCGACTATCGACAATTGAATCATCTCACTATCAAGAACAAGTATCCACTGCCGAGAATCGATGAATTGTTTGATCAAATTTCAGGATCCATGTACTTTTCCAAAATTGATCTTAGGTCCGGATATCACCAACTAAGAATCAAGGACGAGGATATTCATAAAACCGCATTCAGAAGCAGGTATGGCCATTATGAATTTGTTGTTATGCCTTTCGGACTAACGAATGCCCCTGCTGCCTTTATGCAGTTAATGAATAGTATATTCAAGCCTTATTTAGATCAATTCGTGGTGGTCTTTATTGATGATATATTGATTTATTCCAAGACCAAGGAAGAGCATGAGGAACATTTGAGGATTACATTACAAATATTGAGGACAAACCAATTATATGCAAAACTTAGCAAGTGTGAATTCTGGCTTGAAGAAGTGACTTTTCTCGGACATGTTATATCAAAGGATGGCTTGTCTGTAGACCCATCAAAGGTTGAAGCTGTAAGGAATTGGGAAAGACCGACCAATGCTAGCGAGATCCGAAGTTTCTTAGGTCTTGCCGGCTATTACAGGCGATTCATCAAGGATTTCTCTAAAATCGCCATGCCACTTACGAGGTTAACTCGCAAGGAGATCCGTTATGAATGGGATGAGGAATGTGAAAGAAGCTTCCAAACTCTCAAGGATCATCTTACTTCAGCTCCTATCTTAGCATTGCCAATTGAAGGAGAAAAGTTTGAGGTATACACTGATGCTTCTGGCATTGGCCTCGGGTGTGTTCTAATGCAACAAGGGAAGGTTGTAGCCTACTCTTCTCGTCAATTAAAGAAGCATGAAGAGAACTACCCCGTCCATGACTTAGAATTGGCCGCGGTAGTATTCACACTCAAAATATGGAGACATTATCTTTATGGAGTACAGTTTACTGTATACTCCGATCACAAGAGTCTTAAATATCTTTTTTCACAGAAGGAACTAAATATGAGGCAAAGACGATGGCTGGAATATCTCAAGGACTTCGACTTCAATATACAATATCATCCCGGAAAGGGTAATCATGTAGCAGATGCCCTTAGTCGAAAGCCGAGAGCACTGTTAGCCAATTGTCTGATTCAAGAATGGAAATTGCTGGAATAATTCTCTGAACTCAATATAAGCATGGACACGGACCCTAGATGTGTCACATTATCTCATGTAAGCATACAGTCAGATTTATTATCTGAGATACAAGCACTTCAGGATGATGATCCTACATTAGTAGAAATCAAGGGCAGATTAGAAGGACAATCGGATTTCCAATTAACTTCTGATGGAAGATTAATGTTCAAGAATAGAACTTTTATACCGGACTGCCCAGAATTGAAAAAGAAGATCTTAGATGAAGCTCACAGATCAAGATATACAATTCATCCTGGATCTACCAAGATGTACCAAGATGTAAAAAGAAATTTTTGGTGGCCCAACATGAAAAGGGAAATAGCAGACTACGTATCACGCTATCTCATGTGCCAACAAGTCAAGGTGGAACACCAAAAGCCTGCTGGAAAACTACATCCCCTAGATATCCCTAAATGGAAGTGGGAGGATATTGGTATGGATTTCATCATGGGTTTATCTAAATCAAAAAGAGGACATGATGGAATATGGGTTATCATTGACCGATTGACCAAATCAGCGCATTTCTTGCCAATCAAGAGTCGATGGTTAGTTGATGTCTTAGCTGCACTATACATCAAGGAAATAGTCAGATTACATGGTATTCCTATTTCAATCATGTCTGACAGAGATCCTCGTTTTACTTCTCATTTTTGGAAGGGACTACAACATTCGTTGGGGACGAGACTTAATTTTAGTACAGCTTTTCATCCTCAAACGGATGGTCAGACCGAGAGAACAAATCAAGTAGTTGAAGATATGCTTAGGGCATGCATTACTGATTTTGATGGAAACTGACATGATCACTTGCCTCTGGTCGAATTTGCGTACAATAATAGCTACCAGGCAAGTATACAACTGGCACCTTTTGAAGCCTTATACGGAAGGAGTTGTCGATCACCCTTATGCTAGGACGAAGATGGAGAGAAACAACTGTTAGGTCCAGACATGGTAAGGGATACAACTGAGAAGATACAAGTAATCAGGGAAAGATTGCAAGTAGCTCAGACAAGGCAAAAGGCTTATGCTGATACAAGAAGGAGAGATCTTGAATTCCAAATCGGAGATCATGTATTTCTCAAGATATCACCTGGACGTGGCATACGGAGATTTGGTGTTAAAGGCAAGCTTACACCAAGATACATCGGACCTTTTGAAATTCTAGAAAGAGTTGGCGAGGTTGCTTATCGCATCGCATTACCCCCTCAATTGTCAGATATTCACAATGTGTTCCACATATCTAAGAAGTATGTGCATGATCCATCACATATTATCGAACATGGAGACCTAGTGATCCAGAAAGATCTCACATATGAACAGAAGCCTATGAAGATCTTAGATCGAGAAGTACGGACCCTAAGGAGTAAGGTTATTCCCATGCTAAAAGTACAATGGAATAAGAATTCAGAACAAGAAGCTACATGGGAGACCGAGAAATCTATGATGAAGCGATTTCCAGACTTATTTTAGAAGGTACATACTCTACACTCTCCATATGTAAATGTATGATATGGAATTTGGGGACCAAATTCTTTTTAAGTGGGGGAGGGTGTAGCAACCCTGATAAATAAAATAAATCAAAATAGATTAAAAGATTTAATAAATAAACGAAAGAGCTTGGAATAAAAATAATTAAAACCTGATGAAAATAACGCCTCAGATATAGGCGCTACTTTAAAATAAAACGCCCTTACCTAAGGCGTGTTTTGAGAAAGGACGCCCACACATCAAGGCGTCAAATTTCAAACGACCAAAATAAATAAAAAGGGCAAGTTAGCGTAACGTCCCTTGCGTGGACGTGTTTCAACAAGAAACGACGCTTGACAAGACGTCAATTTAAATTCGACGCCCTGACCTAGGTCGCTAATTCAGTTTGAGTTTCGTTCGACCCAGGAGTCTATCCAGGGTAAGATGATAACTATGAGAAAGAGTTCGAATGTAGTAATAACTCTATCATGGAAGTGTTACTTCCAATCGAACACTAACTCTAATAGGATCACCTAAATCCTATAAATAACCTACTGCTTGAACCGAGAACTCTATTTGGCGTTCGGAGTTTTCTAAGGTATGCGAAGAACAGCAGGTTCTTCTTCTTCCTTCTTCCTTATATTGTGTTCGATCAACGCATGAAGAACTGATGATTCTTCTTACTCTTCTCTAATTACAGGTTGAAAGCTGCTGTCTTCCGAAGAACAAGTAAGTTCTTTCCCCTTGCTTTCGGTTACGTATAAGAAGATTTTAATATCTTCTTCTTCGTTCTTCTGTCTCTACAGGTTGTCTGTAGAAGTGAACCCGGTTGATTGAAGAATTGAGGGTTCTTCATCTACATCCTCTTAATTACCCTTGCTGCTGCTATTAGGATCGAAAGCTTCAAAAAGACTATGTTTATAAAACAGAGTATCATTTTTCCCAGAACCTACATCTGTTCATCCGTCAGTTTATCATCATCAAGGTAGGTTTTCTCAAGCAACGTAGCCCAAACAGGTTAAATTCATAATAACACATCATGCATGTCATGTATATAAGTTTCCTGATAGTTTCTACCCGTTTCTGTAATATTTTTGCAAGAGACGCCCGTGTCCAGGGCGCTACTTTAAAGAAACGACCTGCACCAGGTCGTCAATTTCAGATTTGACGCCCTGCCCTATAGGCGTTAATCTCATGAAAATCACATGTAATTAATAATTGATCCACGTTAAAAATTCAATAGATATGAAATATCCAATCTAATATATATCGCATGACTCGACCTGTGAATTCCTGCTAATTTTCTGTCATGATCATGTCTCTTGTCTCTTGGAATTTTATTTCCTGAAACATTGTAAATTCTTGAATTCACGACCCTGCATAGGTCGTCTCTCACTTGACTAACGCCCCTGTTCAGGACGTGAATTGAAAAGTAACGCCCCTGTCCAGGGCGTGTTTTTGATAAATTACTGAAAATATATATTCTGCAAAAATAGAGGTAAAGAATGAACGACCATTGCATACGTCGTCAACTTGTAATTAAACGCCCCTTACCAGGGCGCGTTTTTGGTAAAATACAGAAATATTGAAATTTTGCAAAAATGTAAAATAGATAAACGCCCTTACTGAAGGCGTTAATTACTTGAGTAGTGACTTGACTTAAGTCGTTATTTTCCTGTAAAAATGTCTTTACCCTGTTTCTGATAACCGATTGTTTCAATATATCTATATATATGTATATCGGCACTATATCTCCACTCCGTGAGTATAGTCCCACGTTTCATGATGTTTTATCGATCATCCTCAACTCTCATTGACATACAAGCTCTCCATTGGACATTCCGTTCCTTTGGACTAGCGAGTTAGTCATAGAGACCTCCGTAAGACTCCTCGTACCTTGGATTCCCTCAAGGTCGACTGAGCTGGTTGTACCCTAAAAACCCATTACACTATTGAATGCCATGTCACTCTAAAGAAACATGGTATACCGGCCCTTATGATATGCAAAGAGTATATCATGAGAATTCTTAATGGGATGATGATATCATGCCATTTGTTGATGTTCTTGTGAACCTCAATTCTATAATAAGAATGAGGGTATCTTACCTTTGATGTACTGTTCATGTGGACCTCAATTCTATATAAAGAATGTCCATACTTGTTTGTCATGGTACCCGAGTTAAGGGAACCTAATTCCACCTAGTTTCATCGTTCATCGTGATTGTACCGTTGTTATCGCCTATCTATGTCCAATGTCGTATTTTTGGACTCCATTCTCTCAACGTTATCCTACGTGTCTACAAGCTTGAATTGTTGAAATTCCATATTGGCTATATATATATATACAAGAGTGGATGTCAAATATACATGATAAATGCCTGCGCATATAGGGCCCGATCTGGTCCTGGGAGGAGCACCCGAAAGTACTTGTGCCCATGGGAGTTGAATGATAAGGTATCTGGCATTATACCGAGTGCATGACTAGCTTGATTGGACATTCCACACAAATCTTATACTTGACTCGTACTTGACTTGACATGAATTGCGTGACCCGAGAAAGGGTAATTACTTACTTACTTGATACATGATAGCCAAAGTTCTTGACATGACTTGCTAAAAAGTACTTGCTTAGAATATCTTGTTATCTTTTCTTGAAAGCTCATGACTAGTTCATCTTGCCGTCTTATTGATAAATTCTCTCTCTATCTTATCGTTTTATGCGAGCATGCATGGCTATAGTACATTCCCGAAAAAATGTAATTATTTAAACCCCTTGCTAGCGCTTGAGATATAATTTCCTACTGAGCGTTCGCTCACTCCGTGTTTGTCCCTTACTTTTCAGGTAAGTCTGATGAAGAAGGTCAATCTGATGGGGAAAGTCAAGAGTGAAAGAGCTAGAGCTTTTCCAAGTGTCATCTAGTCTTTTTTCTATTTTCTTCAGTCAACTATGTACTTTTCCTTTTTAATTGAATAGAGTATTGGATTTGTAATAGTCTATCCATTATGAAATAAAGGATCGGGTTATCTTTCTATTTTGCGCATCTCTGTTTTGGTATCGAATACACTACTACTCTGATTGACATGATTGATATAAACTCGTCGCGCATATCCGAGTATCTTCCGCGCTCGGGGCGTGACATTAAATCCCAGAAAATTCCTAGAAAATTCCCAAAAAATTCTCGGGCGTTACACTCACAATATGTGCAGTGTTCGGCCATATCAGAAATGTAGAAATAAAACTATAAGTCCCTGTGAAATGGAGATTGGAAAAATGGAAGCAATCACACAAGGACACACCACTGCACAATGGATTTTTAAGGTGGTTCAGTCTACAAACCTGCAGGCCAAC
This sequence comes from Amorphophallus konjac, assembly GCA_022559845.1. Lineage (NCBI taxonomy): Eukaryota > Viridiplantae > Streptophyta > Magnoliopsida > Alismatales > Araceae > Amorphophallus > Amorphophallus konjac. The sequence goes on from CM040121.1 coordinate 346,046,624, forward strand.
ATCCACACCTCACCAAAACCTAGTGAGGCTTCCTATTGACTAACAGCTTGACCGCTGACACACAGCTTGATGGTTGACTAACAGCTTGACCACTGACACACAGCTTGATGGGGAACACAGTCCCAAGACCGCTAGTACACAGCTTAACAGGAACGAACCCCCCCCCCCACACACAAATAATTAGAAAGAACAAGATGTAAGTGTAGCAAAAACAATTCCGGTCTCTAACAAGAGCATCGGACACACACTAAAATGCGGATAAGAAATTGCAAGAGGAAAAATGCAAGACAACAATAAGCAAGAAAAATGTAGCTTCAGAGAAATTTCATGAAGTTGTTTATGCAGGACTGATCTTCTTACTTCTTCAGCTCGCATCTTCTCCTTCTCACCTCTGTACTGGGCCGGACCAGAGTTGGGGTTGCTCACCTCTCTTTTCTTCTCAGATATTTTTCATGAATAGCTCAGGGCTGCTCACTCTTTCCTTTTTCTCTTCTCCTTCTCTCTTTCTCTCCTTGGGACGAGCTAAAGATTTCTCTCTTGAAGCATGGGTCGATCAAATTTTCTCAGGTGGCTGTAGCTCCATTTTTATAGAAGGAGGAGGTAGCAAACTTTCCCTCCGACAGATCTGCATTTGATTGGTCAGAATAAACAATAAGGTTCTTTGACCAAATACCTTTTTCCAAGACTATCTGTGATTGGATCAGCTTGTAGCAGAGCAGAGAGTCTACAGATCTGATCTTTTGCTAGGTTCATGTTGCAAGCTGGTTGGTCCATGGAAAAGCATTGTACTATGAAGACTGACTTTTCCCAAATGTGATGCCTGACATTTTCCCTCCAAAAAGTTTGTCTTCTGACCTTATAATGGAAAGGTAGGATCTTAGTCCTATGAACCTTTTCCAGACCTCGAAATCTAATTTATTTGGAGGTTTACGGTTCATATTTTAATCTTCTGGATGATCTTCGAAAGTTACAGGTATTCACAGAAAATGCCAGAAAATGCTTCAGGTGCGTCGACGCAGCAGGGTCATGGCGTCAATGCATCTTCATAGCCCTTTGAGTTGCTGGCGGGTTGGACCTCCATGGAGTCGACGTTGCTCCATAGGCGTATCGACACGGCCTTGGAGAACCGTGTTTACAACGGCTTCTAGGAGACTCTTGCGTCGACACCCTGAGAAAGTAGGGTCGATGCATCCTTCGCTGAAACGCCTGTCAGTGGCTGTTGGAAGAGATGAGGTCGACACAGTTGTGCCAAGGGGTCGACGCATCTTTGATGAGCAGTTGAAGCTTCATTGCTGGATAGGGTTTGGAGTTGACACAGTATGTAATGGGGTCGACGCAGCCTATAACCCATTCGGGCTTTTCTTCCTTTGTAAGCCAAGGCGTCGACGCAGCTTCACTCTAGGGTCGACACAACTTAAGTATTTGCCTTTGGCTGTACTTCCCTTGGTGTGAGAAGGAGTCGACGATGCCTGAGCATGAGGTCAACGTAGCTAAGGCTATAGGCTTTAGAGTGCTTCTTGAAATCATTTTGAGTCGACGCCACATGATCTTGGGGTCGACGCTGCCTCTTGATTCAGAACTCTTTTGCCCTTTGATGTTCTGCCCAGTCCTGGTATAGTTGATGCTAATCTTGCTGCTGCTGGCTTGTGGCTTTTGGTTGATGCTGATGCATGCAGCAGTGTGGATGCCATGAGACCACTGCCTTTTGATTCTTTGCTCAATTCTTTGCAACTTAATGTCATCCAATCCATAGCTCCTTGCCCTTGATGCTTTTCCCAATCATTTTCAACTTGATTTCACTACATGTTGGCTTCACTAATGCTGCTACTGATCTTGCTTTAATCCCCCTTTAATCTTGAGATCTTTACACAAGAGAGTCTTTTCATGATGAGCATAGCCTGGAGGCATCAAAAGTATTATCATACACATTAAAGCATAGTTGAATCAATTCAATAGAATTATAATGAACCATACTCAAACATCATCAAAACCATAAAATTGTGCATGTACCACACACGCACAACATTCTCCCCCTTTTTGATGATGACAACTAAGCGTCATAATGAGTCACCTCTCAGATGAGCATAGTCATGAAATAGATGATGACTCAACAAAAGATCTCTCCCCCTTTGAATAGATGATGATTCATCAAAACATCTCTCCTCCTTTGCCATCCGCAAAGAGGGCTTAGATTAAAGCCAATTACAAAGTCAGAATATGTGCACATGGGGTTGCATGAGATGAGTAAAATTTAAATGCCAAAAGCAAGCAGGCGAGCAGACAGACAGATAAGAAAGGGAAGAACTAGCTTGTTGGATCCCCTCCTTGGCATAAACAGACCACACAATTCAGCAACAGGCTTGTTGGGTCCCCCTTTTTGTTGGGTCCACTGTTGGGTCCCCAATTGTTGGGTCCCTCCTTTTTGTTACAAGCCATGAATTCTGGAGTAGTATATATAGATAGATTTTTGAGTTTTCAAGTTTTCAGATTGTTAGTGTTTTCTATGCAATGCATGGAATAAGGAAACATAATCTAACCACATGCATGAGGAACATGAGTCAATTGCAGAAATTCTGACACCAATTATAGATATTCATGAAACCAAGGACTTCACATGACAATGACTTTCCATTATCTCCTCCTATGAAACCATCAAAAGTTGAATATTGATGCAAGAAGGAGATGTGCAAGATGTGGAGCTAATGCTTGCTAAAACAGGAGCTGAAGTAAAGAATTGTAGTGGAGAGGGATTGAACGGCTCATAAAGAGTGAGACATCAAACTAGGCTCACATATCAGGGTTTTTCATTTGAAGAACAAATATTCTCCTTTTAGAGCAGCATTATTGAAGACCATTAATAGCACTAATGGTTCAAAGTTTATAAGCCTAAAATCTAAGTGTAAGAGCCCTAAAAATATGTACTAGCATATTTAATAGAACAAAAACAGATCTGATAAGATCAAAAATCTTACCCCCATTCCTTTTCCTCTTACTTAGTGATTTCAAGAGACACCCTTAGAAAGAATTTTAACTAGAATTGAAGATAAACATCTTGTGGTGCAGAATTCTTTTTAGGGTTAGCCGGTTGAAATTCATTCTCTTTCTTGACAAAAAATGATTTTTCATTTGAAACCAATTGTAATATCATTTTGCCCATTTTACAAGGACAGTCAGGTTTAGTGTACTCCTTTGAGATGAGGAGATGCATTGATCAGATGCCAGACTCCCCAGTTATTCAGATTTCACTTACCATCCTGTCTCATTCATGAACATAGGTGGCTTGTCATATCATGACACAGTCCGCTTCACTTCTTGGGTGAAGGAACATGGTTTCCCAATGAGCTTTAGCCATTGCTCTGCCTTTTGTTTTGATTTTTCTCAATAATTTTCAAACAGAGATAACTGGACCTTTACCTCATGACATAATTCCCATCACTTCTTTGGTGAAGGGTCCATGTTTTCTCCATGAGTCATAGTCATTGCTCTGCAGATTCATCTTTAATCTTCTAGGGTAATTACTCTTCAAATTTATCAGACCATTTTTAATGTTTAAAAATAATACTCAGTGCAAAGTTCTTTAACCAGGGTAACCTCAATACTCTCAATTTTTTGATTTCAAGAAGAGGTGATGTCACATTTCTTTATGTGTATTTTAAGTCTATTCCATACACTAAGATGGTCATTTTCAATGCCCTTAAACCTAGATTTAAGGTTTATATACTCCAAACCATCAATTCGTTTAGGGTTGGTCTGAAATGTTAGTAGGAAGCTCTAACAGGAAAACATTAAGTTTAAGCTTCCCCTAAGTGTATGAACTCAATTAGATTTGCACAAGAGAATTCCCCTTCAAGAGATGATATTGAATGGATGAAGTATGATAAAAAGATAGAAGTTATGAACATGGGGAATGAATGATCACAGTTCCATTTAGAAGAAGCATTAAGGCAGTGAATAGGATCATCAAATTTGAGTTGTTGCATCGATGCAGGAACTACATGGAGTCGACGCACGAACACAGACAGAACATGGATTTAAAAGGATTTGAACTGCTATGTTGACACCTTGTCATTTTTCAGAGAAATAGATTGACCTAGTCTAAGAATTTACACAATCACAAAATGATATGGCATGACAATGGGTGTTGTGTATGATAACGAAGGTGCTGAGATAGCTGACTGTGGGTTAGGATGACATATGAGTCAATGTGAGTTGGCATGCTCTTTGGAAAGAAAGCCAGATAAATGTAAGAGATAGGCTATCAGCGGGCTGGGTCGACCTGATCTTCAACTAGAATGATTTTCAGGAAGTTTGCAAATACAAATCAAATTCATTCAATAATTTTTAATATAGAACAAATCAAGAACTTTCATATATGAATCATGCCAATTGAATCTTTATGTGCACACCAAAAATACAAATTCTTGTATGAAACAAGAACAACTCTGAAATGAGTCAATTTGTACAAGCATCATGCAGAGGAGGCACAAAGTTTTGGAGTGAAGCAAATATATCAAACAGATCAAACTCCCCCCGATTATTTTAACAAATGGGTTCATGCACTTAATGGAAAAACACATTGTCCAACATATTTGAAATGAAACAGTTTAGCTCCCCCTCAATCTGGCCATTCATTCTCACAAGCTAAAAACTTTTGACTCACCTTGGAATGGCTTATGTCTAAATGCACTGAAGATGCATTTGACAATGCAAAACTAAACAGATGAATGCATGAAGTTCTAAATGACGTAGCCTGGGATGAATTGAGTGCTAGACCTCTGCTACATGGCGGAGAATTTTTCTCACGTATAATGATGGCTTCTAGACAAACCTAGTCTGTCCTTCCACACATGACCATTTTATATACTAGAAGGTCATGATATGGTGATGCACTGGAGGGGTCAGAAATGACAACAATGAAGACTCCCCCTTAATTGGACACTGCATGCAATATGATACATTAAGTGTAATGCCAATTCATCTACATGCATGCAGGCCCCAGACACATTCATTCAAACAACAAGATTTTTAACAATCTGAATCATTTTTGCAGAAGGTAGTTTCAGATGCTATCATCATCAAACCAGAATTTGTTCCACAGGAAGTGAGAAGGATAGCACCTGAGTTCTTTGGATTGGAGCTATTAATTATATTCTTGAAGAAATCCATGACTTCCAGTATGGCATGTGTACCTTGACTTCTTGGATGGAAAGATTACTACATGCTTCTTATCTTCAAGGCACACCTACAAGGTTTTCATCCTTCTTGCATTCTAATCCACAAATTTTCACAAGATCAATCAAGTCAGATTCTCCCAGCCATGGAATGAAAGTGAAGAACATATAATAAGGCATTCCAGATTGGCTTTAAGACATATAAGCACGAATGACCATTGAAGATTGCAGTTCAGCTTAGAATAGATGAAAATAATGATCATAATGAACTGATGGGTCGACGCATATTGATCAGTGCATCAACTCAGGAGGTTCTGACAGAATATAGAATATAACCAATTTGAACTACTGTGTCGATGCCATTTCATCAGTGCGTCGACGCACAGGTAACAGACATAAGAGTTTTCAAAAACAAACTTTCTATTTGAATAAAACCTAATTTATCACAATTTAAAATCAGCGCAAATGCATTCTAACAACAACATTAAAACTTGCAACTCTAATGCAGAAATTATAGATGTTTTAACTCCTCCTAAATGTATGCATGAGTTTTTGAATGATCTTTTTGGATTTTTAGACACATATGTCATGCAGGGATTCTGAAAAGGAAATATGCATATGATCAAACCTATCTATGTCCATGAGCTTTTGAATACTCAATGAGGTTTTGACAATCATGGACAATTGACTCATGGTACTAGGCGGAGGCACATTCTCTCGCATGGTTATAGCTCTTAGACAGGCTAGACCTGCCCTCCTTCTTGTCACCATTTGATATACCATGAACTCATGGCATGCAAGCACACATAGGAGGATGCAACGCACAAGGCATACCTCAACACTTGCACACACAAAACCATATATCTTTTGCAATCATGTGTGCGACATGCACCTATCATTCTATGCTTGACAAGCACTTTATGCATGAATATGCTGAGCATCCTAATGTTCAAATGCCAATGCAGTCTGTGCCTGAAAAGTAGCATGGATGAGTAACACTTCACATATGTAAGGTACAAAAATTTTATTGCTCTCTCTCCTAAGACATTAATATGCAATATTTCAAATTGGAATGGGAGATAAAACACAAGTTTAAATCATGCTTAACAAATTCTACAAATCACTTTTTGAACTGCGCTGAAATATGAGCATTGTTTTACACATTCACTGCAACCTCCTTCTTCAACACTGTGAGTCATTGATTTTAGAATTGATCAGGGGGCAATTATGAAACAAGAATCAGCCAACAAGAATATCCAAAAATGCTCATCTTTGAGCATGAGCTTCATTCAAAAATAGAATATTCACATTCAAGCACTATTTCTCATGTATTTACTTCATCAGTTGAACTTTACAAGAAACTATAGTCTCTCCCATATAAAAAGTAGGGAGGACAGTGCATGATGTTTGATTAGACAGATGTGACATGAAAAACAACATGAAGAAATAGAAAGTTTAGATATGGAAGAAGTTAAAACAGTTCTGGGTACAACATAGAGATAGATGTATCAATGATCATTGAAGGCTAAAACAATATCAAAGTCAATACTGATGCATTTCATATTGACTGGCAGTAAGTATAAATTTAGATATGAAGACAACAGAATTTCCCTCATGAGCCAGACACTCGATTTTGCAGAGTTCTCAAATGTGTACATGCTTGTATAACAACTCAAGATCAGATCATTAGAAAGGCCCAAAACACAACTAAAAAAAAATTCAGTGACCTGCTATGCCTTAGCTGCTCAAAGAGACATCAACTTTCCACATGTCGCCGAACCAAAAGGCATACTTAAAATAGATAAAGAAATTCATTGAAACTGTTCAGCAATAAAAAAATCAAAACTGGTTGCACTAGGATCACCTCTGAAGATCGTTGGATCTTAGGTACACAAAGCTTATCTCTACTACCACTTGTTGGGTCCCTTGCTAGGGTGCAATCGGATCAAGAGGGGGGGTGAATAGATCCCTTAAAAATATGCCCTCTTAAAAACTTATTTGACCAGACAAGCTTCTTGATTGAGTGCACAACTGATATAACAATATAACAGATGATGCAGACAAGGAGTCATTAAAAACAATGGACCTAAAGTTGCAAGGTCTTAGAAGACACATACAGCGGAATGATCACAAGCACCTAAGATTTTGTAGCACCCCGTATAAATTTTTTTTTTATTATTATTAATATTTTTCAAATAAAAAAATTAGATAAATTCTATGGGAAGCTTAAGTAAGAAGTTGGAACACGGAGCTATCATATGTAAAGAGTATTCATTTAACAAGTGGCTTCCTAGTGTAGTTGGTTATGTGACTTGCCTTTCAACCCAATGACCAGGGTTCAAATCCTAGCATCCACCATTATTTTTTATGCCAGATAATTATATGCTATAGGCTAGCAAAACTTGCACCGACACGGGGCCACAGGGCCCCTATAATTTAGCTTACATACAAACCTTCGTTGGCATTTGTCCTTCTCATACATGAATAGTAGGTTTGAGCTTAGCTTACATACAAACCTTCGTTGGCATTTGTCCTTCTCATATATGAATAGTAGGTTTGAGCTGGACGTTTGAGCTGGCATCGCACTGAGATGCGAATTATGTAGGATCTTGTCCCCCTCCAACGCTATAATATTCCCTATACTGAGACTCCCTTCATTCTTCCGAAGACTAGCTGCAGAGAAGGGGGAGCCTCCTCTGACGTTGCAGAAGAAAGCTGCCCTTTTTCTTCCATCTATACGCTATCGTCTCAGAGAGGTAGGTGTTCTCAATTTTTAACTAAACTAGTAGCTAATCTAGGATGATTAGTCTAGGCAGTTAGTCTTAGGCTCATCTCCATGCGATCTTTCACGTTTATACAGCATGTGTTAGCCTCATAGTTATCATGTATTAGCTTTAATCTAAGAAAAGTAGTAAAATTAGTAAAGTAATTAGTTTCACAACCAGGGTAATTAGCATGCAATAGCTTCAATCTGGGACAATTAACAAGTATTAGTCTCATGTCCTAGATAATTAACATGTATTAGCTTTATTAACTAATCTATTAACAGCATTTAGCATGTTAAATGTCAACACTTCCATGACACATGTGTCGACACTTCCATGACACACACTTACATATATATATATGACAGCAAGTGTTACACTTCCATGACACATCATGTGTCGACATTTCCATATTTATGTAATAGCATGTTAAATGTCGACACTTCATCAACACCTCAGATGTCGGTGTTGACACGTTAAGTGTTAAGCAACTCATGTGTCAACACAAGTGTCGACACTGGTGTTGACACATGTGTCGACACACAGTACATACGTGATCATATAAGCAACTCATGTGTCGACACAGGTGTCGACACCAGTGTTGACACCGGTGTTGACACAGGTGTCGACACACAGTACATATGTGAACATATAAGCAACTCATGTGTCGACACCGGTGTTGACACAGGTGTCGACACACAATACGTACGTGAACCTATTACCCGCAGAAGAACCTCATGTGTCGACACAGGTGTCGACACCAGTGTTGACACAGGTGTCGACACACAAAACATTGTAATATTAACTGTACAACAGAGACGAAAAATGAACAGGAAGTGTCGACACTAGTGTCGACACATGCAGTGAACTTAATGAAAAACACCGTAAAGCCTCTTTACAAGTGAAATTGATGAGAACATCACCTCCTATTTCATCAGGCATGGTCTAGTCATTTAATTTTGAGTCCTATGTAATTTTTATTTGAGTCATTGATGTAATTTTCATTTTATTTGAGTCATTTCCCTAGGTCTAGCATTTATTTTCCTATGTTTGAGTGTCATTAGATTGTGTAATGTGCTAATTGGGCCCATTTCTTTGGGCTTGGCCCAATGAGCTCTCCTACCCCTTCGGTTATTTGTCAATGAGGCTTTTGTCAGGGTCTTTTGTAGAAATGTGGGTTTCCTATATATAGGACCCCATTTCCTCCATTTGAACTTAATCAATCAATGAATCAATCAATGAATCAATCAACGAAAAATGCCATTTGAGAGTCCAAAGCTTAGTTTAGTGGAGTGATTCCAACATTTCTTGGGTGAGATGCCCTAGGGGAGAGATTCCCCACCCTTCCCTCTCTTAATCTCTCTTTTTCACTCCACTTTCTCTCTCCTCAACACCCAATTCCGAATTTGCTTCTCTCTCCTCCCTTCCCCAACCACCTCCACTAGCTACCCACCTCATTTAAGACCCTCCACTTCCCCAAGCCACCATTACTCCACCCCCTAGTCCCAAGGGAGCTTCCACCAATCCTAGCTCCACCTCCCAACCCCCAACTACCCCACCCACTTCCCCAAGCACCCTTCCCACTACCCCAAGCACCCATTCCCTTCCCCAACACAACTCTTCCCATTCCCAAAGCCCCACTAACCACATTAGTCCATTTTCAAATTTTGGAGAAAGATCTCTCCTTCTCTCTTCCCCACCCATCCCAAATTCGTAGCTCCCCTCTCACCCACTGCAAACACCCCCTTCTAGACCCCATTCCCAAGACCCCCTTACAACCAGGGGTCACTCCTACACTCATCCACCCCCATTTCCCCTTCCACATACCCCATTCCCCCCCGTCATCTTCAACCTACAGTTTCAGTTGCAGATCAGAAGAAGAGTACCGACTTGCAGAGGTGACCACGGCTTCCTCCGGGCGATTCTGAAGGCCTAAGATACATCCGTGGAAGCGTCTGCCTGTCCTCTTCGACACCAAAGTGGTTTCGTCTTCATCGGAGCTCGGGGCTGTCCAGGAACTCCGTTCTCCCACGACTGCGCGGAACCCTCCCTGCCAAGCATCAGAACCTGAGAGATCACTCTGCCACGACGAACCCTAGCGGATTCAGGCTAAAGCCCCTTCATCAAAGTTCTTCCTCTGCTAGTCTTCTTCCAAGATCAAGAAACAGAACCTCATTCGGCTGCGGGACGAAGGAGTTACGAATTTTCTCCCCCGAGCTCTCCAGTTCTGTCTCCTGCTGTCTACTCCGACCAGTGCCAACTCTTCAGGGTACACCGACCACCCTCGACCTCTGATTGCAGCCTCATTACCTTCGGCTGAAAGCTACTTTGACCACGAAGACGTCACCACCAGTTTCGTGCTGATCGGAGTTCGGGAGAGTGCGTGGCGTCCTCTGCAACCTGCTGCCAGAAGTCTGCAACTGTGGATCAGAAAACCTCATGTCCTGTTCCAACCTCTGCTCCGGTCAGCCACGCTCTCAGAAGAAATTCACAAAAATCTGAAGCGTTCCTGTACCTGTTACGAAGCTTTTACCGCCAGTCTCGCTATCGGCAAAATTCGTGAGAAGGATCTACGGTCATTACACCGCCCCACTGTCCCTGTTCGCAGATAACCGGCAGATTCGGCATCCACACTCAATCGACATTCTTTACCTTATTTTCCCCACCCCGCTTGGCCGGCTGAAGGCCCCACCCTGCGTGGTGGTAGTTTTGATTGTAACACCTTAATCCCCACCCCAAGAACCCCCCCCCCTTGCATGGGGTGTAGTGCATGTAACTTACAATTTCAGGTTGAAGCTTCTCCGGCGCGGCGTGCGGGTAAGCCCACGCTTCCTCGCTCGCCCTCGTCTCCGACCGGGATCGGTGTCTTCACACCGACTAGGTGAGCCACTGCACACTCCTCTTTGCTGAAATTTCCTTGCTTGAGTAGTATTGTATCTTAGTGCCGTCGGTGGTAAGTGGAGTGCCCGAACTCAAATTTGCTTGTGAATGAATGATTACCGCGGGTGAGTTGTGAGTGAACCGTTAATACCCACGCCCTCGGCGTGCTGGCCGTCTATGAGAGTGGACATCCTAGGACCCTTGAGAGGTCCAATCCTAAGCTAGCCAACCCTCGGAGCAGCAAGGGCCCGTCCCGGACCCTCACCACTATCACCGGTTTGCCTACGGGCACAAGAGTGCGCTTAGCGGGTGAGTCCGCCCGAGTAAAGTCACCGGTTCGTGCGTTGGTTGCTTGCTAGGTCCAAGGGTCATTTGATCATGTGAAGAACCCCCTAGGTCGTGTCACATCAAGTGGTATCAGAGCAAGTCATTGACTTGTCTCTATCAAGTCAAGTCCATGGGCACGCTTGCATTAGAGTTCTCATCGGATCGTTCCATGCATTATCCACCTCCCATTGTCATTGAGTCCACAGACCAAAAAGCCCCAATTCCCATCATATCCCAAGCATACCTACCTAATGGGAGCCCCACAGAAATTGACTTCATCTACATGGTAGAAGATAATTGGGTATCCCCCGACATTGTAGCCACCCTCTCTACGACCGGACAAATTGTGCACAATGGAGACCTAGTCTTCATTGAATTCCATAAAAGGTTTGGAGAGACCAAATACTTTGATGGAGCTTGGTGTCAAATTGGAACTTTGGAAGGCCCTTGCATAATCCTAGGGAAACAATGGCTTGATGAACGGAATACCACCTTCCACCCATTGCGTTGGTCTTGCCTACTTCATCCCCCACATCTCCCGGGAGCCTATGGTTTCAACAACCTTTTGTTCCCTCACCCACCGGGGCCCCATACCCGGCCACCATGCCCTCTCAACCCACTTCGAAGAATGAACAAGGTCATGAGTGAACATGAGGAAAACCCGGCCCACAAGACCAAATCCCCGAGATTGGACACCAATCCAAATCCCTTCCCCACATTCAAGGAAATTCATACTCCTATCAATAAGGAAGAAGGACATCAACTCATCCCCGTCCAAACAAACACATACCTCCCCAAACCACTCAATCTCATGCAAAAGGTGGTGACCCTAGGAGAACTCATCATCAAATGGCTCAAGCAAAATCCCATCCCTCATACCTTGTACTTTCAAAACCCAACCATGGAGCATCCTTTCCAATTAGCACCCATTAACTCCTATCACACCACATTCCAATCCTACTATGAGGTAAATAGTTGGGATGATCTCATCAAGGGTTTAGAATGGCAACTAAAGTTGACTTGCTTATTGACCATAGGAGAGGCCCACCCAAGAAGACTTAGTCTCATCCACCCATGTGTTGGTTCTATCACCTCAGTCTACACCATTGGTTGCTACACTAGTGACCTCCTTCTCATTCTCCCCATGGATGAAGAACCCATCATGGTCCACTCCACTACCATTAAGATCCCAAGTACCTTGACCGACTGGCCCACTAAAGATCTTGGTCCAGTTACCTTGGGGAAGGATGACCCACCATGCGTGGACCATGTGGACATAGAGTTCCTTCCTCTAGGAAGCCCAGTCCATGACCCCTTTGATCCCTTCCAATGGGAGTCTAGGTACCCATGTAATACACCCACCTTACCCACAACTCCCCTTTCCCTACCCCAACCAACCATGTTGGACCAAGAACACCTCTTCCAAGACTTGGGCCACACAAAGGGAACCATCACCATAGACAACATATGCCTAGGAAGCAAAGAAGACCCCCTCTCCATAATGCCCACCTTCCTAGATCCTTTTGACCCTTTCACATAGAAGTTCAAAGGCCATCCCACACCCATACACATGGAAGTCATCTTTGGGAAAGGAATGCATAAGTCTTGGCATAACACATCACTTGGCATGATTCATAAGACGGGTCCATTCATTCACAACACCCACATGTCAAGTAGGAAGCATGAATGGACCATTTTTTGATGTAATGGTCCACCTCCATTCATCATGAGTCTTAACCATGAGAGTTCCATATTCGGATGTAATGGGCCACCGTCATTCATCATAAGTCTTAAACATGATAGGAGCATTCACGGATGTCCGGGTCCCCCGGCACTCATCACACCCATACATGAAAGGGACACATATGGATGCCCCGGCCCTCCCTCACTTCACATTAGTCATACACATGTCAAAGGCATCTACGGATGTCCGGGTCCCCCGATATTTATCACCACTTTACATGATAGGGCCACCTACGGGTGCCCCGGCCCACCTAGGTTGACCGAAGTCTACACTGCATCATTACATGATAGGTCTACTTTTGGTTGCCCCGGTCCCCCTTTGCATACCACACACTTCCCACCCACACCGCACCGTAGCTCAAGGCATACTCATTCAAGCAAGCATCTAGCAATGGGCGGTGAGGGTCGTAATAAGCGGGCAAAAACTCACGAGTGGCACTTCGAATTCCAAGAAGGCAACCTCACGATGGTGGTTTTGGAATGGCTCTACCTTAGGGCCACCTCCAAATCGAGGGCACGAGGACTTGGACCTTCCATGTTCCAAGTGGCTTTGGCAACCTGGCTTATGGGTTGGATTTACTCATGGGATTTTGGGATATACCTCACTTTTCATGTAACGGATCTAGCACCCTCTAAGGGCACCGCGGTAGATCCTAGTGAGCACCTTGAGCCTACCCCCATCTTTGTGAGCGACACCCTCAGAGAGCTTCCACATAACAACTTGAGAGCCCGACGTGTGCACACGGAGGCAATACTGGGCAAGCAAGGTACTATCATCGGCAAGAGGGTGTGTCCAAGCCACCTTGAGGAGTTGAAGCGTCGTCCCCTGGTTGCGAACGTGAGGTTGAGTTTGGAGGTTGAAGCTTGCTCGGAGTTGCGTCGGAGGACCTCTTCTCCCCCCGGTGGACTCATACTCGACGGAGTCGAGTTCTTTGCACCCCAGGAGTATGATGAGAACATCACCTCCTATTTCATCAGGCATGGTCTAGTCATTTAATTTTGAGTCCTATGTAATTTTTATTTGAGTCATTGATGTAATTTTCATTTTATTTGAGTCATTTCCCTAGGTCTAGCATTTATTTTCCTATGTTTGAGTGTCATTAGATTGTGTAATGTGCTAATTGGGCCCATTTCTTTGGGCTTGGCCCAATGAGCTCTCCTACCCCTTCGGTTATTTGTCAATGAGGCTTTTGTCAGGGTCTTTTGTAGAAATGTGGGTTTCCTATATATAGGACCCCATTTCCTCCATTTGAACTTAATCAATCAATGAATCAATCAATGAATCAATCAACGAAAAATGCCATTTGAGAGTCCAAAGCTTAGTTTAGTGGAGTGATTCCAACATTTCTTGGGTGAGATGCCCTAGGGGAGAGATTCCCCACCCTTCCCTCTCTTAATCTCTCTTTTTCACTCCACTTTCTCTCTCCTCAACACCCAATTCCGAATTTGCTTCTCTCTCCTCCCTTCCCCAACCACCTCCACTAGCTACCCACCTCATTTAAGACCCTCCACTTCCCCAAGCCACCATTACTCCACCCCCTAGTCCCAAGGGAGCTTCCACCAATCCTAGCTCCACCTCCCAACCCCCAACTACCCCACCCACTTCCCCAAGCACCCTTCCCACTACCCCAAGCACCCATTCCCTTCCCCAACACAACTCTTCCCATTCCCAAAGCCCCACTAACCACATTAGTCCATTTTCAAATTTTGGAGAAAGATCTCTCCTTCTCTCTTCCCCACCCATCCCAAATTCGTAGCTCCCCTCTCACCCACTGCAAACACCACCTTCTAGACCCCATTCTCCCTCATACACACCTTGGAACACCCCCTCCAAGACCCCCTTACAACCAGGGGTCACTCCTACACTCATCCACCCCCATTTCCCCTTCCACATACCCCATTCCCCCCCATCATCTTCAACCTACAGTTTCAGTTGCAGATCAGAAGAAGAGTACCGACTTGCAGAGGTGACCACGGCTTCCTCCGGGCGATTCTGAAGGCCCAAGATACATCCGTGGAAGCGTCTGCCTGTCCTCTTCGACACCAAAGTGGTTTCTTCTTCATCGGAGCTCGGGGCTGTCCAGGAACTCCGTTCTCCCACGACTGCGCGGAACCCTCCCTGCCAAGCATCAGAACCTGAGAGATCACTCTGCCACGACGAACCGTAGCGGATTCAGGCTGAAGCCCCTTCATCAAAGTTCTTCCTCTGCTAGTCTTCTTCCAAGATCAAGAAACAGAACCTCATTCGGCTGCGGGAGGAAGGAGTTACGAATTTTCTCCCCCGAGCTCTCCAGTTCTGTCTCCTACTATCTACTCCGACCAGTGCCAACTCTTCAGGGTACACCGACCGCCCTCGACCTCTGATTGCAGCCCCATTACCTTCGGCTAAAAGCTACTTTGACCACGAAGACGTCACCACCAGTTTCGTGCTGATCGGAGTTCGGGAGAGTGCGTGGCGTCCTCTGCAACCTGCTGCCAGAAGTCTGCAACTGTGGATCAGAAAACCTCATGTCCTGTTCCAACCTCTGCTTCGGTCAGCCACGCTCTCAGAAGAAATTCACAAAAATCTGAAGCGTTCCTGTACCTGTTACGAAGCTTTTACCGCCAGTCTCGCTATCGGCAAAATTCGTGAGAAGGATCTACGGTCATTACACCGCCCCACTGTCCCTGTTCACAGATAACCGGCAGATTCGGCGTCCACACTCAATCGACATTCTTTACCTTATTTTCCCCACCCCGCTTGGCCGGCTGAAGGCCCCACCCTGCGTGGTGGTAGTTTTGATTGTAACACCTTAATCCCCACCCCAAGAAACCCCCCCCCCCCTTGCATGGGGTGTAGTGCATGTAACTTACAATTTCAGGTTGAAGCTTCTCCGGCGCGGCGTGCGGGTAAGCCCACGCTTCCTCGCTCGCCCTCGTCTCCGACCGGGATCGGTGTCTTCACACCGACTAGGTGAGCCACTGCACACTCCTCTTTGCTGAAATTTCCTTGCTTGAGTAGTATTGTATCTTAGTGCCGTCGGTGGTAAGTGGAGTGCCCGAACTCAAATTTGCTTGTGAATGAATGATTACCGCGGGTGAGTTGTGAGTGAACCGTTAATACCCACGCCCTCGGCGTGCTGGCCGTCTATGAGAGTGGACATCCTAGGACCCTTGAGAGGTCCAATCCTAAGCTAGCCAACCCTCGGAGCAGCAAGGGCCCGTCCCGGACCCTCACCACTATCACCGGTTTGCCTACGGGCACAAGAGTGCGCTTAGCGGGTGAGTCCGCCCGAGTAAAGTCACCGGTTCGTGCGTTGGTTGCTTGCTAGGTCCAAGGGTCATTTGATCATGTGAAGAACCCCCTAGGTCGTGTCACATCAGAAATAAAGTATGAACAATTTATGAACCTCCATTTTACCTCTATTAACAGTATATATATAACACCTGCATATGCAAGTGTGCATATATACACCCGACACCTTAAATATATATATATATATATATACTCCCATTAATTGTATATACAAAGCACCTTCATTATATATGTATATAAATTTATATATATACTTCCATTAATTGTATATACAAAACACCTTCATTATATATTGTTAGACAAGAATATATATATATATATATATATATATATATATATATAACTAATGTCTACACCTCCATTCTCACCGAATATATATAGAGAATAAAATACAATATAAAATGGAATCCTTCATTCTTACCGAGTGTATATATATATATATATATATATATATATATATATATATATATATTTGTAGAATGAAATTATTTTTTTTGAAAAAATCTAATTTTCACCGCATTAGTTTATACATACTAAAAATTATCTCCAACATGTTAAAACTATTTCCAGCATTATAAAAGTGACTTCCAATATGATAGAATTATTTTATACATACTGAGATATAAAAATTATTTTCAGCATGTTAAAATCTATTTAAAGCTATTTTTGTGCATATAAAACTTACTTTCCTATTAAATAAAGTAGTAAATTGATGCATGAAAATTACTTCCAGCATGATAACATTTCTTCCAGTATGGTAAAATTATTCCAGCACGTTATAATTATTTTTGGCATGTTATAGTTATTTTCAGTGTATTAAAACTATTTTTCAGCATGATAATTCTATTTTCCTATCAAATAATTATCAAATAAATGTAGAAAAATAAATTTTTGCATGATAAAATTATGTTGTTATCAAAAAATTTCTGTAATCAGCATGGCAACCTTATCTTATCATACTATCAGTAAGTTAATTAATTTTAGCAGGTTAATAATTATTTTTAGCATGTTAATAATTAATTTTCAGCATGTAAAAAATTAAATCCAGCATGAAAAATTTATTTTTATCACCTTACCAGTAAAATAACATATGAAACTCATTCTCAACATGTTAATATCATTTTTAGCAAGTTAGAACTATATTCAACATAAAAACTTATTTTCATAATTAATTTCTGATTATTATAATAAATCACCATTTTGGCTAACTCATATATGTATATCGGACAGAAGATATACATACCTATAACC